>JAVIAB010000092.1:13735026-14085026 GCA_032433765.1 Megaustenia siamemsis | reverse complement strand
TTAACTTTTATATTTAACATCAGATTGATTTTAAATAAGAATTATTTGTTTTCTTTTGTAATTATTGATTAATCGAATTCTTCCTTTGATAAATTCACATTTGTTAACCACGAGTGACTGTGTTTATAAACCAATAGAATTATTGTCTTTTTTTCTTCTTTCTTCACATCCTCTTGTACCCGTTTGGGTGTCGATGGAGATACAAATTGCTGGTTCTCGCCCTTTTGGTGGCTTCACTCATTGTCAAATGATGTTATTGTAATGTTTCTTTAGTGTTGTCTGTCCATCTTACTCTCGGTCTGCCTCTTGCTTTTCTCCCTTCTCCTCTTTTAATATATGCTTTGTATGGTAAGGAATCACACTGCATTCTTTCTAGATGGACAAACCAGTTTATTTGTTATTTCTGTATGTAGCTTAGGATTGGCTCAATGCCTACTCTTTCTCTTATAATGTCATTTCTGATTCTGTCTTTTCTGGTTCCTCAAAGCTCCTTTCTGAGACATCACATCTTTGTGGAGTCAAGCTTTCTTCTGTGCTAAGCAAAATTTTGGAATGAATACACTCTGTATAAAATGTTTCTTGGTGGTAATAGATATTTGTGTTGAAGTATAGGGGATAGCTATCACAATATTTGATTTGCCTTATTGCTTTGTATATCTATTTCATTTTTTATTTTACCATCTTCAGAGAATGTTATTCCCAGGTGTTTAAAGTTTGTTTCTTGTTTTATAACTTTATGTTCTATAGCTATGTTTAGTGTCTTCTTTTGTCATCCTATTGATATAACTTCTGTTTTTTTTCAGTTATTATTTTCATGTTATTCATTTTACATTATTTATTCAAGGACAGTAGATGTTGTTGAAGTTCTGTTTCTTCTATCACCAGTAGGGTCTGGTCATCAGCAAAAAGTAGTTCATTTATATCTTCACACTGTGATCTGGCAACCTTGCAAATTTTGTCATTGTAAGTGATAAACAAGAGTGGTGACAACATGCAGCCTTGTTTTACTCTAGATGTTACAGGAAATCATTTTGATGTTCCTTTACTTGCTCTAATCACTCTTCTGCAGTTACTATATAAGATATTGTAACATTCTAAGGTGGTCATTTACACTGTAATGAGCCAATGTTTGCCATTATTTCTATCCACCATATCAAAATCTTTCTCTTGATCCACAAATGCTAATCACAAATGTTTTATATTCTATGGTCTTCTCTACTAGCTGCCTGAGTGAAAATATTCCATTGTGCAGCTTATGTTTTTTTTACCTACGTGGCTCAGCAGTGATATGCCACAATATTGTGAACATTCTCTCTTGTTTCCTTTATTCCTCCAAAGGGAAATTATTATTGCTACTTGCCAGCCACTAGGTGTTTGTTGCTGTAACCATCTACTGCTAAACTCTCCTACTGCTTAGATTATTTCCCCTGGTAATCTTTCGGCTCCTGGTAATTTGTGTTTTGGTGACTGTTTAACCACCCTTTCTACCTCTGAAAGTATTTCTGGTTCTAGTGATGCCATTTTCTGGTCTTGTGTTTTTATATTCTGTATCTGACCTAGGGTATTGAGAAGCTCCTTGAAGCATTCCCTCATCTGTTAGTTATTTTGACTGGATCTATTAGAGGATTTCCATTTGGGTCATTAATTATTTCTGGTGGGTTGTAGATCTCATCTCTTTCTCTTATACTTGTGACGGTTTTGAAAAAAATTATAAGAAGAGTTCTCTTATTTTTTAAAAATGTCTTTCTGAAACATTCCAAAGATTCATCTTTCGCTGTTTTGACTATTCTGTTGGTTTCTCTGCTTTGAATCCTGTAGTTTATGTAATCTTAAAGTTGTGATTGTATCAAACTTTATATGGGTGTTTTTTTTTCTTAACTTTCTTTTACTTCCTCACTCCACCATAGTCTACGTTTGTTCTCATTTTGGTTCTTTCCACTCTTCCTTTTGCACATAAATCATATGCCCTCTTGATTAAAGTTGATTTGTATTTTTTCCATTCCTCCTCCACATTGCCTACTTCCGGTGGTAATTGTTTAAATGCTGTTTCTACTGTCTGTTGCAATTGTTCTTTTATTCCATCATTTGCAAGGTTTGCCAGCTTGATAAAGTCCTTAAATTTTTGGCCTGCCTTTTCCTTTTGTTATTGAATATGTCTATTATAGCATTACAATCTTATGATCAGTATCACAGAGGCTGTTTCGTATTGTTATTGCATCTAGAATGGTGTATCTTCCTTTCAATTTCAGAATAATCAATCTGGCTTTTAATATTACTGTTGTTCCATTTATACCATGTGTAACGTTGGGATTCTCTGTGATCATAGAAAGTGTTTGTAATAAAAAGTTGGTGGTTGGTGTTGGCTATATAAGTCTAATATTCTTTGACCATTCTCATTTCTTTCACTGTTTTATGCAGCATGGGGACCTAGATACCGTTCATAACCTTTTCTGTTGGTGCCAACTTTTCAGTTAAAGTCTCCAATTATATACAGTTTGTTGATTCTATCTACTTTCCCTATTTTGTCTGACAGTTCATCTAAAAAATGTGTCCTTCTGTTCTTCTGTATAATTATAATTGCACTGTGAATATATTTGTATATATATATGTTTCTGCTTGTAGACCTCTTTTGATTGTTGAAATTATTATTCTACCTGAATGGTTGTGGATGTCTAGAACACAGGCTGTTATTTCTGGATGTACAATAAATCCAACTCTGTTTTTGCTCTTAATTTTTAGAATTGTGTACATTCAAGAAAGTTCATGTCGGGGGCTGTTTTTTTTACAAAATATTGATTCGTTGCCACTTCATCAAAATTTTTGTTGGCAAAATATGTAAATTTTTATTCACAACACTTGTAACCGGCTTTGACTAACACATCTAGTTTGTTTTTAATATGCTTGTTTACTCATCATTTTCAGCTTTGACTAGCACATCTAGTTTGTTTTTAATATGCTTGTTTACTCATTATTTTCAGCTTTGACTAGCACATCTAGTTTGTTTTTAATATGATTATTTACTCATTATTTTCAGCTTTGACTAGCACATCTAGTTTGTTTTTAATATGCTTGTTTACTCATTATTTTCAGCTTTGACTAACACATCTTGTTTGTTTTTAATATGCTTGTTTACTCATTATTTTCAGCTTTGACTAGCACATCTAGTTTGTTTTTAATATGATTATTTACTCATTATTTTCAGCTTTGACTAGCACATCTAGTTTGTTTTTAATATACTTGTTTACTCATTATTTTCAGCTTTGACTAACACATCTAGTTTGTTTTTAATATGCTTGTTTACTCATTATTTTCAGCTTTGACTAACACATCTAGTTTGTTTTTAATATGCTTGTTTACTCATTATTTTCAGCTTTGACTAACACATCTAGTTTGTTTTTAATATGCTTGTTTACTCATTATTTTCAGCTTTGACTAGCACATCTAGTTTGTTTTTAAAAAGCCTGTTTACTCGTTATTTTCAGTGCCCTTGCTGCATGTCTTGAGTTTGCACAGCAAGGTCCTCCTCGTCTCATCATCTCCATACCCAGATATATGGTCTCACATCACAGGCAGTAACTTTCTGGATGATTCCACCAGGTTAGTATATAACTTCAGTAAGTCAAGTAAAGGCTCTTTCTACATCTTAAAGTGATAAAGACATAAATAATAAGACATAATAACATCATCATCATCAGATACCATACCTGCTGGCATAGAGATTATCATGTTTCTCCACAACTCTCAATCTTGATTTATATATCATTTTTGTTGTTGACCTTCTGCTAAGCCATTCTCTTCAGCTGTCTGGTATCTGTTCACTTTGCTTCCTTCTATCTCTTCATTCCTCAATTTTCACAGTTGCTACTATATATTCCAGCTGTTCCATTCACATTACATGGCAAAAAAAAATGATTGTTTATTTCTAATATTGGAAATTAGCTCTCTTTTTGCTTTTGCCTCTTTCATTACTCTTCTTTGTTGTCCATGGTATTTTCAGCATTCTTCTGTAAAATTACATATCTGCAGCCTCAGGTGATTTTCTTGTCTGTTTCTTATTGTCCATAATTCACATCCCTATGTTAAAATGGTTCTACATAACATTTAAGAATATTTTTTGTTTTATTTCCAACTGTCAAAAATTGATTGTGCAGTGTCTTCCTTATATTTTGGAAAGCTGCTTTTGGCTGAGCTATTTTGCATCTGACCTCTGTTGTACATCATGATAATATGTTTAATTATATAAGTATACATTTATACAATTTCAAATGGTTTGACAAGATCAAAAAAGAAGATATCTCATGTGAACAAAACAAAGACCAATCAAGCAGCAGATTATGAATAGAAAACTGAGATGGTTAGGCCATACTAAGTAGGTCAGACACTAGCAAAACAAGACAGGGACTGTAATGGAACTCACAGGGAATGTGAAAACCAGGAAGATCTAGAAATGCATCAAGAAGAAAAGTTATGGAAACCCTCAAGAACATTGGTCTAAACAAGAAATAAACAGAGAAAATGTTCTCAAGAACAGGGTTCTTGGATGAAGACCGTGGCTTTGGCCTATGCTCCCTGAAAGGTTTTTGATTGAATGATTGAAGTTTTAGAGGCACTTATGTATTTGTTTCTCCCCAGCACCTTGTCTGTGTATGAGAGAAAAGTTCCACTTCTCTTAAAAGACTCACTGAGCCTCCTGATACAGTTTGTGCTGACCCTGTCATTCACTATAGAACCAGGTGAGGACAGATTTTCACTTCTTCTCTGTTCCCATGACTTAATTCTTCTAATAGTTATAGGTGAGTGCTTTGCACACAGAACTAAGAACTGAACTGTGGCCCCAAGATAGGCAATTTGCAGACACTATGGAGCACTTACTTGTGATGACTCCCTGCTAATAATGAAATTCATAAAGCTGGCTCATCATTCTGTCTTATATGTTGAGTATAGGAAATTGAACGCAGCAGAAGAAGAATGCTGTACAGTTGTTTGTTTTTATTTCAAAATGGTATTTGAGTTCTAATCTTGATAATTGAGTATCATTTTTATTAGTGAAGATGTCCTGAGCATACTACATGCCTCCTCAGCAGCCAGATTAAAAACAATGCAAGAAAACAAATGCACTATCATCAACGGCCAATAATATAGGGCTTGAGATCAATAATGAAAAGACTAAAGTCATGAAAAGCTTGGTTCCAACAGATGAAAGAATATACATGGAAAACAAGACAATGTAAGAGATGATCACCTTATCTATCTTTGAAGTCATATTGATCAGGAAGGGAATACAAATAAAAAAAAATTAGAATCAGAATAGCTAAAGCAGCAATGTCTTTCAGAAGCCTTGAAAAGTTGTGGAAATCAAAACTCATCAGCACAAACACAAAACTTAGACTATTCAAATCAAATGTACTATCAACCCTTATGTATGCATGGGAGAGCTGGAAAACAAGAGACATAGAAACAGAGTTGAATGCATTTGAAAATAAATGTCTAAGGACAAAATTGTACTTGGTATAGCATGGAACGAATTCAAAACAAACGAGGAAATTAAAGAAATCGCCAATCAACCACTAATATCTTCAGTAATAAAGAAATGTCTCTGGACATATGTTGGACATGTGATGAGAAGAGATAATAACCGAATAGCAAAGCAAGCCCTCAAGTGGAAACAACAGGTAGGAGCAAATGAGACCGACCCAGAGCAACACCGAGAATTACATTAATCAGGGAGGCAAAGGCAGCAGGAATTAGCTCCCTAAATGAGATTGAGATACTTACACAGAATAGAGACAAATGGTGAGATTTATAAAAGATCTTTGCAAAGATTGAGACTGCAAGAAAGAAAATTTCGAAACTGGGAAAGAGTATCTGGGTCTATGCCCTATGGGCCAACTACGGCTCGAAAGGTCACTAGATAGATAGATGGATGAATGAATGTACGGACGGACGGAAAGATGGATGGGTTGTGGGGTGGGGTGGGTAAAAAACAACTGTGGCTGTTACAGTTGTTTATAATATTCTTTGCCATATTCATTTGTAGTGTCCATATACCATTTTTACTTTGTATTTATCTTTTTACAGAAGATTCAACATGTTCTTTCATCTTCCCTTGTGTTTTTTTTAATTATATAATTAACATTTGAGAACAAAGATAGATCTTATTCAAAGTGAATACATTTTTGTTGGTGCTGCATAACAATTTTATATATATATGTATATATATATATATATGCAGGGAACGGGCAAATAAATGCAGCGCTGCGGTAAAGCTGGTAGTAGGGAGCCAATAGTGGGGTGTAACTTACACTGCTACAAGATTTGTTGACAAGTTTACATAAAAGGAACACAACAAAATGCTGAATTTTTGGCCCACATGCGGCCTTCCTCAGAAAACGAGAACAACAACAGCCACATACGATGGGAAACAGATAACTTTTGCTACATCTACGATGATAGGGACGGGCAGGTCAAGGATAAGTAGGCAGACGGGTAAGAGATGAAATGAGAGAGGAATGTGCTACATAATGAAGGATAGATAAAAGGTGGAAATATAGTAAACGTATGTATAGAAAATAATAATGTATAGAAATAGAGACCTAGCTGTGGTAGGAATGAATCCATCCATTCACTGTTGGAGAAGCTGGTCGAGTGGACCAACTGTATGAACAGTCTCATGGTAAGACCAGGATAAGAATTAGCAGAAAATGAAGGAATTAGGGTTAATAATATGGTATGTAATTACAACTGAAAATGATTCCTGTAATTAAACAAACATTACTAAATGTAGACTTAAGATGTCTTGAGTGATCATAATGTCTACTCCTGTTGTGTACCTAAACCAACATGGGCATTAACAAAATGTACTCATTATAAAGCAAAAAGTCAGACAAGGCTGTGTTCTGTCGCCGGATTTGTTTTCACTTTACAGCTAATATATTATAAGATCAATAGTAGACAAAAAAGGAATTGAAGTCAACGGTCACAACATAAATAATTTGCGATATGTAGATGACACAGTCTTAATAGCAGAGACAGAGAATGAACTACAAGAAATGATAGACATAATAGTAAAAGAAAGCAACAAGAGAGGTCTTAGTTTGAAAGGTCAATAGTAAGAAAACAGAAGTAATGGTTATATCGAAGAAACAATCACCACCATCATGCACCATAAAAATAAACGAGACAAATCTGAATCAAGTGCAATGTTTCAAATACTTGGGCACAATAATAACATCAGATGGGCAATGCACCACAGAAATAAAAAGCAGAATAGCTCAGGCCAAAATGGCATTTCAGAACATGAAAAATATCTTATGCAACACATCTATGTCAATAAAAATGAGAAAGAGAGTTCATCGGTGCTATATAAAACCAATTCTGACCTATGGAAGCGAATCATGGACAGTAGACAAACAAATGAAAAGGTGATTAGAGGCCACAGAGATGGGATTTCTCAGAAGAATGTTGAAAATTCCCTGGACAGCTAAAAAGACCAATGAGGAAGTTCTCAAAGAGGCCAACACAAAAAGGGAGCTCTTAAAAAACATCAGAAAGAAGCAATCAACATTTTTTGGGCACATCATAAGAAGAGGAAAGTTAGAATACTTGGTTACAACTGGCAAAATAAAAGGAAAGAGAGATCGCGGGCAACAAAGAGAGAAAATACTGGATAGCTTGGTTTCATGGCATGGAAAACAGTCAACAACAGAACTGATACGATGCACTGTAGATAGAAGATTGTGGAGGGACATGATCACCTACGCCAACCGGTATGGCACATGATGACTCATTTTGTCCGGTATATATATATATATATATATATATATATATATATATATATATATATATATATATATATATATAGTAGCCTCCGTCAGTCATAGTTGACTATGGATTTTTCAGCGCCCCTAGAAATGTTATTTTTTCCTTTCTTTTCTTTCGCCGTGTATTCTCTTTCACTATGAATCTGTCTGCTTCTTGTTTGAGGTTAACCTTTAGAGTGTGTTTCCAGAGATTGCGGTCTGCAGCTATGTCTTCCCATGCTGCAGGGTTTATGTTCAGATTCTTCATGTCACGTTTACACACATCTACAAATGAAAGTTTTGGGCGCTCCCTAGTTCTTTTACCATCTGCCAGTTGTCCGTAGAGGTATCTTTTGGTGCGCGGCCATCTTTCATACGGTGTACATGGCCAAGCCAGCGTAACCTACGTTGTTTGAGCAGCATGTAGATATTAGGTAGGCCTGTGCGAGTCAGGACCTCCACGTTTGTCACTTTATCCTTCCAGGTGATACCAAGAATACGGCGTAGACATCGCATATGGAATGCATTTAGCCTCCTCTCCTGCTTTACATAGGTTGTCCTATATATATATATATATATATATATATATATATATATATATACTCGTCCAGGGGAGCCGCGATAGCTCAGTGGTTAGTGAACTGGACTACCACGGACAAGGGATAGGGTTCGATTCCAACCAACGGCTTCCGGGTTCACCCAGCCTTAAATGGGTACCGGATTTTTTTCTGGGAAAGTAAAGCAGCACGGGCGTAATACCGACCACATTACCCCAAAAATCATGTGCTGAAGGTCTGTAAAATATAGGGTCACTAACACCATATTTCCCTATACGCCACTTGGCGTGACGGGGGTACTTTACTACTTTTTTATACTCGTCCATGTTAGTCTTGGTCTGCCTCTTTTACCTTGTATTTTCCCTTCCAAGATTACTTTTAATAGGTTACTGTGTCTTTTAACATGCCCCAAAAATTTCATTTTTCTTGTTTGAATTGTGTTTAGTAAAGGGATCTTCACTCCACTGAGAGCTGCATAAAATGACATAAAGTTATGGGACAGCAATGAGGTTTGGTCAGCGGAAAGAATTCATTTCCCATAGTATCTATGTACTTTGAACTAGAAGTGAACTGTGTTTAGCAGTGATAATGTAATTATTTCAGTGATTTCAATAAGATCTGTCCATATTTAACTCACTTTCTTAACTTATTAGCATTGTGATTATCTCATTTAAAATTGTATATACCTCAGGTGTTTTCAGATAAATCCAAGTTGATAATGTTTACAAATTTGGTTATTTTGCTTAACAGAGCACTTTGACTTTGTGGTGCAGATGTTGTTTAACCTGACCTATGTTCAAGCTTTAGTGTACATCAGCTGCAAGTTCTCATGCACTGAGAGAGATGCTTGGAGAAGGTTGGGCGTGCAGGTTTGTGTCTTTATATAAATACAGTAGACCCTCTATATTTGGAATTAATTAGTGCCTTAAAGTGTTTCTCTCCCGTGTGTTACCGGGGCCTCATTATGTGGGAAGTAAAGAATAGTGACACTCTGACCTTCAAGGCATGTCTTAAGAGGGATCTAAGGGGCTTGATCGATGGCTTGACAAGCTATCATTCTAAAAAGCATTGTTATGGAAACAGAACCATAGATTTTAGAAGCAGTGATCTCTGCAATATGTGCCATTTTGACACGCAAGGTTTCTGCTTTTGAATTTGTAGTTCTGCCCTATGTGCCGTCTTCGGCTCGAGAGGACAATAGATAGATAAAGTGTTCTAGATATTGAATTTTCTTCCTGAAATTTGTTATCAGTCTCTCTTCTCTTTCCCCCCCCCCCCTCTCTCCCCTATTCCAGGGTTAAAAAGTTTTTCTCTACAAACTATATTTAAATCAGAATATTGGTTAATGACATTTGTAAAATAACATATAGAAGCATGAAATCATATGTGAACCTGTTTGAAATATTAATAATGTAATATTGTACAAATAAACATGAAGATTTAGGATGAACTTATCCCTTATTGAGCAATAATGTTGATGTGAGGGCAGTGGTGTAAAGGGGACAGATTGCTGTTTGAAAGGAAGCACCTTCCATACAGACAGGTACTTAAGGTGTTTTTTTTTTTTAACTTTACTGGAGTAAAGGACTTGTTTAGTGTTGACTGCCTTTAGTTTTTTTTTTTAATGCATTGTCATCATATTGGTGGTTGATTGGCGATTAATACACTACTAATATCAGTAATCAAGAAAAGACGTTGGACATGTGATGAGAAGAAATAATAACTGAATAACAAAGCAAGCCCTCCTATGGGAAACAACAGGTAAGAGGAAAAGAGGCTGACCCAGAGAGACACTGAGAAGAACATTGATCAGAGAGGCAAGAGCAGCAGGGATCGGCTCTCTCAATGAGATCGAGTTGCTTGCACAGAACAGAGGCAAATGGTGAGATTTTTTATAAAAGATCTTTGCATGGATTGAGACTGCTAGAAAGAAAATTTAGAAAAAAGAGAAATAGTATCTGGATCTATGCCCTAAGGGCTGGCCATGGCTCAAAAGGTCAATAGATAGATTGTCATCACATATGTTGTTGATTGCATCCACAGTATCAGTCTGAAGACTCAACATTTAAAAATTGGATATACAGTCGAACCTGGTCTTAGGACCACCTGTTTTAAGCGTTTCCCTGGTTATAGGACCGGGTCTACAATTTCCCCGAGTTTTTTACTATATGCTAACACTGCTTACGGCGCTCACCGTATGACGCGACCAGAGACCAGGCTAATTAACCGCCGCCAATGTTATTTATCCCGTTTACGACACGCGCCAGTCCTTCTCCGTCTCGCTGGGAGCCATAAACGATCGACACAGGTGTCTACAGGTGTCGACGTTTTCCCGTGTTTAGTGAGTCCCAGATTACAGTGGGACGTGTTACGTTTATCAGTCAATACTGGTGTGAGAAACACGGCAGACAGAGATCTATGATTCGTGAAGTGACATCACTTCGCGGTTCCGTCTAGACCAGAGTAGACCATTGCGTGGCCCGTATAAATTACAGGAATTAACTAAAGAATTAGTCATTGCCCGCTTAGAGTGTATTCACGTACATGTACAGTATCTCAGTGAATTATTTTTGTGGATTTTAAAAGTGTTACACGCAATATAGGAAATGGCCAGTGTCAAAAGTGTAAAACCAAAAGCATTAACGCTGGAAGAACGAATATCAGTGATTCGACAAAATATTTGTGTGTGTTTAACTATCGTGTTTTATGAAAAGTGTCCAACCAGTGGCTATTGTAGACCGACATGTGCACTATGTTCTACTCATGGATTACGCTGATTTGCAGGTTAGTTTTCATAGTGCTTAGGATAAAATTTTTTTTATCGCTCTATTTATTATGTGAAACCTGTGAGGCAGGACCACCTGTCCTATGGGACCAGTTTTTGAAAGTCCCGTGAATGGTCGCCTTAGACAGGTTCGAGTGTAGTTCCTACTTGAATTTACTTTTATTTACAAATTATTTAAAACTATATGCATATTGTGACTTTGTATGTAGTAAAGTTTGACTCTCAGTTTCTGTGTTCTCATATTAGTCTGAAACACTAAAGAACAATTGATAGAGATAGCTCAACAATGGGCTTAAGAACAAAAATAGCACCTATCTGATCTAGCAGTGAATCTTCAGACATGAAAAGTTATGATTTCTGCCCTATGTGCCATTTTCTGCCAGAGAGGACCTAACATATTAGTCGATTATATACCTTATCAGTTGTTAATTTTGTAACATTTATTTGCTGTAATTCTTGTCAACATCATCAACTATTATTATCAACATTATTGGTTGATATTGTGCACTTTCTCATATATATGTATCATAATTGTATTTATATATGTCTACTCTTGATATAGCTCAGTGGTTAGTTAACTGGACTACAAAGGACAAGAGGTCAGGTTTGATCCTGATCGACGGCTTCCAGGTTCACCCAGCCTAAAATGGGTTCTGCATTTTTTTCTGGGAAAGTAAATCGGCTTGGGCGTAATACCGACCACATTACCCCAAAAATCATATGCAGAAGGTTTATAAAAATTATGGCCACTGACACCATATTCCCTATACGCCACTTGGTGGTGACAGGGCTCTTTACTTATTTTTTTACTCTTGATTTCCTATAATTCCATGATCATCCACTTCATAGAACCATGATCATCCACTTCATAGAACCATGATCATCCACTTCATAGAACCATGATCATCCTTTACACTGTGCCTCATGGCTGGTCTGCACTCTTTCTTTCCTGTTTTGCTTCTTTTTACACTTGTCCTTTGGAGTTCAATGCCTGGCAGTTCTTATGATTGTTTCTGGATCTCCCTGAAGCACTGTACCGGTGCAGCACCATTGTCTTCATATTATTACCTTTTGTTTCTTATGAATCTCAACATCTGCTTTCTAATGTATGTATCCATTTTTAAAAATATATGTCTGTTCAATTTTTTTTATTATGTCCATGTTTAATTGTTTATTGAATGAATTCAAAACTAATACAGAAATAAGAGAAATGACAAAGCATCCAAAAATTTAATATAAAATATAATGTGATGAGAAAAGACAGTAGGAGAATCTCAAAGCAGGCCCTCATATGGTAATCAGTCGGGTGAAGAAAAAGAGGCCGGCCTAAAGAAGCACTTCAAAAGAACATTGAGGTGAGGAGACAAAAACAACAGGCATCAGCTCCCATGCCAAAATTGAGAGGTTTGCCAAGAAGAGAAGTTTGTAGCAAGATACAATGCAGGTTCTGTGCAAGGTCTGGCACTTGATAACAAAGACCGTGGGATATAGAGAATCTAGTATATCCATCCTACGTGCTATTTCCGACTCAAAAGAATTATTGGTAGATAGATATTTGATTGTTTGGTTCCTTACATATGTCCACAATTAGCTTTTTAATTATGCTTACATTTTAATTTTTAAAGCCATTATTGCTGAGTAGTTAGTGTACTAACTAATAACTGGAAGGGTCCAGATGTAAATACTAAATGTGCCAGATTTTTTGAATCAACACTTCCAAGGTTAACCCAGTATCTGAAAATGGGTACCAGAGTTTGTTTTTTTTTCCCCAAGAAAAGCAGGGTCCTTATGTGATAGCAACCACATCTCCTATACAAAAAAGTAAACCACTGGCTATTGAGCACAACTTATGGCACTTACTAGCTTGTATTTAGTTTCTAATGTATGTCTTTGGTTTCTGATGTATGTCTACAGAGTCAGACTACAACCCTGGAGGGCATGTTCAGCAACATCATTGGTTGGTTGTCTCGCAGCTCAATTTATGAGGAATTTGAAAACCAAGACATGCTGCCAGCTGTGTGTACATTTTATTTATTTATTTTTGCTGTTGTTGTCAAGTAATAAGTTAAAATTACAAAGTCATTAAAACTGTAGCTCAGTGGTTAGTGAACTGGATTACAAAGGACAAGGGATAGGGTTCGATCCCAACCGACGGCTTCCGGGTTCACCCAGCCTTAAATGGGTACCGGATTTTTTCTGGGAAAGTAAAGCAGCACGGGCGTAATACCGACCACATTACCCAAAAATCATGTGCTGAAGGTCTGTAAAATATAGGGTCACTAACACCATATTTCCCTATACGCCACTTGGCGTGACGTGGTTACTTTACTTTTTTTATCTCTATCTATTGACCTTTCCAGCTGTAGCCGGCCCATAGGGCATAGACCCAGATACTCTTTCTCTTATATAAATTTTTATTCTACCAGTTTTCAATCCTTGTAAAGATTTTTTATGAAGTCTCGCTATTTGTCTCTGTTCTGTGCAAGCAACTCTGTCTCATTAAGGGGGCCAATTCCTGCTGCTCTGCCTCTCTGATCAATATTCTTTTTAGTGTCTGGCGATTTCTCTAATTTCCTCATTTGTTTTGAACTCGTTCCACACTAAACCAAGTATTTTCCTTAGACATTTATTTTCTTATGCGTTCAACTTTGTTTCTGTGTCTCTTGTTGTTTTCCAGCTCTCTTTCTACACTAGCCCTCCATTAATTAATCTGACATGTTCAAGACAGATCATCAAACATTAACATATATAAATATAACTTTCTGCTTTTGAAGATTGACATTTTGGTGAGTAGAATTTCTTACGTGAAGAAAAAGAGGAAAAATACATTTTCATACAGCTTTTAACATATTTTATATTGTGAAAATACATTTTGCTGATAAACATTTTTAAGGGACCACAGTACTGTTCAACAATATGTAGATATTTAAATTTATATATTTTAAAATCGTTTTTAAAAGAAGCAAACTCAGTGTTAATTTCTTTTGAACTTTCAGATAATTATTTCCCCTTTAACTAATAAATTGTCATACCTAAACAAGTATGATTACAAGGAGTTTTCATTTGAACGTACATACAATAAAACAAAGCATTATGGCTTGATTTGCTGTTTTTTTTTTTTAATTTCTTACATTATAGTGGTTACAATTTAATGTTTATATGATATTGATATTAAAATACATATTATCTGACTAGTACTTATATTCACCAAATATATGTTTAAAATAATAATTATCAGTTTGTCAGCCTTTTAAACTTACAATAAATAAAAGCATTGTCACTTAATAAACTACTTTTTAATTCTGATATTATAGTGATTAAGAATTTATTAAGGTTTGTATATACAGATGTATCAAATAGGATCTACCCATGTAGTAATTATATTCAGAATATCCCTATTGCATCTTGAAGGCAACAATATATTATGTCCCTGGACATGTGGGAGTACGAGGAAATGAAAGAGCAGACAGGTTGGCTAGCTGCGCTGTCATTGAGGATGGGCAACCAATGGATCGGGCGGACATCATCAATGCTCTCCAAGATGTGGGAAGAGCACATGACTTCGAAAAACATAGATCCATGTCACTTCTTCGGATGATGGAAATGGGAGTTAAGATGGGCACAGCCAGAAATGAGAAACTTAGTGGCCGTGTAAGAAGACTTATCAACCAACATAGAACTGGAGTCGTCAGTCGCTGGACACTGCGGGACTTGCTGAAGAATGGATCTGAGCACCTATGGACATGTTCGGAGTGCAATGATGATGACCCGCAAATAACTCAACGGTTTAGCAAATTTTTTTTCCCTTTTCGTTTTAAAAATAATTGAAACTCCAGGTCATAAGTTTGCCTTTATAATTTTTTTGCAATAAATGTAAACATTTTTAATTGAAGTCATTGGTAATTTATTTTCAGTAACATGAGTTTAAAGCACTTCTGTTTTGTAGCGAAGCACGAGTATAAGGCTAGTATATACATATATATATATATATATATATATATATATATATATATATATATATATATATATCATAATCATCATCAAGTACTGGGCCTGCTGGCAGGTGATCATGTCTCTCCACAACTTTTGATCTCGACAGTTATTTTGCTTCCCTCTATCTCTTCGTCCCTCAATTTTTCCAGTTGTTACAATATATTCCAGTTGTTCTCTTCTCATTACATGGCCAAAAAATTATGATTGTTTCTTCCTAATATTGGAAATTAGCTCTCTTTTTGCTTTGACCTCTTTCAGAACATTTTCATTACTCTTCTTAGCTGTCCAAGGTATTCTCAACATTCTTCTGCAAAACCACATTTCTACAGACTCCAGTGATTTTCTTGTCTGTTGTCCTATTGTCCATGATTCACATCCATATGTTAAGACTGGCTCTACATAACATTTAAGAACTCTTTTTCTTGTTTCTATTGTCAAAAATGGATTGCATAGTATCTTCCTCATTTTTTGGAAAGCAACTTTTGCCTAAGCCATTCTGCATCTCACCTCTGTTGTACATCTGAAACATATGGAAAAAGTTAAAGGTGGATGTTGAAGAGAACTGTTCATTCCTTTAGTTGTCATTGGATGAATATAAGAAAAATAAATACCTCACATATAATAATTTCATTTTTGTTACAAATAATTTGTAATTGTTCCTTTGTAAATATTTTACATTGTTTACTATAATGGGAGTAGATAATATTTTGAAAGACATTTCTTTGTCAAAATTCCTTGTTAAACTGCTTAATTTTAGATTACACTTTATAATGTGCTAACTTCTTATATGTTATTTTATACAAATATGATTTTTGATCATTTTTATTTAAACTTTATACCACCACAGATATGTCAAAGTGTCTGGTCTCCTGTCAGCGTAGAGCAGACAATTCAAGAATATTGTCTGCCCTTCCTGAGAATCTCTGCTATTCTGAAAAGTCATCTTTTCACTGCAGAAATACCTGCTCTCCAGGTATGGATCCAATTGATATCTTCATAAGATAGTAAATGCCTAGCCAAACCCAATATCACATTTCCTTAGTGAAACTAAACTGCTAACATCAGTTTATTAACAACATCTCTAACGTATGGGTTAGTTTATTGACAACTTCTGTAACTTATGGATTAGTTTATTAACAACATCTCTAACTTATGGATTAGTTTATTAACAACATCTCTAACTTATGGATTAGTTTATGAACAACATCTCTAACTTATGGATTAGTTTATTAACATCATCTCTAACTTATGGATTTGTTTATTAACCACAAGTCTAATTTATGGATTAGTTTATTAACAACATCTCTAACTTATGGATTAGTTTATTAACAACATCTCTAACTTATGGATTAGTTTATTAACAACATCTCTAACTTATGGATTTGTTTATTAACCACAAGTCTAACTTATGGATTAGTTTATTAACAACAAGTCTAACTTATGGATTAGTTTATTAACAACATCTCTAACTTATGGATTAGTTTATTAACAACATCTCTAACTTATGGATTAGTTTATTAACAACATCTCTAACTTATGGATTAGTTTATTAACAACATCTCTAACTTATGGATTAGTTTATTAACAACAAGTCTAACTTATGGATTAGTTTATTAACAACATCTCTAACTTATGGATTAGTTTATTAACAACAAGTCTAACTTATGGATTAGTTTATTAACAACAAGTCTAACTTATGGATTAGTTTATTAACAACATCTCTAACTTATGGATTAGTTTATTGACAACATCTCTAACTTATGGATTAGTTTATTAACAACAAGTCTAACTTATGGATTAGTTTATTAACAACAAGTCTAACTTATGGATTAGTTTATTAACAAAAAGTCTAACTTATGGATTAGTTTATTGACAACATCTCTAACTTATGGATTAGTTTATTAACAACATCTCTAACTTATGGATTAGTTTATTAACAACAAGTCTAACTTATGGATTAGTTTATTAACAAAAAGTCTAACTTATGGATTAGTTTATTAACAACATCTCTAACTTATGGATTAGTTTATTAACAACAAGTCTAACTTATGGATTAGTTTATTAACAACAAGTCTAACTTATGGATTAGTTTATTAACAAAAAGTCTAACTTATGGATTAGTTTATTAACAACATCTCTAACTTATGGATTAGTTTATTAACAACATCTCTAACTTATGGATTAGTTTATTAACAACATCTCTAACTTATGGATTAGTTTATTAACAACATCTCTAACTTATGGATTAGTTTATTAACAACACCTCTAACTTATGGATTAGTTTATTAACAACATCTCTAACTTATGGATTAGTTTATTAACAACATCTCTAACTTATGGATTAGTTTATTAACAACATCTCTAACTTATGGATTAGTTTATTAACAACATCTCTAACTTATGGATTAGTTTATTAACAACATCTCTAACTTATGGATTAGTTTATTAACATCATCTCTAACTTATGGATTTGTTTATTAACAACATCTCTAACTTATGGATTTGTTTATTAACAACATCTCTAACTTATGGATTAGTTTATTAACATCATCTCTAACTTATGGATTTGTTTATTGACAACATCTCTAACTTATAGAAGTTATTACATTCTCAGTGACTCATTTATGATAACATATGTTTGAGTCACTTTGTTCATGACATAATAATGTGTATATTCTGTATATGCTAGTTTCCAATATTTGTGTGAGTTTTCAGACATTTTTAGCGTTGAGATAGTCTTGTGACAGGAAAAATGGTCACCAGATGCTATTCCTTGATTGTAGTAACTTGGGTATAACAGTTTTATCTTAGATATGTTATGTTTTTGTTATAATGTGAACTTAGATGTCTTGATTTGATGTAATCTTAGATGTTATAGCATTGTTTGATGTGATCTTAGACTCTATTTTATTTTATATTAATGCAATGTCACAGATTGTCAAATGACCCTTAATTTACTTAATCAAGTTTGGTATATCAGATAAATGCTGCTGATGATACTGTACAACTAGCAGAAAATCTTAAAGGTCTACAACAATTCTATCTATCCATTGTCCTTTTGAGCCAAAGACGGCACATAGGGCAGAACCACAATCTCAAAAAATAGAAATCTTGCGAGCCAAAATGGCACATATTGCGGAGATCACTACTTCTAAAATCTATGGCTCTGTTTCCATAACAATACCTTTTACAATGACAGCTTGTCAAGCCATCGATCAACCTCCTTAGTCGCCTCTTACGACATGCCTGGAAGGTCACAGTGTCACTATCTACAACAATTACTTAATGTAATAAACATGATAAGCAAAAAATATGGACTAGATATTAATATCAAAAAGACTAAAACTATGATCATAAGCAAAGATAATACTCAAAACCTACAAGTGGATATATCTAAGTTGAAGGAACAGACATGGAGACAGTTCAGAGCTACAACTACCTAGGACATACTATAACCAGTGATGGAAAATGTAAAACTGAAACAAAAAAAGAATAGGAATAGCAAAAAGTAATTTTAATGCCATGAAAAGTATACTAATGTCAAAACAAATAACACATCGGTTAAAACAAAGAATAGCAAAATTTCATATTTTCTCAATATTCTTGTATGGTGCAGAAACATGGATATTAGACAAGAAAACAGAACATAGAATTGAAGCCTTTGAAATGTGGATTTATAAAAGAATAGGTAGAATTGGATGGAAAGAAAAGAGAACAAATGATGACAATCTTAAAAGAACTAAAAATGAAAAAATAAACTACTAAACACAATTATAACAAAACAAATGAAGTTTTTGGAGCATGTTAAAAGACACAACAGCCTACTAAAAGTAATATTGGAAGAAAAAATACAAGGTAATAGAGGCAAAGGCAGACCAAGAGTAACATGGATGAGTTACATTCAAAGATGGACAACACAGCCTATAAAAACCTGCACCATCAAAGCAAGAGACAGAGTGGAATGAGGCTCCATAGTAGCCAACCTTCAATACAGAGACGGCACTCAGTGATATCAGATAAATGAGACAAAAATTAATATTAGAGATTAAATGAAGAAATAGCAAATAAATAAAATGTAGCAAAAGAAAACTGACTAAGACAGAAATGCAGCAGAACTGGTACAAATATTATCCACAAAAAAATTATAAATTAACATATGAAAAACATATTCAAACACTGGCTTTTTTAAATTAAAGAAGGGAGAATTATTAATTGAGCAAGGAATCATAAGAGAATAACAAGCAGATTATATCAAGGAACTCTGTGTTGATGATGAAGGATAAGAAAGAAACATTCAGGATAATGGATATGCACAGCAAATGCTTCCAGAAAAAAGGGGAGGATGCCATGTGCAACATGAAAACAAGAGTCTCCTGAACCAGATAATATAACTAGGCAAAAAGGAAGCTATGGGAAAATTTGGATTGAAATTAGCAACAAAGCTGCTGAATGACATCTGCAATTGCATCTGATGATGCACTAAAATCTAGGTTCAGAGCTCTACTAACATAGAACATAAAGTGTGGGCAAACAGCTAGGACCTGGAGATGATTGCCAGCTCATCCTGGTGATGAGAAAAGACAAAGCGTGACTAAAAACTTGTGTAACACAGAGACAGAGTTAGCTGTACCATTGAAACTTAGTGGCATGGAATGTGATAATTATCATGATTTATTAAACCTTATGAGTCATGTGACAAAAATATTACTAAAAAATCATCATGCAAAGAGTGGAAAACAATATCAAATCAGAAACTAGTGGTGAAAAATGTGGATTTGTTGTAGGTAAAGCTATAAACAATGTCCTATACATCATGAGATCCATAGTAGAAAGAGCTAAAAAAATGAAAACAGATATATACTATATCTTATACAACTCACAGAGACATTTGACAAAATAAAGCTTCAAGATATAATAAGAATTTTGAAAAATATAAATGTTGGCAGTAAAAATCTCAGAAGAACTAAGAACATGTACTGGCAACAAAAAGCAGCCACAAGAATTGGAAACCAACTGGGAGTTTTTCAACAGATAAAACAAGGTGTTAGACAAGGGTGTGTACTATCACCAGATTGATTCAATATGTATAGTGAGATTATTCTAAGACCTGAAGAAGATATACCAGGAATATCAGTCGTGTTATTATAATATAAGCAACCTGAGGTATGCTGATGACGCAGTCTTAATCACTGAGAGTGAAAATGAGTAACAGAAAAACGATTGACTTTATATTGAAGTAACAATAAAGGCCTTAATCTTAACAGTAAAAGACAGAAGTAATGAATGGTAGCAAAGAAAACAGATTTCAGTTAAAGTAAATAGGAGACAGTATTTAAACAGATCAAAGAATTAAAATATCTGGAAACCATGTTAATTCTGCATGGTAAATGTACAACAGAGATGAAGTGCAGAATATTCCTGGCAAAGGCAGCTTTCCAAAGAATGAAAATGATATTTTGCAATCCTACATTGATAATGTGATAATGGAGAGTAAAATAAATAATTTGTCAGTGTTATGTCAAGCCAGCAGTCTTAACGTGGGGGTGTGAATCCTGGACAATTGGACAACGTGCGTAAAAATCATTACAGGTTACAGAAATGTGATTGTATTGAAAAATGTTGAAAACCTGTGGTCAGTCAAAAATAGTAACGAGTGTATTCTAAATAGGCCAAAGGAGAAAGATATTAACAACTACCAACATCAAGATTGGAGTGACTGTAATTTTGTGGCCATGATCTGAGAAGATAACAACTAGAAGATGCTGTGACAACTGGACAAACTTAGGAGAAAAGGAATTGTGGAGAACTGGAGAAAAAATACCAGACAGTATAAGAGAATAGAATTTTCTCCGGCTTGGCATAGAACCATTGATCAGAGGTTTAACAAGCCGCTATCGTAAAAGCGATTTTGTTAATTAAACATAGACCTGAAGGAAATTAGAGAAATCGCCAATCAACCACTAATATCTTCAGTAATAAAGAAAATACGATGGTCATATGTTGGACATGTGATGAGAAGAGATAATAACCGAATAGCAAAGCAAGCCCTCATATTGGAAACAACAGGTAAGAGAAAAAGAGGAAAACCCAGAGAGACACTGAGAAGAACATTGATGAGAGAGGCAAAAGCAGCAGGAATTGGCTCTCAATGAGATAGAGCTGCTTGCACAGAACAGAGACAAATGGTGAGATTTGATAGAATATCTTTAAAAGAATTGAAAACTGCTAGAACAAAAATTCAGATAAAAGAAGGAGTATCTTGGTCTACACCCTATGGGCCGGCTACAGCTCGAAAGGTCAATAGATAGATAGATAGATAGATAGATAAGAGAATGATTTGGTAGGAAGTCGAGAACAGAATTGGTAAACAGTAATAGAAGCAAAAGCTGGGATGAGACATGATCACCTAACAGCAAGCATGGTGCTTGATGATGATGACATCTAATGGGTATGTTTTTCACCTAAAGTGGCATTCTTGTTTCTGCTTACTTTTTTCCATTTTATAGATTATAACTTGTCTGTAGGTGCAGTTGGACTATTAGTTTTATCTTTAGACTATATCATGTAAAGTCACTGCAAATTTTTTCTGAACAACTCAAGAATAAAAATGCATTTTTGTTTTCAAACAATCTCACCTATTAAATCCTTTTTTTTCTGCATTGAAATGGTTACATTGTTACTCATTTCTCTAATGACATTAACTTTGTATTACTTCTCTTGTTATACAATATATTTTTGTATTATAATGTAAGTGAATGTAAATTTACATTTTTGTAAACTGCCTTATTTCATGAAGTAATTTGTTAGCTTTGTTTTTCCTGTTGCCTACATCATAGGTTTTATTAATGTCCTTTGTAAAATTTGTGCCAGTAATTAACACATCCCTACCATGAGCCACACATTGCAGCTTTAGCAACCAATGTGAGAAACCCAGAAGATGCATTTTGCAGCTTTTAATTTATCAACATTTCTGCAATTATTTCACCTAAAACCTTGTAATTCTCTAACGCAGCCTCCTTTCCGACTGCCTGAGCAAATTATCAGAACAAACCATGTGTTATATATATATTTTCATTTTATTTTCTTGCTGTTATCTCAGATTTTTAAAAAATATTGCGAAAAACAGCCGTTCCACGGCATGTCAAACCCTTAGGTAGTGAATCTGTTAAGAAAAATCTAGAGAATTTACACAATCAAAAACCTTGCATGTATTGGCAGTTTTCTAGTTAGGTTATGCATGGATAACCTTTGATCCATATGCTTACGCTCTACAGTAGCCTTCGTGGCCGAGTAGTTATTGTGTTTGCTTCCTAATCGGAAGGGTCCAGGCTCGATTTCCAGAAGTGGCGATTTTTTTTTTGGGGTCCTCGGTAGCCTAGTTTGGAAAACCATCTGACTGGGCTACTGACGTTCAGACAACCTATGTTCGATTCCCGCTGGAAGCAGTGTGAATTGTACTCGTGGTTGCAAAAAAATACCCCCACGGTCAACACAGCCACTGGCAGAAGTGGGTACCAGGGTAGTACTCTGGAAAGGTGAGGAATGCCGCCTCGGATTGTGAGTTTTCATGCTTGAAGCGACGCTATCCAAAAGTCTCTGAACACTTCTGGATAGGCGGCCGAGCACATATGGATGAAAACTCACGTGCTAAGACGCCGGTTCAAGCCTCGTACTTGACCTTGACCTTATGCGTGGTTGGGTTTGTCAAATTTGTGTATTTGAAAATTCTACAACCTAAAAATAGTATTATAACTGTAGAAATGGTGGTCAGATGTTAGTTCAATTTTAAAATAAATAAAACATTTGAGCAAAAATATTCATAATTTCCTGGTGAATTATCTGCAGAGACAAGGGGAATTTCATTTACTAGCTCGGTACTTGAATCTTTGGTGCCCAGCCGATGTACCAGCAGATGAATGTACAAGTACAGCATGCGTGCATTGGGTGTCAAGCGAGCCACACTCTTTAGTCAGGGCTTGGTGTGTTCATATTACTGACTTTGCCAATGCTGTAACCCAAGAAGCTAAAGTATGTTGATGTTTAAATTTTTCATCTCATTTAATTTGTATCAGGAGATGATCAGGTAAAATTATATGCACAGGTGCTACTTGAAGTGATAAATTAGTACATTGCTATGTGATTTGTGTTGTCTATTTCGACAATTTGCTTATTCTTATATGTCTGTAGTTTTTGTGTGTGTTAAATTAAGTCCAGTAATGCCATATATATTTAGCTCTCCTATCACACAGCCATCAACAGATGCAGTATAAAATGAACATACTTGATGAAAGATCACAACAGCTAGGACTGAAAATTAATAGAGATAAGACCAACATTATGAGAATTAATGCAGTCGACAATAACCAAATAAAATTAAGAGAAATACCTCTACATGACGTATAATCTTACATATATCTGGGTAGTAATATAGATAAAGAAGGAGGAACAGAAAATGATACCAAAATAAGGATATCAAAAGCAAGAGGAGCTTTTGTTGCACTGGGATACAAATGGAAGTCCAAAGAAATTAGGTTAAATACAAAAATAAAAATGTTCAACTCCAATATTAAGTCAGTCCTATTATATGGCTGTGAAACATGGAGAACAACAAAATTGACAATCATGAAGATACAGACTTTCATTAATGGATGCTTACGCAGAATAAAAGGATGGAAATGGCAGGACAAATTCACTAACATAGAATTATGGAAATGCACCAGTCAAATACCAGTAGATAAAGAGATACAGTGAAGACGATGGCACTGGATAGGACACACACTGCAGAAGCCAACTGAGAGTATTACACAACAGGCCCTTTTTTGTAATCCCCAAGGGAAAAGACAAAGAGGAAGACCAAGGAATTCTTGGAGAAGACAGATATAAGCAGAGATGAAGATGATAGGGAAGACATGGAATGATCTTAAAAGAATGGCAAGAAACAGAACGACTTGGAAAGTGTTTGTTGAAGACCTATGCTCCACAGGGAGCTGAAAGGTAGAAGAAGAATGCTATATATTATCTTAATCATCTTCCTCTTCCTCCTCAATTTCATAGCTCCATAGTATGGGTGATCATGTCATAACTTTCTGTGTCTACAGTGCAGTTTTTGACTTTATATAACATCAGTCTCTTAAGTTGTCCAGAATTTGTTTTGCTTCTTCCCTTTTGTTTCTTCTTCCATTGATTTTACTAGTTGTCACGATATGTTTCAGCTTCCCCTTGTCATTACATGGCTACATAATAATGTTTCCTTCTTTCTGTTAGTAATAAGTTTTCTTTTTTTTCCCTTTGTCTCTTTCTAGAACAAAATCATTACTCTTTTCAGTCATCCCTGTTGTTCTTAATATCCTTACTATAATTTTTTAACTTCCAATAATTCTATTCTCTGTTATTCATTTCCCCAGGATTCATTCCCATGATAGGAGTGGCTCTACCTAACAATGAAGGGCTCATTTTCTTACTTTTTTTATAATGATGGGGTTGCTTAACTCTAGCTTATGAAACCATAGTAAAAATTACCACATCAAAACACAAATTTCTCAAGACTTGACATTTTGCCCTTTTTGAACATTATTCTCCTCCATGTACTTTCCTATTTACCACTCTCAGTGATCCCTGAGTAGTGTTTAATTGGTTGTTTTTCATTTTTGCTGTGGCCAGGGAAATTTCCTCGGCTATTGGCAGACATCAAACAACCTTTTGTGACTTGGGAAGCACAGCAAATAACACTATGAGGTAGCCAAACATACTGATGGAACATACTGACTGACTTACTGCAACTGTACCAATAAACATTGTAACACGTCCGGTCCATGAAGTAAAACATCAGGTTATAAATCAACCTGTGCCAGGAATTTTGAGTTCCTTTGTTTTGCCTAGTGTGAACACATGGCTGTGTGTCAAAAGTTCCGAGAAATTACTATTTTTATAATACCTAATGTTACCTTTAAGTGGTAGTAATTTTTACTATGATATCAAAACTGGGAGAGCTACAGATAGTTATCATAATCTAGGGGTAACATTTGTTTCATTATTTAAATGCTGCTCTTGAATGAACTCTTACACCCCACCTTCAATGTGCATCTACTATTTGATGTTATTAACATTCCTAGTATTTTAAATGTATTTATGTAAGTAAATAAAGAAGTCCTTATTTCTGTAATCACTATGTAATATTATCTTCACAATTACATAAGTGTATGTATATAATTTGTACTGTTTTTTTTTTATAACACATTTACCAGATTCTGACTGACTAACAGTCAACTTTCATAAGTATTTCTTAAAACTATCATCATCATCAAGTACCTGGCCTGCTGGCACAGGTGATCATGTCTCTCCACAACTTTCGATCTCGGCAGCTATTTATCATTTCTGTTGTTGACCTTCTGCCAATCCATTCTCATAAGCTGTCTGTTATTTTTTTCTCTTTTCTTCCCTCTATCTCTTCGTCCCTCAATTTTTCCAGTTGTTACAATATATTCAAGTTGTCCTCTTCTCATTACATGGCCAAAAAATGATGATTGTTTCTTCTTAATATTGGAAATTAGCTCTCTTTTTGCTTTGACCTCTCTCAGAACATCTTAATTACTCTTCTTAGCTGTCCATAGTACTCTCAACATTCTTCTGTTAAACCACATTTCTACAAACTCCAGTGATTTTCTTGTCTGTTGTCCTATTGTCCTTGATTCGCATCCATATGTTAAGACTGGCTCTACATAACATTTAAGAACTCTTTTTCTTGTTTCTATTGTCAAAAATGGATTGCATAGTATTTTCCTCATTTTTTGGAAAGCTGCTTTTGCCTGAGCCATTCTGCATCTCACCTCTTTTGTACATCTTCCGTCTGAGGTTAACAAAGTTCCCAAATATTTAAATTCATTTACCTGTTTTAATATTGTTCCACTTGTCTTTATTTTGCACTGAGGTGATGTCTTTTTCTTTGTTACCATTACCTGTGTCTTTTTGCTATTAGGGCTGAGTCCTTTATTTTTGCTTTCTTTCACTATAATGTCCAACATTTCTTGTAATTCATTTTCTCTCTTAGCGATTAAGACTGTATCATCAGCATACCCTAGATTATTTATATTATGACCACCAATTGTTATTCCAGGCATGTCCCTTATAGATCTTAAAATAATATCACTATGAATATTAAACAAATCTGGTGACAGCACACAACCTTGTCTAACACCCTGTTTTATTTGTTGAAACATTCCCAATTGGTTTCCAGTTCTTATGGCCGCTGTTTGTTGCCAGTACATGTTCTTTATTATTCTTAAAACTATACACTTATTTAACTGTGCTTTTGAAATACCATATCCACGTTTATACTTTAAATATTTTTATTATACTTCTAATACTGCATTCTATCCATCAATAAATAATTTGTGATATGCGGATGACACAGTCTTAATAACAGAGACAGAGAACGAACTACAAGAAATGATAGACATAATAGTAAAAGAAAGCAACAAAAAAGTCTCAGTCTGAATAGTAAGAAAACAGAAGTAATGGTTATATCGAAGAAACAATCATCGCCATCATGCAGTATAAAAATAAACAGGACAAATCTGAAACAAGTGTAACGTTTCAAATACTTAGGCACAATAATAACATCAGATGGAAGATGCACCACAGAAATAAAAAGCAGAATAGCTCAGGCCAAAATAGCATTTCAGAACATGAAAAATACCATATGCAACAAATCTATGTCAATAGAAATGAGAAAGAGAGTTCATCGGTGCTATATAGAACCAATTCTGACCTATGGAAGCGAATCATGGACAGTAGACAAACAAATGAAAAGACGATTAGAGGCCACAGAGATGGGATTTCTCAGAAGAATGTTGAAAGTTCCCTGGGCAGCTAAAAAGACCAATGAAAAAATTATCAAAAAGGCCAACACAAAAAGGGAACTCCTAAAAAACATCAGAAAGAAACAATTAACATTTTTTGGGCACATTATGAGTTGAGGAAAGTTGGAATACTTGGTTACAACTGGCAAAATAAAAGGAAAGAGAGATCGCGGACAACAAAGAAAGAAAATACTGGATAGCTTGGTGTCATGGCATGGAAAACAGTCAGCAGCAGAACTGATATGATGCAATGTTGATAGAAGTTTGTGGAAGAACATGATCGTCTACGCCAACTGGTATGGCACATAATAATGATGATCTATCCATTAGAGTCAAAGATGGTACATAGAGCAGATATTCTAGACTGTCTACATCTGATGATCTTTCTGATCAAGTCTGAGAACTTGTATAGGACCCACATTGTATTTTGTTACATGTCCTTGTTCTGGACGAGCCACTCAATCTCGGCAACGGAGTGATACCTGCTGTTGCTGCCTCTCACCTCAGTGTCCTTTTTAGTGTTTCACTAGGTAGACCTCTTTATCTTTTACCCTCTGGTTCCCATTTGCTTTGAGATTATATAGTTGTATCTTCTCATCACATGACCAACATATGACCTCCTTCTCTTGATTTTACTGCATATCATCATCATGTGCCATACCGATTGGCGTAGGCAATCATGTCCTTCCACAATTTTCTATCCACAGTGCATTACTGCATATAATGTATTATAAATATAATAATAAAGGTATTTTCTTTACAGTCGGTCATTATACAAATTAATTTAATAAACTATGAAAGCATAGTTTTTGGCTCAGATAAATAATTTATAGCTTAAGTTAAAATGAGTAGTACAAATTATATTCCTTTCAGATCTTGTTACAAATGAACTCCAACTGGCAAAAACCTGGACTTATTAAACTCCATAGACGGTACTACCAAGTTTTCCAAATGTACCGCTCTGCAAAGTGTTCTCGGTGTGATACCACACCAAAGGACCCAGCAATCTGTCTTGTCTGTGGAAAATTTCTTTGCTTTCGAGAGATTTGTTGTATACAAGATACCGTTAATGAAAGTGTTGATGTAAGTGGTCTGTTGTATGTGTTTAAATGCTTTTTTTTTTGTCCAAAATAATTTATAGAATGATCTGATTTTATTTACTTGTTGCTTCCAGAAAAGCTGAAAAAAAAAAAAAAAAAAAGCTGTCATCTCTCTATGATGCTCTCAACAATGTTTTCAATAAAATGTATATTCTTTGACAAGTTTTTGCATTAATAAAATAAGATCTGAAAATGAAATAGATACTCCTATGCATAAGAATGAAGACTGATACCGCCTTATTCATTGCAGTTATTTAAAACTCTTAGATAACGCTTCACAAAAAAGCCAAAAAGAGTGAATCAATAGGGTGGATGTTTAAAACAGCAATGAAACCCTTCAGAGATTAGTGGATTTACAATCCTGGGCGTATGTAGCGCATAGCAAGAAAAGTGCTGACAGGCAGCTTCATTGTAGACATCAATTATAGATAATAACTTCATAGAAGTTACTCAAAGGATACTGTTGAAATGAGAAAGAACAGTTGCTGAAACTTTAGTCTAAAGTTTAGGTTAGATTGAATTAACTTGATGAGCAGGAAACAACTGAATTCAGTTTGTTTAACAAGTGAGCTACAGAAACTATGCATACCATCTGTCATGTTTAACAAGTGAGCTACAGAAACTATGCATACGATCTGTCATGTTTAACAAGTGAGCTACAGAAACTATGCATACCATCTGTCATGTTTAACAAGTGAGCTACAGAAACCATGCATAATATCTGTCATGTTTAACAAGTGAGCTACAGAAACTATGCATACCATCTGTCATGTTTAACAAGTGAGCTACAGAAACCATGCATATCATCTGTCATGTTTAACAAGTGAGCTACAGAAACTATGCATACCACCTGTCACATATATATGTAAATTTAATAGTGAGCAGGTGCCATAAATAATTAATATATCAGGCTCCAAACTAGGAGAACATGGGTTCAGATACCAATATGGTCAAAAGTTATTTTCTATCATGTGTGAAATAATAACTCAGACCTAAAGACCTTATGGCTACTGCACTGGACAAGCAGCTTTTATTCTCTGGTCCTATAACTCACCTCGGCAGACCCCAGAAATGAGAAAATGCTATAAAGATAGATTTTTTTTTAAAATAGATAAATTTAGCACCTTTGAAGTTTCCAGCACTAAATTTATAACACATGCCTGTACGGGACACGTTCTTGAGTTGAAATGACCCAAGTCATGATGATGCAAGTGAGACCCTAAAATGACAAACGAAGCCCTTCCCCTGACGAAAGTTGTAATGTTTCTAACTTACATTTCGGATTGCTGTCTATGCAGCTTTCATTATCTTTCCCCGCCTTTCTGCTATAATAATAGTAATTGTTTATGTAATGCTGCCGATATTGTGGTGTCTGTTATTTCTATTCATCTGACAAATTTGCTAAAATAACAATTACTGTCCTAATAGCCAAGTATTTATGACTTTCTTTTTTTTACCAGTGCTGTGAGCACAAAAATATAGTTCAACTTCCAGGACAAATTTCACAAAATTGAACCTGTCAAAAAAATTATTACTTTCACTTTTACTCACAGAAATTATAGAAATTATAAAATTTATATTATTGTATAAACAAATATAGGTGTTCAATGTTAATAAAAGAGATAAAATGTCATGAATCAGGTGGATTGTAATATAAAATATATAGTTGTGGTGTCATATTTATGGGAGTGGAGTACTAAATAAACATTCCGGTCAGACTTTGTGGAAGGGAATTTGTATTTGACATCACAACTACATAAAACTAAGGTACATGTTTTAAAGAGCAAGTGTTCAGATGTGACCAATTCTGAAAATTAATGCTGCAAAATAACCAACATTTTTTATATAATGTGTGGGGGAAAAGCTCTTTGCAGTTAGGAAATGTGAATGATTGTGTTAGATTTGGTTAAATTGATAAATATAAAGATCTATTCTCTGTTCCAGCATCTAACACCCTGCATTTTATTTTTAGCACTCCATTCATTGCGGGGCTGGGACAGGCGTGTTCTTGCTAATCAACTCAAGCCTTGTTGTGGTCATCAGGGGTCCTAGGGCCACTCTTTGGGGTTCAGTCTATCTTGATGAGCACGGAGAAGAGGACCGAGACCTGAAGTATGAAAGTATTTTCTTTGTTTTCTTTTTCAATAAATTTTAGCTTTAAATGAGGCAATGAAGCCATATAGCACATGAACAGAAAGTGCCAGTGATTCATAATTAACTGCATCCTTCAGGATTGATGGATCAAAACTCTAATTCATCTTCCTGCAGTGGCTCTTGAAACAGAATAGCCAGTCTGGTACCTAAGAGAGAAGGCAACCAAGTACCCAAAAATGCAGTGCTGTAGTAGGATGTGCAGCTTAAACCATTTCGGTTGCTCTTTTTTAATCGTGTGTCTTTGAGGAAACTGGAATGAGGAAGTGACTGTGTACTCTCTGTTTGATGAAAGTTGTTTGAAATCATCACCCATGGCTTTGATTAAGGCTGTATGGTAGTCAACGTTGTCAACAGAATTTGCCAAAGCACATTGGTGGGAGTTATGACATGAGTGGAGCAAATATGTGGAATTCCTGACTGCAGCGAAACTTATTTTATGAACAGTTGGAGAGAACTCATTCTGCAGTCCTATAAACCAATACAAGACAAACTTTGACCAACTGAGACTGCTTTTGAGGTATAGGATCTTTGACTCTGATGGACCTGGAGGCTATAATGCATTACATCTTTTACATTGACATCAGTGTCTCTGACACCTCCATTAGGCCAGTGGAGAAGAAGAATGTTGAGATAGTAATATTAATGGCAATTACATTAGTATAATAATAGCAGAGTTCATATCAAGTTTGATACTCTTTAGTCAACCCAGCTGAAAAGGAATGGGTATTTGGCTAGCGAATCAGGAAAAAGTAATGAAGTGAGGAAGAGCACTGGTCCACCTCCAAATACTGCCATGGCCTGGTATGGTGAAATCTTATTTTTCATTCCCCTATAGCAGGATTATAGCAACATGTTATATCTTCTCAACATTCTTATATGGTGCAGAAACATGGACATGAAATAAAACTAATGATGAAGTAATAAAACAACTAAAAATGAAAAGAGAACTACTAAATACAATTCAAACAAGACAAATTAGATTTTTGGGGCATGTTAAAAGACACAACAACCTACTAGAAGTAATCTTGGAAGAGAAAATACAAGGTAAAAGAGGTAGAGGCAGACCAAGACTAACATGGACAAGTAACATCAAAAGATGGACAAGTCAGCCTATGACAACCTGCATCATCAAAGCCAGAGACAGAGTAGAATGACACTCCATGATAGCCAGCCTTCAATGTGGAGAGGCACTCAATGATGATGATGATGATGATGATGATAGCAGGACATTACCTATTTTAATGGCATTGAACAGAACAATATTTTTAGCAAAGACTGAAGGTAACATTTTGTTTCTTGTCATTTCATGTTTCAGGAGAGGCAAGCCCCTGTACCTAAGTATGGCCAGATACCAGCTCCTGGAATCTCAGTGGCTTTCTCACAGCTTTGACCATTCTTGCAAACGTTGGATTTGGCATAAAAATCAGCTTTGAATAAACATATGAAGCAGGTACCTGGACATCAGAAGTGTAAACAGTTCTTAATGATTAAATAGGTTCCAGAACTGAAGCAGTCTGATGAGACAGGGCTAATCTCCCTTTAAGGTTTATGATGCACATACTTTATGAATGTATAGGCTTATAACTTATTACTGTATGAAACAAGTGTTAAAACCAAGTTCTTATCTTAATTACTGTATGAAACAAGTGTTAAAACCAAATTCTTATCTTAATAGATGTGACATATGTGAATTGAATATTGCATGTGTTATTTTCTGAAACTTTCCATTTTCACTTTTTCTGAACACTACCGTATTGGCATGGCAATAATGCATATTATTTCTCATTAAATATCCAGCAGATTGACAGAGATAAATCTAAGATTGCAGATTCACTTTGTTAAATATCTTACAAGTGGCACTATAAAAAATTGCTTACTTAAAAGGAAATTGGTGCTAAATAATCATTACAATTTATCAATTTAAAAAAATTGTAAAAGATCAATTTGTTTAGTGAAAAATTACTTAAAAGTAAATAATAGTATCCTTCAGTAAAGCAAATAGAATACTTATTTGGACATTTTCATCTTTCATATCAGAAAAAATAACATTATCTTGTAAAATTAATGCTAATTTTAGGTTTATAATATACATAAAAAATAACACAAACACATGACGTTATTATTACTTAATTGATCAGTTGCAATTTCATTACCACAAGTGCTAACAGCCGCTAATAACAACAGTTTGATTATGTAACAAAAGTTAACTCTGCCACAGCATAATTTTTAACTTGGTATCTAATTAATGAGTTATGAAACTGTTTATCTTCTAAGCATTTAAATAACTGTACCTAACAAATTGCACATCTTTTTGGTCTTTTCAATCGCATGCAATCAAACATGCACTGCCTCAAACATTGTATTTTATAAATATTACAGCTAGCAGTAGCCAGGGTTGATGTAGCACACTGGAGATTAGCATTGTTGACTTTAAATATATTCAAATCGTGTTTGACAAAATGACATTCTATTTATTGACCTATCGAGCCGTAGCCGGCCCATAGGTCATAGACCCAGATACTTTTTCTCTTATTTGAATTTTTATTCTAGCAGTTTTAAATCCTTGTAAAGATCTTTTATCAAATCTCGCCATTTGCCTCTGTTCTGCACAAGCAACTCTTATCTCATTTAGGGAGCCGATTCCTGCTGCTCTTGCCTCTCTGATCAATGTTCTTCTCAGCGTCTCTCAGGGTCAGTCTCTTTTCCTCTTACTGATGTTTCCCACATGAAGGCTTACTTTGTTATTCAGTTATTATCTCTCCTCATCACATGTCCAACATATGACCATCGCTCAGGTCTATGTTTCATTAACAAAAGCGTTTTTATGATAGCGGCTTGTTAAACCTCTGACCAAGCGGAAGAAAAACAAATTCTCAATCTTGGATCCAACCTCTGTCATTAATCCAAAGCAGATCCATCACTGGCGTGTACGTGATTTTAGTAAAACACTTCTATTACATCTACTACATAATTGTGATTTTGATCTTTCACAAACATATGTGAATTATATTCTATTGCTTTTCTTTATTTCACTGAAAGCTTGGAAAGTTACATTTATTAGTAGCTAGAATTTCTTGAGTGAAGAAATTCCATCAAAAATCATAAATATTATCAAAGACATGTATGATGGTTACACATGTGCAGTTCGAACAGAGGAAGGACTGAGCGAATGTTTCCCAATAGAAACTGGGGTTAAACAAGGATGTATTTTATCGCCCTTGTTATTTGGAATTGTTATGGACTTCATAATGAAGAAATGCTGCACTGGTAATAAAGGCATCGAATGGATACAAGGAGACCATTTGGAGGACCTCGACTTTGCTGATGACATAGTTCTCATCAGCAGTCAGATAAAAACGATGCAGGAAAACACAAATGAACTATCATCAATAGCCAGCAAAATTGGGCTTGAGGTCAATCATGAAAAGACTAAAGTCATGAAAAGTTTAATTCCAACAAGTGACAAAATATACATGGAAAACAAACCAGTAGAAGAGATCGATCACTTTATCTATCTTGGAAGTCACATTGATCGAGAAGGGGATACGAGCAAAGAAATTAGAATCAGACTGGCTAAAGCAGCAATGTCTTTCAGAAGCCTTGAAAAGTTGTGGAAATCAAAACTCATTAGCACAAACACAAAACTTAGGCTATTCAAATCAAATGTACTATCAACCCTTACGTATGCGTGTGAAAGCTGGAAAACAACAAGAGATATAGAAACAAAGTTGAACGCATTCGAAAATAAATGTCTAAGGAAAATACTTGGTATAGAATGGAACGAATTCAAAACAAACGAGGAAATTAGAGAAATCGCCAATCAACCACTAATATCTTCAGTAATAAAGAAAAGACGATGGTCATACGTTGGACATGTGATGAGAAGAGATAATAATCGAATAGCAAAGCAAGCCCTCATATGGGAAACAACAGGTAAAAGAAAAAGAGGAAGACCCAGGGAGACACTGAGAAGAACATTGATGAGAGAGGCAAGAGCAGCAGGAATCGGCTCCCTCAATGAGATAGAACTGCTTGCACAGAACAGAGACAGATGGCGAGATTTAATAAAATATCTTTAAAAGAAAACTGCTAGAACAAAAATTCATATAGGAGAAGGTGTATCTTGGTCTACGCCCTATGGGCCGGTTACGGCTCGAAAGGTCAATAGATAGAATTTCTTGAGTGGATATGCTTTTGTTACAAGCGCAGTCAAGACTTTTGAAATACATTTTTTGTTTATATTCTAACTCAAATAAGTTGTTAATATTCTACTTCAGTTAAGTTGTTAATATTCTCTGAAATGAGTTGTTAATATTCTAACTTAAGTTGTTAATATTTTAACTTGAATATAAGTTTTGAAGTCAAAACTTATGTATAACTTAAAAATATGTAATATTACAAAGGCAAATTCCTGTCCTTTTCTGTTTGTTTTTATTAGGATTATCATCACTGCATACTAGATGAATACATAGGTGCTTCAATATCCCCTTTGACAATCTTGAGAAATTCCTGTTATTATAACAACATATTGATCAGCAACTTTTTGTCTGTCTTTATACTCATTTATGAGAAAGCTTGTTCAGATGACTTTTGACTGCCAAATTAGTTTTTGATTTCTTGGTCCATCATCTTCTAGGTGACTCCTTTTCCACTTCTTCAATTATAATTTTTATCAAGGACATTATGTTGTTTGATACGGCCAGAATATGTGAATTTTCTTTGCTAAATTAAATTCCACCAACCAGTTTTCATTTCTTTTCAGATACTTCTGTTAGTTATTTTGTCAACTCATGATATTGAAGGATTTTTCTCAAATGATGAAACTCTCTTTTCTTCTGCCTGAATTAGTGTCAGATGTTAAATTCATAAGGTGCAGTTGTAAAATATGAGCCCCAAATAGTCTCAGTTTCACCTTAAAGTTGATTTTTTCCTATAGACATTTCATCTCTCGCTCCCTCTGAATTCAAGAAGCTTTTAATCATGTTATGTCTTTCGATCAGTCACCAGGATGAAGTTTGGTGTCTTCTCCAGGTCTTTATATTGTTCCCACAATTTTTGTTGTAGGTCTATGTCGTTGGGCCAGGTTTAATGCATAACATAATTGTTGCATGACTTAAGACTGCTATTATGACTGAAGAAAGTGTTCTGGAGTCTGGGTCCCTCTTCTGCAGGAGCATATGTCAATGTGGGTTATTTCTAGTTGCTCAAAGTGGTTAAGAAGTCCTCCTTTGCCTGTTCTGGTGCAGAAAATGATGGTCTGGGTGTGCTGTGACAGCAGATGTATTGGATCCTGCACATCATATTTGTATCTGTGGATTCCAATTTGTTCTGCTTTTGTTTCTTATGAGATATTTCACCTAAAGAAGACGTGTTTATTTTGTGTGGTCTTATCTTTTACTTGTTGCATCTTCTGTTTTCTTAAAATAATAAGGAATAAATGTTAAATAAATGTTTGTCTTGAAACATTCAGCATAATTGGTTTGGTTTTGTTTGCAATAAATCATCCTGCAGCATGACACTTGCCTCCTTATAATTTCATTTAACATCCAATCTACTTTTGATTTTCTGTCGTTTTGTGGAGATTAAAATATTTGTTTCTTTGTGTTACTCCTCTTTGGAATAGTGGAGTTTTTGCCCATTATGGGCACTGTTAAATTACACATTTTATGTGCCCATGGCATGAAACTAAGCATGTTTATTCTCTGGCAGGAACTGCAAGTGAAGTGGGGTAAATTATATTTGAAATTGCTTTGTATATAATTATAAAGTAATCAGGCTGTTAAAATCATCCATGAATTTGATAAACTCCTTCAAGTCTGATGCTGCTAAAACAACATGTTTATTAACATTGTATAACATTGTAACTGTGCTATTGTAACATTGTAGTACAGTGAAGGCTTTGTTCTGGCATAATAAATGAAGGAAAAACTTTGGCTTTATGAAAAAATAAGTGGTTTTTTTTTTAATAGTTATGGGAAAATTGATTGTTTGTTGGTTATTTCTTGTATGTTGCACAATTTTGTTTGTTTTAAAGTGTTGTTATCAAAAATCAATGTTCTAGTTAATAGAATGTTTGTTATTAATTTTGATTATTTAGTAAGCAATGGGTGGTTATGGGAGCCGCAATAGCTCAGTGTTTAGTGAACTGGACTACAAAGGACAAGAGGTCAGGTTCGATTCTGATCAGCGGCTTCACCCAGCCTTAAATTGGTACCGGATTTTTTATGAGAAAGTAAAGCAATAAGGTCATAATATTGACCACAATACCCCAAAAATCATGTGCCAGAGGTCTGTAAAAATTTTGATCACTAACACCATATTCCTTATACACCACTTGGCGTGTCAAGGCTCTTTACCTTTTTTTTTAACTAATGAGTGGTTAAAAATTCATTAAACAATATTGAGGTTTCATTGTAGAATATTATGCTTTGTGTTATTTTGTTGAATTCTATTGCATTATTACACTGTTCTGAATAATATTTGATGAAATATGTTGTGCTTTGAATAGTCAAGTTAATAGTCAAAGTGTGGGACTTGTTTCTGCCATAACATATTTGCCATTAAATACAAGGAAATATTTTGGTTGGTTGTAAGTACAACCATGTTACTCATTCATAGTTTTGTGTTCATTTTTATTTGCTTGTGTAAAATGTTATGTATTTTATTTACCTTAAAAGTATAATACAGAGCTACTCTAAGTTTAAGTAAAGGCCAAGGATAATGTAGGGAGTAAAGTTTTCAGCTTCTGAACACTAGGTCTCAATTAATGTGAGGAGGCCAGTGTTTCTTGCTGTTATTACCTTTCACATCTCACTTTGCCAGATACCAATTCCTTTTTCTGCTGGGTAAATTCATTTTTTTCTTTTTCTTTTTCCTTTCAACTCCCTGTGGAACATAAATCTTCAACAAACACTTTCCAAGCTATCCTGCTTCTTGCCATTCTTGTTAAGATCATTCCATGTCTTCCCCATCCTCTTCATCCCAGCTTCTGCCTGACTTTTCCATATTTTTGCCTTTCTTTATCTTCTCTCCTGGGGGCTCCAAAAAATGAGCATTTTGAGCATATTCTTACTTGGTTTCTGCAGCGTATGATTTTTGCAGTGAAAAAAGGAATTAAAGCTAAAGGCCACCACATAAACAATCTGCAATATGTGGATGATACAGTCATAATAGCAGACAGAGAATGAACTACAATAAATAATAGACATAATAGTGAAAACAACAAAACAGACATCCGCTTGAACAGTAGGAAAACAGAAGTAGTGGTCAATGAAGAAACAACCATCATCACTATGCAACATTAAAATAACCCGGACAAATCTGAAACAAATGAAGAGCATCAAATACTTTAGCTCAATAATGACATCTGACGGAAGATGCACCACAGAAATAAACACAGGCCAAGTAGCATTTAGGAAAATGAAAAACATCTGGTGCAACAAGTCTATATCAATAGAAATGAGAAAGAGAGTTCATCAGATATATGTAGAGTCAATTCTGCATGGCAGCAAATCGAGGAAAGTAGAAAAACAAATGAAAAGACAATTAGAGGCCTCAGATATGGAATTTCTCAAAAGATTGTTGAAAGTTCTCGCTAAAAAGACCAACGGTGAAATTCTCAAAGAGGCCAACACAAAAAGAGAACTCCTTAAAATATAATTTTTTAGGCATATCATGAGAATAGGAAAACTGGAATACTTTATTACAATTAGTTTTTAAAAAATGGAAAGAGAGATTGTGAGCAACAAGGGAAAAGATACAGGATAGCTTTATGTTGTGGCATGGTAAACAGTCAACAACAGAACTGATACTATGCACCATGGACAGAGAATTGTAGGAGGACAAGACCGCCTACTCCAATCGATATAACACATTATGATGATGACTTGTTTTGGAATACCATTGGTGTCCGTTTGAAAGGTTACATGCATTGTAGCATCATGGTTAATGATGCCATGGTTAATAATGTACCCATAGTTCTCTGTGCATGCTAAAAATGGCGGTGACCAGACAACAAGGGAGAGCGTGCACTCATATTTTTGTCTTATTCCTCAGGTTTACACATCCTCTTATAAAGCACAGCTTTTGTAGATAACAACAACAATCAATAATCTGATCCGGTCTCGATCAGACTGTTTTTTTTTCCCATTCCAAAATTAAAAAAAAAAAAGTTCATGGGCAATCATTTTGACATTTAAAAACCATAAAGGCCTGGTTTAGTTTCAAACTTGGTGTTTATTTCAACGGTAATTTCAGGTCAGAGACAGCAGAAGTGTGTTGTTGATGGCTGTTTTTAAAAAGGAATAAATGCTGTACAATATGTCACCTTTCTATAACAAATTTCAGCTCTCTATAACATTTATTTCTTATTCAGAGTAAAGAACTGTGGCTAGTTCCTTTATAGACATCTCGATTCAGTTCTATGCCTCCTACTAATGTTGTTATGGTGTGTACAATGTTGTTTTATACCTTTACTTCCAACAAATCCACATCGAGTTATTTGTGGGTCATCATCATTGCACTCCGAACATGTCCATAGGTGCTCAGATCCCCTCCCCAGCAAGTCTAGCAGTGTTCAGCGACTGATAAAGCCAGTTCTGTGTTGGTTGATTAGTTTTCTTACATGCCCACTAACTTTCTCAAAATCCACAAAATTCACTGCTAATTTCTGCTTTGTAATGATGATTCTTATTAATACTTTTTTCATCATTATAGTTCACATTTTCTACATTTGTTACATAAAATTTTAACAACAGTCTAGTTTTATAAACAACAACACAGTGTCAGTTAATATTAACATTTTCTACAGCTTAGAATTTTTATATATTTTTTATGTGCACATTATTTGAAGTAGAAATTGTAAGAGAATATATGTTTTTTTTATAATACTCGTCATAAAAAACTGGGAGAGTCAACAATCATGTGATGAAGAATAACAGAAAAGTCTAAATTAAAAAAAGCATTATAGGCAGATTTCGACGCACATGCCTAAAACCATTATTTATGAAGAATGACAGCTGTACCTGCATGCAAATATATTTCGACTAATATGCAAGAGGTTTACTACCAAATTGCTTGATCTTTGTGCTTTTGCTGTGTTTTTGTTTGTTTACTGTTTACTTTGTTCTCACTTTTTTTGTGGGTCTTTTTTTTATTATTTAAGCGTTATTTCAATTTTTTGTAAGTTTAGATTTTTGGATAAAACTAACTCTTTTAAATGTGTACTGCTTTATGTCATATTAATAAATTGTGAAGTGTTATTTGAAGTGAAGTCACTTAAATTATTTACCATTTATAGAATCTTAGTGACATTTATATAGACTTTCAGGTATTCTCAAGTTATTATAGTTATTGGCAGTAATTACCTAGTTGCAGTCTTTGAAGATTATATTGATTTGGTTTGCACTATCTGGAATTGTTTGCTTTATGTTATTTGATTGATTTTCACATACTTATTATGACATGTTTTGACCTTATAAATAATTGAATTATGTTTACTTGTTTGTTACAGTTTTCTTTCATTTTTTTTTCTATAAATTAACCTATTTCTAATTTGGTAGAGCTACCTCGTCTTAGAGAGTTGCGAGAGATGCTTATTTTGTTATATTTATAATTATTTTATTAGGGAAGTAAAAATTGATTACGTTGACCTGATACAGAGTGTGTAAATTAGCAGTAGATAATAGTGATAGTATTTTCGGCCCAACCAGTGGAAGAGATCGATCACTTTATCTTGGAAGTCACATTGATCGAGAAGGGGATACAAATAAAGAAATTAGAATCAGAATAGCTAAAGCAGCAATGTCTTTCAGAAGCCTTGAAAAGTTGTGGAAATCAAAACTCATCAGCACAAACACAAAACTTAGACTATTCAAATCAAATGTACTATCAACCCTTACGTATGCATGTGAGAGCTGGAAAACTACAAGAGACATAGAAAGACATAGAAGTTAAATGCATTTGAAAATAAATGTCTAAGGAAAACACTTTGTATAGCATGGAACGAATTCAAAACAAACGAGGAAATTAGAGAAATTGCCAATCAACCACTAATATCTTCAGTAATAAAGAAAAGACGATAGTCATATGTTGGACATGTGATGAGGAGAGATAATAACCGAATAGCAAAGCAAGCCCTCATGTGGGAAACAACAGGTAAGAGGAAAAGAGGCTGACCCAGAGAGACACTGAGAAGAACATTGATCAGAGAGGCAAGAACAGCAGGAATCGGCTCCCTCAATGAGATCGAGTTGCTTGCACTGAATAGAGACAAATGGCAAGATTTGATAAAAGATCGTTTATCAAAAGGGGTAGGGAGATAAAATAAGAAAAGATAAGATAGAAAAATTGATTATGATATTGGCTTCTATCTTCTGAATATTTGTTGGTGAATATTTTGAAGCACACTCAAAAAATTACAGCTAGACATCGCACACATATATTTTCAACTTGATGGACTCAGAGAGTTAGAAATAAGTGTACCCTCTCCTGGTCTCTGGGTAGTGAGATCCGATGTCTAGTCATCTCTGGATAGTGAGATTCGATATCTAGTCATCTCTGGGTAGTGAGATCCAATTTCTAGTCATTTCTGGGTAGTGAGATACGGTATCTAGTCATCTCTGGGTAGTGAGATCCAATATCTAGTCATCTCTGGGTAGTGAGATCCAATTTCTAGTCATTTCTGGGTAGTGAGATACGGTATCTAGTCATCTCTGGGTTGTGAGATCCGGTGTCTAGTCATCTCTGGGTAGTGAGATCCGATGTCTACTCATCTCTGGGTAGTGAGATTCAATGTCTAGTCATCTCTGGGTAGTGAGATCCGATGTCTAGTCATCTCTGGGTAGTGAGATCTGATGTCTCACCTTCTTGGAAAGTGGCAAAAAAGAAGAGTTCCCATGTCCATTCTGCATTTGTTTAAGAACTCTCTGCAGTTGGAAATTGAAAAGAATAGTAGGTCAAAAATGGTTGCTGCCAAGGCAAAAACTAATTGTAGAAAATTTACCCAAAAAACGTTAAAACTTGTGACTATAAAAAAGAGAGTACCTATGAAGTCAGAGAATATCTGCCTGTACGGCGAGGGAGACCTGAGCACATGGCTGCTGGTGTGAAAAAGGCAAAATGTGATATTCATGTAAAATTCAGTCCCTCAGGACAACGCTAAAGATACAAAGCTGGCGAACACAAACAGAAACAAATAAATTGACGGCCGTGCAGTGTGTATTGAACTTGACATATTTGTTCAAAATAGAAAAAATTTAGATGGTTTGTTGAACCTCTATCTATTGACCTTTCGAGCCGTAGCCGGTCCATAGGGCATAGACCAAGATACTCCTTCTCTTATCTGAATGTTTGTTCTAGCAGTTTTCAATTCTTTTAAAGATATTTTATCAAATCTCACCATTTGTCTCTGTTCTGTGCAAGCAGCTCTATCTCATTGAGGGAGACGATTCCTGCTGCTCTTGTCTCTCTTGGTCTTACTCTTTTCCTCTTACCTGTTGTTTCCCACATGAGGGCTTGCTTTGCTATTCAGTTATTATCTCTCCTCATCACATGTCCAACATATGACCATCATCTTTTCTTTATTACTGAAGATGTTTGTGGTTGATTGAAAATTTCTCTAATTTCCTCGTTTGTTTTGAATTCGTTCCACACTATACCAAGTATGTTCCTTAGACATTTATTTTCGAATGCATTCAACTTTGTTTCTGTATCTCTTGTTGTTTTCCAGCTTTCATACGCATACGTAAGGGTTGATAGTACATTTGATTTCAATAGTCTAAGTTTTGTGTTTGTGCTGATGAGTTTTGATTTCCACAACTTTTCAAGACTTCTGAAAGACATTGCTGCTTTCGCTATTCTGATTCTAATTTCTTTGCTTGTATCCCCTTCTCAATCAATGTGACTTCCAAGATAGATAAAGTGATCGATCTCTTCCACTGGTTTGTTTTCCATGTATATTTTGCCGTCTGTTGGGATTCAGCTTTTTATGACTTTAGTCTTTTCATGATTGATCTCAAGCCCAATTTTGCTGGCTATTGATGAAAGTTCATTTGTGTTTTTCTGCATCGTTTTTATCTGACTGCTGATGAGAACTATGTCATCAGCAAAGTCGAGGTCCTCCAAATGGTCTCCTTGTATCCATTCGATGCCTTTATTACTAGTGCAGCATTTCTTCATTATGAAGTCCATAACAACTCCAAATAACAAGGGAGATAAAATACATCCTTGTTTATCCCCAGTTTCTATTGGGAAACATTGGCTTGTTGAACCTACTGTATAAGAAATTGAAAGGCTTCTGTGATAGGATTGTAGCAACAGTGCAGCAAAACAAAGTTTCTGAATAGCAAGATCTATAGTCCCCAAAAATTGTACAATATCATTGGGGAGACTGAGTGGTCTAGTGGTAAGACATTGCCCTCTTCACAAAGAGGGTGCAGGCTTGAGTCCTGTCACAGGCAGTGGGAATTTTTCTCTAAAAATCTGTGGTTCCTTTATGGCTTTACTTTCATTCAGTCTCAAGGCAGTGAGATCCAATGTCTGGTCCTTGTAGACAACAGGGAAAGTCAGGAGGTCTTGTGTGTACTGTGCACATGTTAAATCCTGGACAATTAAAAGTTAAAAATAGTAGGCCATAATGGCCACTGTCCTGGCAAAATTGTTGAGCAATTAAAACTCTAGTAATGTCTGGCCTAAAGACACAGATATCACAGCTTGATATGCTTAAACAAACAACATAATGCATCCATGATCACTTCATGGGTGAATACTGAAAATGAGGAAATAATATGAGTAGGTCATATAGGAGAGTAAACTTTGCATAAATTAATTTATGGTTTTAATGGCCTATATCTCAGCAGCACTGAGGTATAAGGATGTTGGGGGGGGGGGGGGGGGGGGGTACATCATCTATTGTCAATGAGTTCAATGCATTCATAGCTCTTTGCAACAATTTGGAGGCCACTGTTACATACTCCTCTGTGCACCACATTACCAAGTCATCTGCATACATTGCCACTTTGATACCATGTGGTAGTTCAGTAACTAATCATTAATGTAGACTAGAAAAAGTGTTGGAGAGAAGTAGCCCTCCCTGTGGGACGCCCTGGCGCGGTAGGATCTTCTTCCTCTTAACACCATTCAGTTGCTCTCTGGCTCTCCTGTTATGCAGGTATGCTTTGACCCATTTGTACATCCTGACATTTATTCCGTGATTTCTCAGTTTCTTCAAAAGCCATTCCTTCCATACCTTATCAAATGCTTTCTTTAGGTCTATCCTTGCTGCTAGTACAAGTTTCTTTTCTTGGAATGCATCCTCAATTTCATGGGAAAGATTGGTTGCCTGATCTTCAGTATAGTTACACTCTAAAGCCTGTTTGCTGTGGCACAAGAAGGTTTTCACTTTCCAGGTACCACTGCAGTCTGAGATTGATTATATGCTCCATTGTTTTACACAAACAGCCTGTAAGGCTGATTGGTCAATAGTTGGATGTCGTTGAACCATCTTTTCCTGGCTTTAGTAATGGTATCATAATTGCTTCTCTCCATGCCTGTGGCATTCTACCAGTGATATTCAGCAAATGTTGTAGATTTGCAGTAGTTTTGCTTTAGCTGCAGTTCCCAAGTTCTTAATCATTTCATTGGACACTCCATCACTGCCTGGTGACTTTTTATTTTTAATTTGGATATTGCCAGCTATAGCTCTCTTTGTGTAATGGGTATTTCCATGACTTTGTTTATGGTCCCTTGTTGTCTTACATTTTGTTGTGGGTCTCTTGTCATCTCTCTAGGTTAATTTCAATATTATTGTTATTTGCAAATTAGACTGCAAAGTGATTTGCTGCCTGCTTACCTGTTAGGATGTTTCCATCATTCTTCAGTGTAATTTTGGTGTTGGGAGCCAATGGTGGGGTGTGCTAAACACTCCAAGGTATGGTGACAGCTTTACAAATAAAGAACACAACACAATACTGACGTTTCGGCCTGTGGCCTTCTTCAGAATACAGGGACAACGACAACAAGCGGTGAAGCACAATTACTACATGTTAGATGATAAAGTGGAGGGCGAGGAAAGTAGGATGCAAAAATAAGAAAAGAGAGAAATGAATTTTACATGATGAGAGGTATGATGGGCGTCAAAATATATAAAATAGAAAAAGAGAGAGAAAAATGTATAATAAATTGTACTTAGCTGAGCTCAGAGCAGGGAGCAGGAAAACTGTAATCCGTGCTGAAACAGTCGGAATGACTAAATGACTAAAAGCGCAGAGAACGTGTATAGAAAGCAACACGTGACAAAGACAGGTCAGTAAAGAGGGCAAAAAGGATCAAATATCGGGAAAACCAAAAAGGGGGGGGGAAAGGGGGCATAGACGAGGATACTCCTGGGACACAACAAGCAATACATATAAATCACTCAACAATGGAAGTGAGAGATCACGCGAGAGGTTAAGAGAAAGAAATAGAATGACACGACAAAGTAGTAAACTAGGCAGTGGGTGAGAGAGATGGACTCTACAGAATGGATGGCCTCGAACTGAACGAGTTGAGAGGTAGGTCAACGAAAGGAAGGATTGGATACTGGAGGAAGAGATACGGTGAGGAAGAATAATAAAGCCGGTATAATGAGAAGGGCGATAGAGGGGTGGTCCGGAGGAAGTAAGTCTATCGGGAGGTAGGGAAGTATTGGAGGAGGAGGTATGGAGAGGAGGGATAAGAAGCAGGTATGTGAAAACTGGATAGGGGGAGAGGCGGTAGGTCAGAAGTGAATGGAAAAAGAGAAAGTCTGGAAGAAGTGGAGCAATAGGGGATGGTGTGCAAGAGGTATGAACCATAGGAGGTAAAGAAGTAGGGAAATGATAGAACAAAGGGGGGAATGAAAGTGGGCATCAGGATAAGGGGGATACTGGAATAGTAGGTATAGATGAGTAGTGACTACAAGTTAATAGAGAGGAGAGGGGTGAGCTAGGAGTAGATCAGCAGAGGGGTGGTAGGAAGGACGAGGGACAATAGAGGTGGGCAGAGAGATCGTACGTACAGTCCAGGTGGAGAGGTGATATAGTGATAAAGAGGTAAAGGACATGAAGATAGTCAGAAGAGAAAAAGGTGTAGGGAGAGGGGGGGTTTAGGAGGAAGAAGGCAAGATGGGGGTTACTCAAAGAGGATATGAAAAGCAGGGATGGACGAGTAGAGGACCCAAGAAGAGAAATAGGAAGAGAGGTCCATAGGTGGGAGGGTGGAGTCGGAGGCCGGAGGGTCCTCAGAGGGACAGGGATACATTGATGCCACGAGGGGTGAGGCAGCCCCAACGAGCGATCAGACGGTGCTCCAGAGTGAGCCGACTGTGGTGATCAGAGGAGCATGATATTAGGCCAGTTACCAAGACATCAGTCTTACCTCGATGGCCCCTCGAGTTAAAGTGGGCTGCTACAGGAGTGTCCGCTTCTTGGGTGATGTCATTCAAGTGTTCACGGCACCTATCGCCGATTCTGCGACCAGACTGACCGATGTAGGTCAACTTGCATCGCTTACAGATGATGGCATAAATGATGTTCCGCGATGTGCAAGTGAATCCCTCTCTGATCTCGAAAGGACCATTAGGGAAGAGGACAGTGTCGGTCTGGAGAACGTGGTCACAAGTTTTACATACTCTCCGGTTGCAGCGGATAGTGCCTCGATGGCTGAAGTGGTCAGCAGGAAGACGGCCCCTGACAAGAAAGTCTCGGAGGTTCCGGTCACGTCTAAAGGCCACTAGTGGTGGGTCAGGGAAGAGCAGACGAGTAGTAGGGTCAGATCGAAGAATAGGGAGGTAGCGGTGGATGGTCCTAATAGCGGCGTAGTGGTGAGGGTGATGGGTGAGAGCGAGCACTACTCTATCAGAGGGGGGATGAGTAGAGGGGGTAAGAGCAGACTGACGTGAAGTGTGGAGAACTCGACGCAGGGCAGGGAGGAGAGCTGATTCAGGATAGAGACGTCGGCGGAAGAAATCAAGCATAAGGTGGGCATTGTGAAGGAAATCTTCGTCGTCTTGGCAAAGGCGACGAAGTCTGAGAAGCTGGGAATAGGGAAGAGAGTTCTTGCAGGATGTAGGATGAGAGGAGTCGTAGCGGAGGAAACTATGGGAGTCAGTGGCCTTGTAGAAGACCGAGGTGAGAAGATGAGAGGTGCCCAAGGAGACTAGGATGTCCAGGAAAGATACGGAGGAGGTGGATATGTGGAAGGTGATGTGGATAGAGGGGTGGAAATGTCCGACATATTCGATGAAACGGGAGATCTCATCTTCTGGAAGGTCAGACAGACCAATGCAGTCATCAATGTACCTACGATACATGAGGGGAAGAGGGCCCTGGTAGGTATGGATGATTTGGTGCTCAAGGTAACCCATGAAGAGACAAGCATAGCTAGGGCCCATTTTAGTGCCCATCGCCACACCGCTGATCTGGGTGAAGAAATTGCCATTGAACTCGAAAGAGTTGAGGTTCAAGACTAATTCTGCTAGACGGAGGAGGACGCCAGTGGCGATGGAGGGTTGGATCCTACGGTCCAGGAAAAACTGAAGAGCTTGAAGGCCGTCGGAGTGGGGAATAGAAGTATACAGGGAGCAGACATCCATAACGAAGAGGCGGTAGTGACGATCAGGAAGGAGGGTGATAGAGGAAAAGATGTTAAGGGCGTCGTTAGTGTCTTTGACATACGAAGGGAGGCCCATAACTATGGGTTGAAAGACACTGTCGAGGAAGTCAGAAATGAGAACAGTAGGACATGAGATGGAAGAGACAATAGGACGCCCAGGAGAGTCAGGTTTATGTATTTTAGGCAGCATATAGAAAGAGGGTCTGCCCAAGCAGTGGTCAGGAAGGATCATGCGGGAGGAGCTAGAGGGAAGTAATCCATCCTGAATGAAACGGAGGATCGTACGACGCACCACGGCGTTATTAGAGACAGTAGTGTCGTCGGGGGTGGGGAGGTAGAAAGTCGAGTCGGATAATTGTTTATCCCCTTCCCGGATATAAAGGTCTTTCCTCCATACCACCACAGAGCCGCCCTTGTCAGCCGGCTTGATGACAATATCATCACGTCGGCGAAGATCCTGGAGGGCTTGGTACTCTTCACTACTAAGATTAGAGCGTCGAAGTCTATGGGGACGAAGTGCCTTAATATCCCGGTAGGTACTGTTAATGAACTGGTCCAAAGCCTGTGATTCGCCCGAGCGGGGAGTCCAGTCAGATTTACGGGAGGAAAAGCGGGCAAATTCGTCTGTAGGAGGAGGTTGAGAGGAAGAGTTCGGATGATTAAAGTAATAGAGTTTGAGTCGTAGTCGTCTGTGATACTCCTGAATGTCCCGTAAGAGAGAGAATGAGTCACTCAAAGGGCGAAGGGGGACAAACTTAAGACCCTTGCTGAGAAGAGAGCGCTCATGGTCGGAAAGGGGCAAATCAGGGGGAATACAAGTGACAAGGGAGCTAGAGTCAGAGGCATTGGGGAGAGGAGGAGGTGAGGGAGGAGGAGGAGGAGGACGGAGGTTCAAGAGTTTACGTTTGTGCTGAGAGGATAAAAAGTCATACACAGATCGGTTGTGGTGGTGGATGGTATGGCGGATGAAGCGAAGAGTCCCAGGAAAGTTAGAGGTGAGTAGATGGAGTTGGGATAGGAGGTGTTGTAGGCGGTTGTTGAGGTGGGATATAAGACGAGAGTGGCTAGAAGCGACAAGACGAACACGTTTCAGGCCATGCTGGAGTTCAAGGTTCTGCAGTTGGCGGCGAAGATAGTTAGAGAGGTGGGGTTGACCGACTTGAGGTGAGAAGTGAGATCGGAACCCACACGGGAGAAATTTACGATGGAGGCAGTTGTTCAAGAAATTAAGATGACAGGTAAATCTAGTTTTCTTGAAAGTAGTGAAGGCAAAGTCCTTAGAGATGTTAGAGAGTTCGGGGGTAGAGTGGAGAAGGAGGCGATGATGGAGTGACGGATAGAATGAGATAGATGTTTGAGGGAGGGCATAGTGAGGAGATGGTGTTCCTTTTCAGTACCCTAATCATTCAGCTGTTTTACAAGCTTCCACACTTTTCTTGTGTCTCATTCAAGATTCAAGGACTGTTTTCTCTTTCCAGCTTCTCCGTCTGGTTTGTAGTTTAGCCCATTGAAATTTGGCCTTAGTATGCTGATAGTTATTGTGGTGTTCCTGGCAAGGGTTATTTTCTGCTTGCTTTCGAGATGTTTCCATGTCATTGTGAAGTTGCTCTAATTCACTACTCCAGTTTGGTTTGTAGTGTTTCCGTGCCCCTCTAGGTATAGTTTCACTGGCAGCTTGTATTATTAGTCTACTGAATTCATCAACTATTTTGTTAATGTCGCTGTATTTAGATCTTTAGTCAGTACACTGGTGTATTGTTGATACATTTTCCAGTCTCCTTTTTTGTAATTCCATTTAGAGAGAGTGTTACTCTCCCTGACGGCCTCATTTTGCACCACTAATAAGACTGGCCGGTGGTCACTGTCACCAAGTTGTTTCCCAACAATACATGTAATATTGCAATCCAGGTCTGGTGAATGGAAAGCAAGCTCTGGTGTAGATGTGGTATGCCATGATCTGGAATAGAATGTTGGTGGATCTGTTGTCTGGTTTAATAGTATAAGCCCATTGTCATCCTGCCAATTTTCAATTTCTTTACCTCTCTTGTCGATATGTTCATAGCCCCAGCTCTGTGAATGGCTGTTAAAGTCTTCACGTACAATCATTCTTTCTTTTAATGAAACTGTGTCTAGTGCTAGTGGGCGGTCACTCGGACAGTAATAAATGAGTAGATTAAAGTCTGTATTTTCTGTCCTGAGGTACAGTATCTGATATTCAGCCCCATCCATATACACTTCAATCTGACATGCATTGATGTTGTTCTTTACAAGTATCAATATTCCACCCTTTTTTCTGTCAGATCGGTAACACAGGTATCCCCCTAATCTTAAAGGCTATGTTATTTAGATTGGTTTCCTGCAAACAGCATATGCTTACTTGCTCTTCATGCAGGATATTTTCTAACTCCATCTTTTTTCTGTACCCATCTTTTTTACTGTTGATGCCTTCAGCATTCCAGTGCATTATTTTAAGTAGTCTTAGTTTGGATTGGCCAGTAGCTCTATTCTCTCGCCCCCTGACTCCATGGGACGGTTGAGAAAGACATTCAGTAATAGTGGTTGGGCCCTTTTGAGGCAGAGGGACCGGCACTGCACCTGCCTGAGTGTCCATCACAGGGCAAGTACCATATCGATTCATTTATAGACATACTTCCCATTGGTGTGAGCGTGTGGCATCCTGATTGTTGTAGTGCGCCTTTTGGCTGGTTGTCTCCGACTTCAGCACTTAAACTTGCTAGAGCAGATTGTGGTCTCCAGCAAGGCAGTGGGGTGGTTTTACTTGAGGGTAACCTCACTTAAACTTCTACTCTCCCGAGCGTACCAGCAAGGCAGTGGGGTGGTTTTACTTGAGGGTAACCTCACTTAAACTTCTACTCTCCCGAGCGTACCAGCAAGGCAGTGAGGTGTATTTACTTTAGGGTAACCTCACTTAAACTTCTACTCTCCCGAGCGTACCAGCAAGGCAGTGGGGTGTATTTACTTTAGGGTAACCTCACTTAAACTGCTACTCTCTCGACCGTACCAGCAAGGCAGTGGGGTGGTATCTTGTATGCAAAAAGAGCAAAAACAGTGAAAGGCGTTTTGGGTAATATATGACAGAGTCCTTTTATATAGTGAAATTGAAAGAAAAGCCAATAGAACGGTAATCGCAAACGTGCATCAAGTTTATGCACCAACAGCAGACAGTCCAGAGAAATGATCATGCGAAGAGGCAGGATACACGAAAAATAACACAACGAGTAATTAATAAATGCTAGGAGAACACAGCACTCAAGGACCTACCCCGAAAATGATTGATCAGTAGAATATTACAGACACTATAAACATAAGATCAGAAGAGGTCCAGAGAATGATTCTCACCTCAAACTTATCTCCCTTCAACGCTAGAAGTAGTCATGACTATCGCACAAGAGAAACAGAACATCAACATAACTATAGAAAGCAGACAACTAAAAGAGGTAGAGGAATTTAAATACTTAGGAAGTTTAGTGACAAGCTACAAATCTTCATCTCAACGTTGCGCTACCAATGCCAGTCCTGGACCTTAGATTAAGAGGAAAAAGAAAAATAACATCAGATTAGATGAAGTGTGTTAGAAGAATGACAGGAAACAGCTTGAGAGACATGATCAGAAATGAAGAACAGTGAGAAAAGGTAGGAATTATTCCCGTCATAGGATATATATATATAAAGAAACAAGAAATAAAATGGTTTGGCCACGTTACAAGTCAACACAACACAACGAGCCTTCAATAAACGTTGCGAGAATACCAGACCCAAGGGTCGACGAATCCATGAAAAAAAGATGGATTGACGGAATATTAGACTTACTAGGAAACATAACAGTAGCAGAGGCGAAAAGAAGAGCAAAAAACGGCAAATTATATCTCCCTCGGCGCTGAAAGGCAAATGCTGTAGGAAAGAGGATTAGCGAAATCAGGGGAGTTAATAAAAATGATTGTTCATTTAACTTGTAGTAGGGTGTTATTGCTCTTGGTCCTCAAGATTGCCAACATCCGCCACAAAAAGGTGCAAAATAGGCGTAAACATAGTTATGTCCCAGTTTACAGAGAAGGTGAGAAATATTGAGCCTTTTGACCCCACACATTGGACCTCGTCCCGATACTTATCGGCACAAAGGTGTTAGCCATCATTATTTGAGACCTACCTTTCAGATCGGCATGGCGTCACTGCAGGTCGGATATTCCCATATCAGAAGATAAACACTAATGTAAAATATTAAATACTGTGCGGGGCCGCATATTTGAAGATGAACATCATTATCATCAAGTGCCATGACTAGCGAACTGGCATTCTGGAGTAGGTGATCACGTCACTCCACAACTTTCGATCTCGACAATTATTTATCATTTCTGTTGTTGACCTTCTGCCAAGCCATTCTCTTACTGAGCTCTCTGGTATCTTTTCTCTTTGCTTCCCTATCTCTTCGTCCCTCCATTTTTTTACAGCTGCTACAATATATTTCGTAACATCAAAAGATGGACAAATCAACCGATGACAACCTGCACCATCAAAGCAAGAGATAGAGCAGAATGGCGCTCCATGGTAGCCAACCTTCGTTGCGGAGACGGCACTCAATGATGATGATGATGACAATATATTCCAGCTGTTCCCTTCTCATTGCATGGCTAAAAATATTGTGATTGTTTTTTCCTTATTTGGATATTAGAACTCTTTTTGCGTTGGCCTCTTTCAGAACTTTTTCATCACTTTTCTCAGCTGTCCTTGGTATTCTCAATATTCTTCTATAAAACCAGATTTATAAGGCCTCCAATGATTGTTAGGCCTATTGTCCAATTGTCCATGATTAGCATCTATAAGTTAAGACTGACGCTACATAACATTTAAAAACTCCTTTTCTTGTTTCTATTGTCAAAAATGGATTGCACAGTTTCTTTCTCATTTTTACTTCCCGTATCTAAATTTCCATTACCATTCTTATCCTAAGACATTCCCATATCTAAAGATTAAAAAAAACTAATCTAAAGTATTAAATTAAATACTGTGCGGGGCTGTATATCTAGCCCACGTCCCTGAAACTAACAAAGTGTTCACCAAGATTGTTCAGACTCTTCTAGTAAGCGTGCGTTTAATTTTTTTAAAAAGGCGCTAAAATCATGATGCACACTTCCGGGTCGCTATCACGGGCGCCGCAAACAGCGCGACCTTCACACGCCTGTGCCAAATCCGTGTATACTTCATGATCAGTAAGCGTGCCCCAAGAATAGTCGTCCCAACAAATAAACCAGACCTCCACTTCGAAATCAGTAGGTTTGTCCTACTGTAGTTCACCGATCCTTTCGGCAGAACTAAATTACGGGAAGTTAACACTTTCATCTATTTCATTATCCACTGTCTTGAGCCTTTTCATTTATTCGCCACATTTGATAGATTAAAATATTTCTTTTTTTTAATCGTATTGTCATTAAAAAAAAAAAAATTATTTTGTGAAATATAAATCAACATGAAATTATATTTGAACACTTCTGCGCCATGTAGACATTTCTGGGCTTTTAGTTCAGGAAAATGTGAAGACTCGGATGGAGAGAAAGGGAAGCCAACTAGGACGTTTTCGAACAGCCGAAAATGAAAAAAAAAAGAACTTAACACAATTAGAAAAAGACAAGTGAAATTTGTTGGACATGTGAAGAGAGATAATACCCTTCTACAAGTCATTTTGGAGGGGAAGGTTTACGGTAGACGAGGCAGAGGCAGGCCAAGACTAAAGTTGCCTGATGACATCAAAATATGGACAGGCTATCCTGTGACAATGTCTACCATCAAGACAAGAGACAGAGCAGAATGGCGTTCCATGGTAGCCAACTTTCGTTGCGGAGACGGCACTCGATTATGATGATGAACCTATGACAATGTGCGCTATCAAGACAAGAGACAGTAGAATAGCGCTCAGTGGTAACCAACCTTCTATGTGGAGACGGCACCCAATGAATGAATGGCCCTCCGTGCGGGCCAATTTTCTATGTGGAGACGTCACCCAATGAATGAATGGCCCTCCGTGGGAGCCAACTTTCTATGTGGAGACGGCACCCAATGAATGAATGGCCCTCCGTGGGAGCCAACTTTCTATGTGGAGACGGCACCCAATGAATGAATGGCCCTCCGTGGGAGCCAACTTTCTATGTGGAGACGGCACCCAATGAATGAATATCCCTCCGTGGGAGCAAACCTTCTATATGGAGACGGCACCCAGTGAATGAATGGCCCTTCGTGGGAGCCAACCTTCTATGTGGAGACGGCACCCAGTGAATGAATGGCCCTCCGTGGGAGCCAACTTTCTATGTGGAGACGGCACCCAGTGAATGAATGGCCCTCCGTGGGAGCCAATCTTCTATGTGGAGACGACACCCAATGAATGAATGGCCCTCCGTGGGAGCCAACTTTCTATGTGGAGACGGCACCCAATGAATGAATGGCCCTCCGTGGGAGCCAACCTTCTATGTGGAGACGGCACCCAGTGAATGAATGGCCCTCCGTGTGAGCCAATCTTCTATGTGGAGACGGCACCCAATGAATGAATGGCCCTCCGTGGGAGCCAACTTTCTATGTGGAGACGGTACCCAATGAATGAATGGCTCTCCGTGGGAGCCAACTTTCTATGTGGAGACGGCACCCAATGAATGAATGGCCCTCCGTGGGAGCCAACTTTCTATATGGAGACGGCACCCAATGAATGAATGGCCCTCCGTGGGAGCCAACTTTCTATGTGGAGACGGCACCCAATGAATGAATATCCCTCAGTGGGAGCCAACTTTCTATGTGGAGACGACACCCAATGAATGAATGGCCCTCCGTGGGAGCCAACTTTCTATGTGGAGACGGCACCCAATGAATGAATGAATATTTTCATCTCAAACTGGTATTTTAGTTCCAATCTTAGAAATATTTGATGGATGGAGATGTCCTGAGTGTTAGTCGTTGGGTTATCATCATCGCACATTGATACCAATGAACCATGTGCCCTGGACTTACTAAAACAAGCACACTGAAAGAAGGAAAAATTAGAACAACAGCACTCATAGATAAAGAACTAAATAGGCTACATGTTGATATTGCTGCCCTATATCTGGCAAGTGATCGCACATCATGGAGAGCATGTATAAGGAACGGTATAACAACATTTGAGACTGTGCTAAGACAGGACTTAGAAGAGAAGAGACTCATGAAAAAGGATGGTAAACCCTGTGGATCAGCGAGCCTGACCTGTTCATTATGTGACCGCGTGTATTTGTCAAACATTGGTAGAATTAGCCACGAGAGAAGCTGTTCGGCAAAAACAATACCTAAAAAAAATACGCAATAGCCTCCACTAGACCGTCTGACAAGACGAAAAGGGCCATATATATATATATATATACATTGATACCGGTCCATAAGCGATCAGATCTCCTCTCCAAATAAGACCCGCAGTGTGAAACGATAAACTAGTTCACAAGTCTACCTTCGATCTTCTCATTGCTCTCCTGAATCAAGACAACTCCTCACCTGACTAGCATGAAAATCCGGAAATCTCACCAGGGCTGAGAATGCACGAACAAAACTATAATTTCAAAGATGGAATTCATATTTTTCTTTATGTATTTCTGAGTCCAGCATATTTTAATCTTTCTTAAAATTAGTATTTTATGGAAATGGTTTCGATCTGTACGTTAGGCACACAACTTAAACACACGATGTGTTATGGTTTTATGTAGAATGTTTTTTTGTTTTTAGTTCTGGATCAGGGCTGTTACATGCTATATATTTCTGTTACTAACGGTGTCCGTACTTATAGACACTTTTAATATCTATTGCGCTGGAGCTTGTTTCATTATCATAAAATAAGTATTGAATGGTATTACGGAGGCGAAGGAGCGCCTCCCAGCACCAGAGCTGGAATTTGTCAGCGACCCACGCCAGGATCGTTGAACCAAAACCATCCAGACCCTGCTCCACCTCTCCGTGGTGCCTCCAGTAACATACTAACCTGTCTAGTCTGGCCAAGCGTGCTGTGATCGAAGAGGGAAGACAGCCCGGTACTCAGGAATGTCGTGCTGAAGTCGGATGTGTTGGGCCGAAAGGCGCAAATATAACAGTTATACTGCAAACCACAACACAACGCAATCACGTCCACTACGTCCTTGTAAGGGCGGATGATGAAGAGGAATTCTACAGTCCACCTCTTTTAGTTGTCTGCTTTCTATAGTTATGTTGATGTTCTGTTTCTCTTGTGCGATAGTCATGACTACTTCTAGCGTTGAAGGGAGATAAGTTTGAGGTGAGAATCATTCTCTTGACCTCTTTTGATCTTATATTTATAGTGTCTGTAATATTCTACTGATCAATCATTTTCGGGGTAGGTCCTTGAGTCCTGTGTTCTCCTAGCATTTATTAATTACTCGTTGTGTTATTTTTCGTGTATCCTGCCTCTTCGCATGATCAGATCATATTATCCGTGGTCCTTACCCACGATCTCTTCATCAGCTACCCTTAATGAGGCGTTGTATGGGCGTAGATGCGTTATGTTTTCATTAACAGTACGCTGGCGATATTGTTAGCTTTTTTGGCCAAGCACCTCTGACTTCAACAAGATATTTTTTAATACCGGGTTTGCCTTTCTCTTCGATCCCGCCTAGCATGACCAGATTGGCTATTGTGTTTCAGTTCTACCACAGGGATATATGGTTGGATCTTGAACAGTTCTGGTGGGGGCCTTGGTAGCCCGGTTGGGGAAACCACCCAACCGGGCGACCGACGTTCGGACAACCCGTGTTCCCGCTGGAAGCAGTGGGAATTATACTCGTGGTTAGAAAAAAATTACCTCCACGGTCTACCCACCCGCTGGCAGAAATGGGTACCAGGGTTGTCTTCCCTCAACCCAGGGAAGTATTCTGGGAAGGTGGAGAATACCGCCTCGCATCGTGAGTTTCGATGCCTGAAGCGACACTATTCAGAAGTCTCCGAACACTTCCTGGATAGGTGGCCGAGCACATATGTGTGAAAACTCGCGTGCTAAGATGCCGATTCAAGACTCGTTCTTTACCTTTACAGTTCTTGTTCTCTGACCCTGACTAAAAAAGTCAGCTATGAGTCGGTGACCACTATATCGGCCAAGATTCTTTTCGGCGTTTTTCGTCTGGAAATTTAAAACAAAAATGTGCTTCATATTTTTCACAGGCGCCGCTCTAGCTCAGTGGTTAGTGAACTAGACTACTAAGAACAAGAGGTCTGGTTCGATCCTGATCGACGGCTTCCAAGCTCATTCGCCCTAAAATGGCAAGCGAATTTTTTTTTTTCTGGGAAAGCAAAGCGGCACGATCTCTTAATACTAACCCCATTACTCCAAAAATAATGCGTCGAAGGTCTATTTAAAAACAAATATATATGCACCAACAACATATTTCCTATATATCACGTGGCGTGGCAAGTTCTTCTCTTCTACTTCTTTTCTCTTTTCCCTGATACCTAAAAGGTGTCGTGGTTTATATCATTTGTCGTTCTTGAGCTGCTCGAACTGTCTGAATTAGTGATTTTCCTTTGTTGTTACATGTCTATGTCACTGCATCTATCCATCTTCTTCTTTTCTCTTTTCACTGATACCTAAACGGTGTCGTGGTTATATCATTTGTCGTTCTTGTGCTGCTCGAACTGTCTGAATTAGTGATTTTCCTTTGTTGTTACATGTCTCTGTCACTGCATCTATCCATCTTCTTCTTTTCTCTTTTCACTGATACCTAAAAGGTGTCGTGGTTTATATCATTTGTCGTTCTTGAGCTGCTCGAACTGTCTGAATTAGTGATTTTCCTTTGTTGTTGCATGTCTCTGTCACTGCATCTATCCATCTTCTTCTGGGTCTTCCTCTTGGTCTTTTTCCGTGCATTCTCGAGAAGAACGCCCTTGATGGTGATAGGTGAGGATTCATTCTGACCAGGTGGCCAAACCATTTAAATTGCTGTTGTTCTCTATATTCTTGGCAGGGTTTTGTTCCTACTATTTTTCTTATGGTTTCGTTTGGTATTCTATCTCTTCTTGTGTTGTTTGTTACTTTTCTCAACATCACATCTCACATGTATTGATCTTTTCTCAACATCGCATCTCACATGTATTGATCTTTTCTCAACATCGCATCTCACATGTATTGATCTTTTCTCAACATCGCATCTCACATGTATTGATCTTTTCTCAACATCGCATCTCACATGTATTGATCTTTTCTCAACATCGCATCTCACATGTATTGATCTTTTCTCAACATCGCATCTCACATGTATTGATCTTTTCTCAACATCGCATCTCACATGTATTGATCTTTTCTCAACATCGCATCTCACATGTATTGATCTTTTCTCAACATCGCATCTCACATGTATTGATCTTTTCTCAACATCGCATCTCACATGTATTGATCTTTTCTCAACATCGCATCTCACATGTATTGATCTTTTCTCAACATCGCATCTCACATGTATTGATCTTTCTTCAATGTTCTTAACTTTTTAAATTTGTATTTTTTTTTATTCTTTAATCTCCATGGAAACAAAATAGCACACTTGTATACATTTGATATTTTGCTTGCATTTTCTCCAAGTGCTCAATGTGCGTATTTTCACATCTTCATTCAACTATTTTTTGTTTCGGTTATGTGCAAACACACACATGCACTCACACACATGCACATACAAATACACACACACATACACACACGCACTAACACACACATCCCAACTCTTAATAGAACAAATTTAGTTTTCATTTTCCAGCTTGCTTTTTTTCCCCCCAGGGGTTTCATCTTTCAGTTGTTTGTTCCGTAAAAGATCAAATCTATGAACGAAGATTGAAAAAGACAATTTAATCTGGATCTCACATACGAGTCAGCGAGTTATTAAATTTTGAGTACAAATATGGCAAATTCGTCCACTATGTGCACGCGATTGCACTCTATATGATTTGGCAAACAATCCTGAGTTACATGAATGCCCTTTTATTATATTTAAAAATAAGTAAAGTACCCCCCTCACGCCAAGTGGCGTATATGGAATATGGTGTTAGTGACCATACATTTTACAGACCTTCATCACATGATTTTGGGGGCATTGTGGTCGGTATTACGCCCGATTACAGGCCACAGAGATGGGATTTCTCAGAAGAATCTGGACAGCTAAAAAGACCAATGAGGAGGTTCTCTAAGAGGCCAACACAAAAAGGGAGCTCTTAAAAAACATCAGAAAAAAGCAATCAACATTTTTCGGGCATATCATGAGAAGACGAAAGTTAGAATACTAGGTTACAAATGGCAAAATAAAAGGAAAGAGAGATCGCGGACGACAAAGAGAGAAAATACTGGATAGCTTGGTGTCATGGCATGGAAAATAGTCAACAACAGAACTGATACGATGCACTGTAGATAGCAGATTGTGGAGGGACATGATCACCTACGGCAACCGGTATGGCACATGATGATGATGATGATTACGCCCTTGTCGCTTTACTTTCCCAGAAAAAAATTCATTACCTATTAACGGCTGGGTGAACCCGGAAGTCGTCGGTTGGGATCGAACACTACCTCTTGTCCCTCGTAGTCCAGTTCACTAACCACTGAGCTATCGCGGCTCCCATTATATTTAAATATTTATGGTATTATGTGTCTTGTCCTTGCGAATGTTTGCCACACATTGCATTCGTGTATACCCAATAAACTGACACACTTCTAGTCATTGTCCTTAACCCTTTATGTAACAAATTTATTAACCAAAATCAATCAATTCAAGTTCACCATCTGTGGCCATTGTAGTTTATTGATTACCTCAGGGATTAACTGGTTAATTTAGAAATGCATTCAGACACTAAAAGGTCACAAATTGCTCTATAGGAAGAATAGGTTGTGCAAGAAAGTTTTTAAACAGTTGAAAATAATAAAGAAAAGATAAGAACTGCTAAACACCATTCGAACGAGACACATGAAGAAGTAGAATAACTTACTAAAAGACATCCTGGAAGACAAAATAGAGAATAAACGAGGCAGAAGCAGACACAGGCGCTCAAGTGGACTGACAACATCTAGAGGTGAACTGACGACATCAAGAGGTGGGCTGACGACATCAAGAGGTGGGCTGACGACATCAAGAGGTGGACTGACGACATCAAGAGGTGGGCTGACGACATCAAGAGTTGGGCTGACGACATCAAGAGGTGGACTGGCGACATCAAGAGGTGGACTTACGATATCTAGAGGTGGGTTAACGACATAAAGAGATGGACTGACGACAACTTCAAGAGGTGGGATGACGACAACGTCAAGAGGTGGGATGACGAAGGAGATGGACTGACGACAACATCAAGAGGTGGGCTGACGACAACATCAAGAGGTGGGATGACGACAACATCAAGAGGTGGGATGACGACTACATCAAGATGTGGGCTGTCAACATAAAGAGATGGGCTGACAACAACATATAGGGGTGGGCTGTCAACATCTATAGGTGGGATGACGACAACATCAAGAGGTTGGCTGACAACATCAAGAGGTGGACTGACAACATCAAGAGATGGACTGACGATAACATCAAGAGGTTGGCTGTCAACATCAAGAGGTGGACTGACAACATCAAGAGATGGACTGACGATAACATCAAGAGGTTGGCTGTCAACATCAAGAGGTGGACTGACAACATCAAGAGATGGACTGACGATAACATCAAGAGGTTGGCTGTCAACATCAAGAGGTGGACTGACAACATCAAGAGATGGACTGACGACAACATCAAGAGGTTGGCTGTCAACATCAAGAGGTGGACTGACAACATCAAGAGATGGACTGACGACAACATGAAGAGGTGGGCTGATGACAACATAAAGAGGGTGACTGACAACATAAAGAGATGGACTGACGACAACATCAAGAGGTGAGCTGGCGACAACATCAAGAGGTTGGCTGTCAATATCAAGAGGTGGGATGACAACAACATCAAGAGGTGGGCTGATGACAACATAAAGAGGTTGACTGACAACATAAAGAGATGGACTGACGACAACATCAAGAGGTGAGCTGGCGACAACATCAAGAGGTTGGCTGTCAACATCAAGAGGTGGGCTGACGACAACATCAAGATTTGGGCTGACGACAACATCTAGAGGTGGGCTGTCAACATCACAAGATGAACTGACAACATAAAGAGATGGGATGACGACAACATCAAGAGATGGGATGACGACAACATCAAGAAGCGGGCTGACAACATCAAGGGGTGGACTGACAACATCAAGAGATGGACTGACGATAACATAAAGAGGTGGGCTGATAACATCAAGAGGAAGAGTGGAGACCCATGACAGCGTTGCTGTAAGACACGAGACAGAATGAAATGGCGCTCCGTTGTAACCAACCTTCTAGTTGATACATCTAATCATATGAGAAACAAATTTGCAATAAATAAGGTCACAGTACAATCTTGCACTATTGTTGGTGTTGTTGAGATTATTTGTGTTGTTGAGATTGTTGGTGTTGTTGAGATTGTTGGTGTTGTTGAGATTGTTGGTGTTGTTGAGATTGTTGGTGTTGTTGAGATTGTTGGTGTTGTTGAGATTGTTGGTGTTGTTGAGATTGTTGGTGTTGTTGAGATTATTGGTGTTGCTGAGATTATTGGTGTTGTTGAGATTATTGGTGTTGTTGAGATTGTTGGTGTTGTTGAGATTGTTGGTGTTGTTGAGATTGTTGGTGTTGTTGAGATTGTTGGTGTTGTTGAGATTATTGGTGTTGTTGGTGTTGTTGAGATTGTTGGTGTTGTTGAGATTGTTGGTGTTGTTGAGATTATTGGTGGTGTTGGTGTTGTTGGTGTTGTTGAGATTGTTGGTGTTGTTGAGATTATTGGTGGTGTTGATGTTGTTGGTGTTGTTGAGATTGTTGGTGTTGTTGAGATTATTGGTGGTGTTGGTGTTGTTGGTATTGTTGTTACTGATGGTGTTGGTGTTGTTGTTGTTGGTGTTGAGATTGTCAGTGTTGCTGTTGCTGTTGATTGTTGATGTTGGTATTGTTGTTACTGATGGCGTTGATGTTGTTGTTGCTGCTGGTGTTGTTGTTACGCTGGTGTTGTTGTTGATGGCCTTGAGATTGTTGGTGTTGTTGTCGCTAGTGTTGGTTGTTAGTGCTGTATTTTTGTTGCTGTTGTCGTTGCTGCTGGTGTTGTTGTTGCTGCTGCTGTTGTTGCTGTTGGTGTTGTTGTTGCTGCTGTTGTTGGTGTTGGTGTTGGTATTGTTATTACTGCTGGTGTTGATGATGCTGACCACCTAACGTCCTTTTAGGATTAGATGACGATGATGTATAACTATTCCATTAGTCACCAAGGCAACGCAAACACACAAATAGCACCCTGGGACATATTCACAAGGTCAATATGTGATTTTAATTTAGATAAATAATACCGCTTTAATTTACAGCAGTGATGGTCAAATGGCGGGCCGCGATTCAAATTCAGCCCGTCAGTCTATTTTCGTGGCCCTTGAAGCGTCCACATATAGTAACATAATATATGGCCATAAATAAAAACCAAAGTTCCAGACGGTTACAAAAAAATAATAATTGTCTTGGTAAAAAAATAATTGTCTTGGTAAAAAAACAATTGTCTTGGTAAAAAAAATAATTGTCTTGGTACAAATGATAAAATATGTCTTCAATGTGCAAGCGTTATTTATATATGACTAAATCACGTCATGTAATTTTTGCTGATACTCTTAAGTCTGGCCCTCTCTTGGTTATAATCCGGCCCACGATCAACCTTAAGTGGCCACCACCAGGGTTGCCAGATATATTTTTGGATTTTAGGCCAAAAAGTGTTGAAAAAAAGCCAAATTAGGCCAAATAGTCAATTAAAAAGCCAAAAAAAAGGCCAAACATTTCTGCTATACTCACATCACATGAAACTCTCCAGATCAAGATTATTAACGTCATCCGCATCAGAGCTACCTGATTCTACAGCATACAAATTCTCTGATGTAAATTCTTTGAGCATTTTTGCTGATGGGATGAAGTCTTTACAACATTTGTTTGAAAGCAACAGTTCTGCTCTAATCCTGACAATAGAGTCAAGCAAATGCAGTTGCATCTTATTCCTTGCTTTTGTCTTCACTGACGTTACAATGGAGAAAATTCTTTCAACTATGGCATTGCTGCATGGGGTGATCAGACAAGTTAGGGCAAAGTTGGCTAACTCTTTGAATGACTGATGCTGATGTATGCCAATCCAAAACTGTTCACTGTCAGTAGGAAGTCCATCTTTCTTAAACATGGTATCTTCTTTCCAATCAATCAATATAATTTTTCTGTATTGTTCTTCAATAGTGCTGATGTTACTTCCTGCTAGGTGTAAGAAGGGTAAGTCTGAAAACGTTGCTCTCGAAGCTTGATTTAAAATAATCCGTGGACTCAGCTTTGATAGATTTTGAAATATATTACTCGCCGAAGGAAGTCTACATGTTATTTGATTGAGAGCTTCCTCTAGCATACACATACATCTTTCTTTGACATTTTTAATTTCGTGATGAGCGTCAGTGTTGTTGTTCTTTTGTAGGAACGTATTACATTCTGTTAAAAATTTGATACCAAAATCAACTTGATTTATATCCTTTCTTTGTCCATTTGTATCATACAATCTGTTCTGAAGACTTGCCTTTTGTAAAAATAATTCTTGACACAGTTCATGAGGATCAGCTTTAGTTTGTTGAAAAAGGCCATTGAGTCTTTCAAATTCCTGCACAACGGGTGTTGCGAAAACAAAGAACAAGTAATTGTTATAATCTAACATCATGTCCTTTAACAATCGTGCTTTGTATTTTGTGTCAAACTTTGACTGGGCTAATTCAGTACTCATGAAATAAGCCTTTAGCTCTTCCCAATTCATCAGAATATTAAACATAACTTTTCCTCGCACAAGCCATCGAGTAGCTGATGGTTTCTCAAAAGGCAGTGGAGCAGTTCTGGTTGACTCATATTCTGTAGGTGTATTCATCACTGTAAATAATTCTTTGTAGGCTTCTCGTCTTAGGCTACTGTGGGAAAACCATTGCGGTATTTCTGATAGTAAAAATCCTATATTTGACGGTAGCTTAGCTACTGCATAATAAATGCAAAGTGCCAAAGAATGACAAATACATTTCAGCTGTACACATGAAGGAGATACATTTCTTAATCTAGACCACACTGAGTTGTTACAGCCAACCATGTTTGACGCTCCATCTGATGCAAATCCAATGCAATTTGTGAGACTCTGGCCACATTTTTTTTATTTCACCATCAATCAAATTAAATATGTTTTCTCCTGTTGCTTCTTGCACGGGAATTAGCCCAAGATACCCTGTTAGAATTTCCTGTTTTCTTTCACTGAAAAACCGAATTAAGATACACAAGTATTTTTGTGTGGAGACATCTGTAGATTCATCTAAAATGATGGCGTATTTCTTGTCCTGAAAGTCATGGATGAGATCCGTTTTTAGTGCTGGCGATATTATATTTTTTTATTAAGCATGAACATTTAGTTCTGTGCAATTTGATGTTTCCTAATGTACTGCCCTGGCCATGTGCTGTCATAATTTCACTCAGATGGTCAATTGTGCGAATTGCACAGTGGCAGGTCATGCTTACAGCAATTTGGAGCTCTGCTGTTTTAACTTTATCGTTATTTTGTCTAGGACTTTGAGTGACACTAAGTTGTGTCTGACTATTTGATGGAACTCTCATCATGTGCTTAGATGATTTCTCATGATTTGAGATGTTTCCTCTTTTTGGTACAATCGTACACCGGCAGAGTTTACAATATGCTGCCTCTGATCCATCAGAAGCTTTCATGAGCCATGGGTATGTTTCTTCCCAAATACTATTGTACTTACGATTGCTATCATAAGATGCTTTCCATTTCTTTGATGAAGAAGCCATGAGTAACACAAGTAATATCTTTATCAAACACAGCGTAGACTAATGTAAATAATTAGTCGACTTGTTAAGCGCACGTCCTAGGCACACTCCTGTACGACGACTCACGACACGTTCGTTTTGTTTCAATTTTGAAAATGAACTATTTTGAAGAATATTCCTAGAATGAAACATTAAGAATTAAGACCTATGGATTCTGAAAGTGAAAGTAATTTGCAAAAGTGCGCCAAATTCTTATTAAAGTCAGATGATTTGATGCATTTTTGGAGCAAAATAATTATATTTTTAAAGAACTTTTACTGAAATTGTGCTTTATACTTTTTTTTTACTACTGGTTTAGAAAAAAAAGCCAGGAATAAGCCAAAAAACCCAAAAAAGCCAAAGAATTTCTTTAGGCCAAACAAAAACCAAAAAAGCCAGATTTGTGGAATTTGGCCTAAAAAAAGCCAAATTGGCAACCCTGGCCACCACTGGTGCATCTTTCAGCCAACGTTAACAATCAGGTGCGATAACAAAAGAAGAAAAGAAAGACACTCCCAGTGGATTGTTTAGAGAAATATGAAACGTTACACAAACTGCAAAGTATGAAATCAGCGACATAACTTTGTCTAGACAAAACACTCAATTTTGTCATAGTTAATATGGGGCATAGACACGTAGGCATGACATGAGTTATATATAAGTAAAACTAAAGAGCCCCGTCACGCCAAGTGGCGTATAGGGAATATGGAGTTAGTGACCATAAATTTTACACCTTCAGCAAACGATTTTTGGGTAATGTGGTCGGTATTACGTCCGCGCCGCTTTACTTTCCCAGAAAAAAATCCTGTACCCATTTAAGGCTGGGTGAACTCGAAAGCCGTAGGTTGGGATCGAACCCTACCCCTTGTCCTTTGTAGTCCAGTTTACTAACTACTGAGCTATCGTATCTCCCTATATATATATATATATATATATATATATATATATATATATATATATAGAGAGAGAGAGAGAGAGAGAGAAAGAGAGAGAGAAATAGAGAGAGAGTATGAGATATAGAAAATGACAGAGTGAATGAGAAAGAATGTGAGAGATAGAATGAGAGAGAGAAAATGACAGAGAGGTAGAGAGTGAGAAAAATCGAGAAAGGTATATAAAGAGAGAGAAACAGAGACAAATTGAATGAAAGAGTTATACAATGAGGAAAATTAGAATGAGAGAAGTCGCGAGGGTTTTATAATGAGAGTTAGAATAAAAGAGTTATGTAAAATAAAAGATAGAACAAGTGACAAACTGAGATAAATATAGAATTGAAAAGCTAGATGGAGAGAAACGGAATGAAAGAAAGAAGGGGGAACTATGAAAAGAGATGTTCTGACAAAGGTGCGCATCAAACTTGTGAACTATTTTATTCATTTAATTAAGAAAACTCCGAGTTTTATTCGTTCGCCACCTTTCACCATCTGACAAAGTCTCTAGAGGCTAGGAGCATTGCGTGTTAATCCATTTTTCCCTAGCAGCCGTGTGCACAGGGGTCCCTCGCTGCACAGGCAGTTAACTCCGTCAAGGGGATATTCATATTTTTTCCGTCGATGAGTAATTGACGTTTCAAGCCAGGTTGTGTTCCAGCCTCGCTGTTGAGACCAAGGTGTCGTAGAGGGAAATAAAAATCCCAACTGGTGAAGCCGGGATTTGAACTCACAACCTCTCTGTCTCGAGACCAGCGTTTTGCCTCGAGATCAATCAGTCCCTAACTCCGAGTTTGATGCGAAGGTTAAGCCACACATTCCTTCGATAAAATCCATATCTGTAGAGTTATCTTTTAAGAAAAGTTCCCCCGTCACGCCAAGTGGCGTATAAGGAATATGGTGTTAGTGACCATAAATTTTACAGACCTTCGGCACATGATTTTTAGGGTAATGTGGTCGGTATTACGCCCGTGCCATTTTACTTTCCCAGAAAAAAATCAGGTAACCATTAAAAACTGGGTGAAACTGGGTTGGGATCGAACCCTACCTACCTCTTGTCCTTTGTAGTCCAGTTCACTAACCACTGAGCTATCGCGGCTCACTATTTCACAAGTGGGGAGATCTATTTAGCCTCGACTGGCTACAGTCTTAAATCTCGCCTCGAGGAACGAGCGAGGAGTGCGGTGTTGCTGTCAGAACGCTCCAGATATTCTAATTTGGGGTTTTCTAGAAATGTTTTGCGTTCCAGAGAGCTAGACCTAGGTGTTGTGTTGCAGACCACAAGAATGATCAGACCGTAGCCATCTATAGATTTGTAAAGGAAATAAAGCCCAACTCATCATCATCATGTACTATACCGGTTGGCGTAGGCGATCATGTCCTTCCACAATCTTTTATCTACAGTGTATCGTATTAGTTCTGTTGTTGACTGCTTTCCATGCATGACAACAAACTATACAGTATTTTCTATCTTTATCGTCCGCGATCTCTCTTTCCTTTTATTTTGCCAGTTGTAACCAAGTATTCCAACTTTCCTCTTCTCGTGATGTGCCCGAAAAAGTGTTTATTGTTTCTTTCTGATGTTTTTGGGGGCTCCCTTTTTGTGTTTCTCTTTGAGAATTTCCTCATTGGTCTTTTTAGCTGTCCAGGGAACTTTCAACATTCTTCTGAGAAATCACATCTCTGTGACCTCTAATCGTCTTTTCATTTGTTTGTCTACTTTCCATGATTCGCTTCCATAGTTCAGAATTGATTCTATATAGCACCGATGAACTCTGTTTTCTCATTTTTATTGACATAGATTTGTTGCATAAGATATTTTTCATTTTCTGAAATGCTATTTTGGCCTGAGCTATTCTACCTTTTATTTCCGTGGTGCATCTCCCATCTGATGTTATTATTGTGCCCAAGTATTTGACACGTTGCACTTGTTTCAGATTTGTCCTGTTTATTTTTATGCTGCATGCTGGTGATGATTTTTTTTCGATATGACCATTACTTCTGTTTTCTTACTATTCAGACTGAGACCTTTCATGATGCTTTCTTTTACTATTATGTCTATCATTTCTTGTAGTTCATTCTCTATCTCTGCTATTAAGACTGTGTCATCCGCATATCGCACATTATTTATGTTGTGACCGTTGACTTCAATTCCTTTTTTGTCTACTATTGATCTCATAATATGTTTGCTGTAAAGTGAAAACAAATCCAGCGACAGAACACAGCCTTGTCTGACTCCTTGCTTTATAAGTTGAAATTGTCCTGTTTGGTTGTTAATTCGTATGACTGCTGTTTGTTGCCAGTACATGTTTTTTTATGATTCGCAGATCCTTTCCATCAATGTTTAATTTCTCCAGCATATTGATTATTTCCACATGCTTTACTTTGTCAAATGCTTTTGTGTAGTCTATAAAGCTCATATATAGATCTTTCTTTACCTCTATAGATCTTTCTATCAATGTTCTTAAGATGTATATTGCATTATTGGTGCCATTTCGTTCCACAAACCCACATTGTTCCTCACTTATTTCTGGCTTTATTTTGTTTCTTATACGTCTCATGATGATTCTTAGTAATATTTTCGTCATGTGGCTCATGAGACTAATAGTGTGATGGTCTTCACAATCAGTGGCGCCTGACTTCTTCGGTATGGCTACAAAGATAGATTTTAGTAGATCTTCGGGTATGTGTCCAGTGTTATATATGTCATTGAGTAGTTTTGTTATGACTTGTACTCCCAACTCTCCTTATGCATTTATCTCTTCGATTGTTATATTGTCGGGACCTGGAGTTTTGCCTCTTATCATGTGTTGAATTGTGTCCTCCACTTCACTCTGCATTATTGGTGACCCCGTGTCTTTGTTTGAATTGTTTAATTCTGGTCTTTGATCATCATAGAGGTGACTGATATATTCTGTCCATCTTTCCATTGTCTTCTCCAGTCACATTATTATATTTCCTTCCTTTGACTTTACACATCTTGAAACTTTGACTTCTTTTCTTCCTGTTAATTCATTTAACTGATTGTGCATAAATTTTGAGTCTTTCTTTTGTTGTTTTTCCATTTCTTCACATTTCTGTTTTAACCATCCTTCCTTTGCTTCTCTGCATTTGTTCTGGATCTCTTTGTGCAATATTTTGTATGTCCGTTCTTCTTTCTTGTTTTCTTCTTTCATCCATTAGTTGTAATATTTCTTCTGCCATCCATTTCTTTTTGTTGATTAAACCTGCGCCGTGGCTGACACACTCCGTTATCGACAGGCTGGATCTTGCTTTGACGTAAGAGTTCCTTTTGCCAGGGCTGTTGGCCCCATCCTGCCAGTGGTTTCTGTCTTGGTGTTCTCCCATAGCTTAAACCCCAACTAGCATGACGATATCAGCTATAGAAGCTATAGACGGCTGACGCCACACTATACTCAGTTATAGAAGCTATAGACGGTTGACGCCACTCTATACTCAGTTATAGAAGCTATAGACGGCTGACGCCACTCTATACTCAGCTATAGAAACTATAGACGGCTGACGCCACTCTATACTCAGCTATAGAAGCTATAGACGACTGACGCCACTCTATACTCAGCAATATAAACTATAGACGGCTGACGCCACTCTATACTCAGCTATAGAAGCTATAGACGGCTGACGCCACTCTAACTACCGTCCCTGTTCGCAAAGCTGAAAACGTCACGCTAATTAGAGGTTTTTCGGAAATTTCCTGTCAACCCGCAGGCCTTTGTGGATTTCTAACCGCCATGAACAGATTTAAAACTATCGTTCAAAGTTCCGTAACTCGAGAAATGTTTTATGAGGAAGGTCATGCAACAGTTACTGAAAATTATTGTTGATTTGTGTATGTAGGATAAGGTTATCATCGTTCAAGTATTGCGATCGTGCGAATTTGACTCTTTCTCCTGTTTCATAATGGAAGGGTAAGAACAACATCATGACACACGATGAGCTGGTCGCTTGGTCAGTACTCGTATATGGAAGGGTAAGAACAACATCATGACACACGATGAGCTGGTCGCATGGCCAGTACTCGTATATGCGTGGGTGTCCTGATTGTCCCCCTAAACCTGCACCGTGGCTGACACACACCGGTATCGACAGGCTGGATCTTGGTTTGACGTAAGAATTCCTTCTGGTAGGGTGGATGCCGGCCAGGGCTGTTGGGCCCATCCTGCCGGTGGTTTCTGTCTGGGTGTTCTCCCATAGCTTACCCTTCTCCCGATGGTAACTGCTAGGCAGCACTGGTTTGTTTTCAGGGCTGACCTTCACCGTGTGTCCATTCTAGGAACTGATACGGTTATATTCCTAAGAACTATGATATACGTAAATCAGCGAATCATGTTTTAAGGTCCATAGAATTTACATACTTACTTTGCTCGCCTCTGTCTGTCTCTATTACCTTTCAGCGTCTAGGAAAGATGAAGCGTTCATGTCAATGTTCTGTAGTATGTCTCTTGCGTGGTGCCTTCGTGCTCTCTACTATTTCATTAGACCATAGTCCACTGATCAGAACCGGGAGATGTTTCGATTTTTTTTTCGAACTGATAAGACATTCATCCAACCTCTGAAAATGATTGTAGGAGATTTACTTTTCCTAATGAAAGGGGGGCTGCCCGGCGTCGTACTGACAACAGCACTCATAAAACGTGTCTTTTGTTATTGAAAAGTATAGACCATTTTCTTTCCACAGAGCTTGCCCTGGCGAATGCTAAGAATGAAAGGACAACCAAAAGAAGTCAAGAAGATACCACAGTGATTCCTTAGCACAGAGAAAGCTTTCAAACCGCATTAGAAAATGTGTCTTCTTTGGTTACATAATGAAATGGGGGAAACTTATAAATACTGTGGCAGAAGAAAAATTCGAAGAAAATATTTAAAAAAAAAACATGATGAAACCAATGAGTAAATGTCAATAGATCATCATAGGGTTATCGTGTGTATTGAGATGTGCACAGATGAAGACGTGTTACATGTCGGTATCTTGTCAATCTCCAGAAACAAAACATTTGGCATTTTGACTAATATAAAATAATAAATATACACATTCGACTTGCGTATAAGAGCATATAATAATAATAATAATAATAATAATAATAATAATAATTACATAATTTCGGGTCTGCATAGACAAAAGGTACGACATCAGCCTCTGTACAGAAAGGACCTGGATTCAAAGCCCACCAGAAGCGGTGGTGATTTTTCAAAAGAGGGGAAAATTAATCCGTGGTTTATTGATGACGTTACGATTCCCTGATCTCTTAGCTAGTGAAATGCGATGTCTAACACTCTCGGATAACGGCAATAAACAGAAGGTTCAGTGTGCAGCCGCGCACGTTAAAGCCTCCTTGGAAGTTAAAATAAAAAGAGTAGGTCATAAATATGGCCTCTGCTGGAGTAAAATTATCAGCAGACACCGACTAACATTGGATCCCAGACCGTGCTACGGAGTTCGTGCACATGGGGCAGGATATCCTTGGATTTTCGCGAGGGGATATCGGAACACCTATGGGTTCGCACGCAGTGCAATGATGATGACGATCCTAACAACAAACATATAATTTCTTGCAATTAGAGAAAAGCAAAGTTTATTCAATACTTTGGAATTGGATAGAAACATAAAAAGATAAGACAACAATAGAGAAAGAAGAAGCCTTAGAAATCTGGATTAGAACAGCATGATCAAAACAACGTTTTCAGGCCGCTGAAATTGAGGAAAGAGTTCTTATAGTGCGTTCACACATGTGTCCCATTATTACAAATTGTGTATCTCATCATTCTATCTATCTATTGTCCTTTCGAGCCAAAGACGGCACATAGGGCAGAACCACAATCTCAAAAACAGAAACCTTGCGTGCCAAAGACGGCACATATTGCTGAGATCACTGCTCTAAAATCTATGGTCCGTTTCCATAACAACACTTTTTACAATGACAGCTTGTCAAGCCATCGATCAATGATCGACCAAATCATCTCATCATTGGTGAAGTAAACATTGTTGTAAATGCATATTTATATTTACACTATTCTCAACCACACGTCACAATTTGTTCTCTTCTGTCAGGTAATTAGGATATCATGTTTCTTCTTCCAGATATTATTATTATTATTATGTTTTTTTTTTCGTTCGCCAGCATTTACCTCTGACGAAGTCCCTAGAGGCTAGGAACTGAATTTTGCGTGTTAATCCATTTTTCCCTGACAGCCGTGTGCACAGGGGTCCCTCGCCGCACAGGCAGATAATTCCGACTTCGGGGGTACTCATATTTTTTTCTGTCGATGAGTAATTGACGTTTCAAGCTGGGCTTCGCTGCCGAGAACAGGGGTGGTTGCTGCAGAGAGAAATCACAAATAAAAATCACAACAAAACCGGGATTTGAATCCACAACCTCTCTGTCACGAGGCCGGTGTCTTGCCTCGAGACCAACCAGTCCCCCCTCTTCGAGATATAGAAACATATTGTAATCCTCGCTTGGTTACTATTTATGGATTTTACAGACTATTTTGTGGTAGCAACCTCCCGGCCATTAATAAATGTGCATTTCAGGTTTCTTTTAAGAAAGTCCTTAACGAACTTGCACCTAATGAATGTACATTTTCAGAGCGTCTAGATGTGGTCTGTAAAACTCATAAATAGTAACAGAGTAGGCAACAGGCAAATAATTGCAGTGCTGCGGTAAAGCTGGTAGCATGGAGCCAGTAGTGGGGAGTGACGTAAACTGCAAGGTATGGTGACAGTTTACAAAAACAGGAACACAACAAAATACTGACGTTTCAGCCTACGGCCTTCTTCAGAAGACGGGGACAGCAACAACAAATTGTGAGGCACAAATAACTATTGCTACATGTCGGATGATAAAGTTAGGGAAACAGCGGGATGAGAGGTGGGATGATGAGATGAGAAAGAGATGTGTCACATGTCAGATGATAGATGAAGTGTAGAGATATACAATTATAAGTATAGAGAAATAATGTAGAAATTAAAAATAACAAATATTAAAAATTGACTTTAGTGGCAGTGGCTGCTCAGGGCAAGCGAAGATTACCATATATTTATATTTCTCAAAGAAGAAATCTTTCCTAATTACCTGACAAGAGGGACACAATTCTGACATAGGGTTGACAACGATATAAATAGAAATATTTATTTACAATAACTTTTACTTCACCAATGGTGGGATACATATTTTTTAACAACGGCAAACATTTGTGGACGCGCTATAAACAGAATTTGGAGACAAGGCGCCCGGAAACAACAGAGCTGGAAGCTGTCAGTGATTCATAGCTGATGGCTTGTACCAGAATCGCTAAACCAGGGCCATCCAGACCTTACTCCAGCTCTTCGCGATGTCTCTAATAACAGAATAAGTTGTTTAGTCTGGCCAAGTGAGTGCGGATCGAAATGGAAAGGCAACCCAGTATTCAAAAATGCCGTGCTGAGGTCGGCGCAAATATCTCAGTTCTTCTGCTAACTCTCAACACAGCGCATCTACACCTAATTAACGTTCTTTTAAAGGCGAATGACGTAGAGAACAGTCAATTCCTTTAGTAGTCATTGGGTGTATGCAAGAAAGAAAGAAAGAAAGAAAGAAAGAAAGAAAGAAAGAAAGAAAGAAAGAAAGAAAGAAAGAAAGAAAGAAAGAAAGAAAGAAAGAAAGAAAGAAAGAAAGAAAGAAAGAAAGAAAGAAAGAAAGACGAAAGAAAAATGCTGAAATTTACATTGGAAAGAATCAAATCATGGTGAAAGAGGTTGTGGCAAAAAACAAGACTAAATGTCTTCGTGATTAATTTGCAGGCTGGAGCGACTGTCGGAGTATTATAGTTGAGAGGGGTGTTGGCTTAATTTAAGAGAGCTGCAGAGGGAATTGGAGAGGGCTTGTATTTCTTCAACCTGCTGGATTATCTAATGGGGTGACCTGGTGACTTATGGACTTGTTCTTGGATGTGCTATGAGGATAATCTTTCATCTAAACTAAAGACTAAGCGACTAAACTAAAGACTAAGCGACTAAACTAAAGACTAAGCGACTAAACTAAAGACTAAGCGACTAAACTAAAGACTAAGCAACTAAACTAAATACTAAGCAACTAAACTAAAGACTAAAGTTGACTGATAACATAAAGAGATGGACTCAATCGACCACATAGTATCAAGATCTCAGTAAGAGAAATATCAACCTGCATTCTTCGACAGTCAGTTGTCAAAACGGAGACGACACAATATCAATAAACTACAGCTTAAAGCTGGAGCCGCGACAGCTCAGTGGTTAGTGAACTGGACTGCAAAGGACAAGAGGTAGGGTTCGATCCCAGCCGACGGCTTCCGGTTTCACCCAGCCTTAAATGGGTACCGGATTTTTTTTTCTGGGAAAGTAAAGCGGCACGGGCGTAATACCGACCACATTACCGAAAAATCATGTGCTGAAGATCTGTAACATTTATGGTCACCAATACCATATTCCCTATACGCCACTTGGCGTGGCCGGTGCTCTTTACTTTTTTTTTTTTTTTACAACTTACAGCTGCAGCTTCGTAATATTTAGTTTCTATCCAAAGGCGTAGTAAAAGAGAGAGTCATCATCATGTGCCATACCGGTTGGCGTAGGCGATCATGTCCTTCCACAATCTTCTATCTACAGTGCATCGTATCAGTTCTGTTGTTGACTGTTTTCCATGCCATGACACCAAGCTATCCAGTATTTTCTCTCTTTGTCGTCCGCGATCTCTCTTTCCTTTTATTTTTCCAGTTGTAACCAAGTATTCCAACTTTCCTCTTCTGATGTGCCCAAAAATGTTGATTGCTTCTTTCTGATGTTTTTTGGGGGGGCTCCCTTTTTGTGTTGGCCTCATTGAGAATTTCTTCATTGGTCTTTTTAGCTGTCCAGTGAACTCTCAACATTCTTCTGGCATCACTGTGACCGTTAGTCCTCTTTTCATTTGTTTGTCTAATGTCCATAATTCGCTTCCATAGGTCAGAATTGGTTCTATATATCACCGATGAACTCTCTTTCTCACTTTGACATAGATTTGTTGCATAAGATGTTTTTCATTTTCTGAAATTCTATTTTGGCCTGAGCTATTCTGCTTTTTATTTCCGTGGTGCATCTAGGAAAAAAACCCTAAATAAACAGTATGTTTACAGCTTTCATCACCATCATTGAGTGCCCTCTCCGCATCGAAGGTTGGCTACCATGGAGTGCCATTCCACTCTGTCTCTTGCTTTAATGGTGCAGATTGCCATAGGCTGACTTGTCCATCTTTTCATGTTACTCGTCCATGTTAGTCTTGGTCTGCCTCTGCCTCTTTTACCTTGTATTTTCCCTTCTAATATTACTTTTATTAGACTGTTGTGTCTTTTAACATGACCACAAAATTTCATTTGTCTTGCTCTAATTGTGTTTAGTAGTTCTTTTTTCATTTTTAGTTGTTTTAAAACTTCTTCGTTTGTTTTCTTTTCTTTCCATCCAATTCTACCTATTCTTCTATAAATCCACATTTAAAAGGCTTCAATTTTCTGTTCTGTTTTCTGGTCTGATGTCCATGTTTCTGCACCATACAGGAATATTGAGAAGATGTAACATTTTGCTATTCTTAGTTTTAGCCCTGGTGTTATTTGTTTTGATGTTAGTATATTTTTCATGGCATTGAAATTACTTTTTGCCATTCCTATTCTTTTATTTATTTCAGTTGTACATTTTCCATCACTGGTTATAGTATGTCCCAGGTAGTTGTAGCTCTGGACTGTCTCTAGAGTATTCCTTCAACTTTGATATTTCATTGTAGGTCTTGAGAATTTTCTCTGTTTATGATAATAGTTTTAGTCTTTTTTATATTCATATCTAGTCCATATTTTTTGCTTGTCATGTTTATTACATTAAGTAATTGTTGTAGATCTTTATGATTTTCTGCTAGTAGAACAGTATCATCAGCATATCTTAGGTTATTGATTATCTTCCCATTAATGTTAAGGCCTGGCATCTCATTGATGTTTTTAAAGATTTGATCAGTGTAAATTGAACAAGCTTGGTGATAGGATGCATCCTTGTCTTATTCCTCTTTTTATATCAATGGGTGTAGAGTTCTTGTTAAATCTTATTATTGCTGTTTGCTCCCAATACAAATTACATAGTCGTATGTCTATGTCATCCAGATTTATATCTTTTAGGCAGTCTATAAGTTGCTCATGGTAAAGGTTAAGGTAAAGTACGAGACTTGAACCGGCGTCTTAGCACGCGAGTTTACACCCATATGTGCTCGGCCGCCTATCCAGAAATATTCGGATATTTCTGTATAGTGTCGCCTCAAGCATCGAAACTCAGATGCGAACCAACATTCCTCACCTTCCCAGGGTAATACCCTGGTACCCATTTCTGCCAACGGCTGGGTCGACCGTGGGGGTATTTTTTTTTTTTCCAACCACGAGCACAATTCACACTGCTCCCAGCGGGAATCGAACACGGGTTGTCCGAACGTCGGTAGTCAAGTCGGGTGGTTTTCCCAACTCGGCTACCGAGGCCCCCAAACTCATGGTGTATTCTATCAAATGCTTTGGTGTAGTCTATGAAGCAGGCATATATTGGTTTGTTTACTTCTATGTACTTTTCAATCAATGTCCTCGTGCTGCATATGGCTTCTTTTGTCCCACTGTTTTTCTTGAATCCGAATTGCTGTTCATATAGTTCATTATTAATTTTATTCTGAATCCTTCCTTGTATAACTTTTAGTAAAATTTTGGTTACCTGGCTCATTAGGCTTATTGTTCTAAAATCACTGCATTCAACTGCACCATTCTTTTTAGGCAATGCTATAAAAGTTGATGTTTTTAGTTCATTTGGTATGTATCCTGTGCGGTATATGTCATTGCATATGTCTGTGATCACTTCAATGCCAAAATCTTTTAGTGCCTGTATCATCTCTATCTGTATATTTTCAGGTCCTGCTGCTTTTCCCTTTTTCATTGTTTTTATAGCTTTTTCTACTTCAGATTTCAGGATTTTATTATAGCTGGATGTACATTTTATGAATGGGTTTTTGTACCTTTCGTCATGAAATAATTCTGTTACGTATTCCTGCCATCTTTCGATTATATCTTTGTTGTCTGTTAGCATTCTTCCCTCTTTGTTTGCAATACATCCATTTCCTGCAGCTTTTTTGTCTTTATTAGTCATTCTTTTTATTTCTGTGTGCATTCCTCTTAAATTTTGTTTACTTTCCATAGTTTCGATTTCTAGACATCTTTGGTTGAGCCAGTCTTCTTTTGCCTTTTTGCACATTTTTCGTATTTCATTATCAATTTCCTTGTATTTGGCAGTGTCTTTCGCTTGTCTTCTCTCTTCCATTTACAGCTTTACAATGATAAAAGACACAAATCGCTCCGGCTCTCCGGCCTGACTGTCTGTAGTAAGCAGACGATACACACATAGCAAACAAAATAATAAATGAAGGATAGTAGATAAAATTAGTTAATGCAATTATAAAAGAAATGTATAGTAATGACATTTCTGATCTCACTGGTACGACAGCCAATTAAGAAATGAAATACACGCAACAATGGGCAAAATGAAATAATACACGCAACAATGGACAAAATGCAATAATACACGCAACAATGGGCAAAATGAAATAATACACGCAACAATGGGCAAAATGAAATAATACACGCAACAATGGGCAAAATGAAATAATACACGCAACAATGGGCAAAATGAAATAATACGCTCAACAATGGACAAAACGAAATAATACACGCAACAATGGGCAAAATGAAATAATACACGCAATAATGGGCAAAATGAAATAATAAATGCAACAATGGGCAAAATGAAAAAAAATACACGCAATAATTGGCAAAATGAAATAATACACGCAACAATGAGCAAAATGAAATAATACACGCAATAATTGGCAAAATGAAATAATACACGCAACAATGGGCAAAATTAAATAATACACGCAACAATAGACAAAATTAAATAATACACACAATAATGGGCAAAATGAAATAATACACGCAACAATGGGCAAAATGAAATAATACACGCAACAATGGTTAAAATGAATAATACACGCAACAATGGGCAAAATAAAATAATACACGCAACAATGGGCAAAATGAAATAATACACGCAACAATGGACAAAATGAAATAATACACGTAATAATGGGCAAAATGAAATAATACGCGTAATAATGGGCAAAATGAAATAATACACGTAATAATGGGCAAAATGAAATAATAGTCGCAACAATGGTTAAAATGAATAATACACGCAACAATGAGCAAAATGAAATAATACACGCAACAATGAGCAAAATGAAATAACACACTCAACAGTCTGCAAAATGAAATAAAACACGCACCAATGGGCAGAATGAAATAATACACGCAACAATGGTTAAAACAAATAATACACGAAACTATGGGCAAAATGAATAATACACGCAACAATGGGCAAAATGAAATAATACACGCAACAATTTTTTTCGACGATGTAAGGCAACAGATGTTGATGGAAATAAAGTAAATGTAACTTTGCCATCAAATGTCACGAGATTATGTCATGCGACATCTAGCGGTTAGCTCTCAGAAACCAATCAATGTGTAGAGCTGCAATGTCGCTTTGATCTCCCGGCTCAGCAGGAATCACGACTGGATGCGGTGTTTAAGGAGTTTCAGCTGTGAATAGGCGGTATCTTGGACTGGCAATCCTCGTACAAATCAGTATTGTAACGTCAGTAGTGGATGGTTTTACAGAATAATGTTGAGAATACCATGGACAGCTAAAAAGAGTAATGAAGATGTTCTAATAGAGGCCAAAGCAAAAAAAGAGAGCTAATTTCCAATATTAGGAAAAAATAATTCTGGCACATCATGAGAAGAGGAAAGTTGGAATACTTGGTTACAGCTGGCAAAATAAAAGGAAAGAGGGATCGCGGAAGACAAAGAGAGAAAATACTGGATAGCTTGGTGTCATGGCACGGAAAACAGTCAACGACAGAACTGATACGATGCACTGTAGATAGAAGATTGTGAGGGGCATGATCGCCTACGCCAACCGGAATGGCACATGATGATGATGATGAATGAGAAGAGAACAGCTTGAATATATTGTAAGAACTGGAAAAATTGAGGGGCGAAGAGATAGAGGGAAGCAAAGAGAAAAGATACCAGACCGCTTAAGAGAATGGCTAGGCAGAAGGTCAACAAAAGAAATGATAAATAACTGTCGAGATCGAAAGTTGTGGAGAGACATGATCACCTACGCCAGCAGGCCCGGTACTTGATGATGATGATGATGATGAGTGGACGCATCTCGGTTGGATAGTAATATGATTCCATTGCATCCCTTCAGGAATCACCCCGAGGACCAATTTGTGTTCATTTATGAATGTGCCTGTAGTACGAAGAAAGACGGTAGTATCATGCAGCGAATTTACAAGTCATAGGAGAAATATCGTCTTCTATAGCAATTTTAGCGCTTATGTTTATCAACCTTTTATGATGAGTATATTTCTTCCTGTTGATCTGAGCTAAGTAGAAAGAGTTTTCATACGTAGGAAATACTGCTTATAACAAAAGATATACTTGAGAATTGAGATCTTGTTTCCATCCACAGTGACTGTGTCACCAAAATGACAAGCTTACCTAGGATCTCTAGAGTGTAGTGATCCACTGGACACCATCATACTATGATATACAAGGATATGACCATCAAGAAAAATTAGTCAAAGAAGGGAAACTACCACAATATGAAAATCAAGAAAAATTAGTCAAAGAAGGGAAACTACCCCAATATGAAAATCAAGAAAAATTAAGCAAAGAAGGGAAACTACCACAATATGAAAATCAAGAAAAATTAAGCAAAGAAGGGAAACTACCACAATATGACCATCAAGAAAAATTAATCAAAGAAGGGAAACTACCACAATATGATCATCAAGAAAAATTAGTCAAAGAAGGGAAACTACCACAATATGACCATCAAGAAAAATTAGTCAAAGAAGGGAAACTACCACAATATGACCATCAAGAACAATTAATCAAAGAAGGGAAACTACCACAATATGACCAACAAGAAAAATTAATCAAAGAAGGGAAACTACCACAATATGACCATCAAAAAAAAATTAATCAAATAAGGGAAACTACTACAATATGACCATCAAGAAAAATTAATCAAAGAAGGGAAACTACCACAATATGACCATCAAGAAAAATTAATCAAAGAAGGGAAACTACCACAACATGACCAATCAGAAAAAATTAATCAAAGAAGGAAAACTACCACAATATGACCATCAAGAAAAATTAATCAAAGAAGGGAAACTACCACAATATGACCATCAAGAAAAATTAGTCAAAGAAGGGAAACTACTACAATATGACCATCAAGAAAAAATTAATCAAAGAAGGGAAACTACCACAATATGACCATCAAGAAAAATTAATCAAAGAAGGGAAACTACTACAATATGACCATCAAGAAAATTAATCAAAGAAGGAAAACTACCACAATATGACCATCAAGAAAAATTAATCAAAGAAGGGAAACTACCACAATATGACCATCAAGAAAAAATAATCAAGGAAGGGAAACTACCACAATATGACCATCAAGAAAAATTAGTCAAAGAAGGGAAACTACCACAATATGACCATCAAGAAAAATTAGTCAAAGAAGGGAATAACCACAATATGACCATCAAGAAAAATTAGTCAAAGAAGGGAAACTACCATAATATGACCATCAAGAAAAATTAGTCAAAGAAGGGAAACTACCACAATATGACCATCAAGAACAATTAATCAAAGAAGGGAAACTACTACAATATGACCATCAAGAAAAATTAGTCAAAGAAGGGAAACTATCACAATATGACCATCAAGAAAAATGAGTCAAAGAAGGGAAACTACCACAATATGACCATCAAGAACAATTAATCAAAGAAGGGAAACTACCACAATATGACCATCAAGAAAAAAATAATAAAAGAAGGGAAACTACCACAATATGACCATCAAGAAAAATTAATCAAAGAAGGGAAACTACCACAATATGACCATCAAGAAAAATTAATCAAAGAAGGGAAACTACCACAATATGACCATCAAGAAAAATTAGTCAAAGAAGGGAAACTACCACAATATGACCATCAAGAAAAATTAGTAAAAGAAGGGAAACTACCACAATATGACCATCAAGAAAAATTAGTCAAAGAAGGGAAACTACCATAATATGACCATCAAGAAAAAATAGTCAAAGAAGGGAACCTACCACAATATGACCATCAAGAAAAATTAGTCAAAGAAGGGAAACTACCACTATATGACCATTAAGAAAAATTAGTCAAAGAAGGGAAACTACCACAATATGACCATCAAGAAAAATGAGTCAAAGAAGGGAAACTACCACAATATGACCATCAAGAAAAATGAGTCAAAGAAGGGAAACTACCACAATATGACCATCAAGAAAAATTAGTCAAAGAAGGGAAACTACCACAATATGACCATCAAGAAAAAATAGTCAAAGAAGGGAAACTACCACAATATGACCATCAGGAAAAATTAGTCAAAGAAGGGAAACTACCATAATATGACCATCAAGAAAAAATAGTCAAAGAAGGGAAGCTACCACAATATGACCATCAAGAAAAATTAGTCAAAGAAGGGAAACTACCATAATATGACCATCAAGAAAAATTTGTCAAAGAAGGGAAACTACCACAATATGACCATCAAGAAAAATGAGTCAAAGAAGGGAAACTACCACAATATGACCATCAAGAAAAATTAGTCAAAGAAGGGAAACTACCACAATATGACCATCAAGAAAAAATAGTCAAAGAAGGGAAACTACCACAATATGACCATCAGGAAAAATTAGTCAAAGAAGGGAAACTACCATAATATGACCATCAAGAAAAAATAGTCAAAGAAGGGAAGCTACCACAATATGACCATCAAGAAAAATTAGTCAAAGAAGGGAAACTACCATAATATGACCATCAAGAAAAATTAGTCAAAGAAGGGAAACTACCACAATATGACCATCAAGAAAAATTAGTCAAAGAAGTGAAGCTACCACAATATGATCATCAAGAAAAATTAGTCAAAGAAGTGAAGCTACCACAATATGATCATCTAGAAAAATTAGTCAAAGAAGTGAAGCTACCACAATATGATCATCAAGAAAAATTAGTCAAAGAAGTGAAGCTACCACAATATGATCATCAAGAAAAATTAGTCAAAGAAGTGAAGCTACCACAATATGACCATCAAGAAAAATTAGTCAAAGAAGTGAAACTACCACAATATGATCATCAAGAAAAATTAGTCAAAGAAGTGAAGCTACCACAATATGATCATATTGTCAGCTATCTTCTTCCTCCTCTTCCTTCTATCCACATTTATCTTTCAACGCCGAGGAGGAAATATAATTTGCGGTTGTTGCCCTTCTGTTCGCCTCTGCTGCTGTTATGTTTCCTAGTGCTTCTAATATTCCGTCATTACATCTTTTTTTGCGGTCGACCCTTGGGTCTGGTGTTCTCGCAACGTTTATTGAAGGCTCGTTATGTTATGTTTGATCTTTCTGCCTTGTCACGTGGCCAAACAATTGTATCTGTTGTTTATTTATATATTCCATGGCGGTGGTTATTCCCAGCTTTTTACTCAGTTCTTTTTATTTCTGATCTTATGAAAGACGAAAGTTAAACAATTCAAACAAAAACACAGGATGGACCACCAATTATGCAGAGTGAAGTGGAGGACACAATTCAACACATGAAAAGAGGCAAAGCTCCAGGTTCCGACAATATAACAATCGAAGAGATAAATGCATTAGCAGAACTGGGAGTACAAGTCATAACAAAACTACTCAATGACATATATAACACTGGACACATACCTGAAGATCTACTAAAATCTATCTTTGTAGCCATACCGAAGAAGTCAGGCGCCACTGATTGTGAAGACCATCGCACTATTAGTCTCATGAGCCATATGACGAAAATATTACTAAGAATCATCATAAGACGTGTAAGAAACACAATGAAACCAGAAATAAGGGAAAGAACAATGTGGATTTGTGGAAGGAAAGGGCACCAATAATGTAATATACATCTTAAGAACATTGATAGAAAGATCTATAGAGGTAAAGAAAGATCTATATATGTGCTTTCTAGACTACACAAAAGCATTTGACAAAGTAAAGCATGTGGAAATAATCAATATGCTGGAGAAATTAAACATTGATGGAAAGGATCTGCGAATCATAAAAAAACATGTACTGGCAACAAACAGCAGCCATACGAATTAACAACCAAACAGGACAGTTTCAACTTATAAAACAAGGAGTCAGATAAGGCTGTGTTCTGTCGCCGGATTTGTTTTCACTTTGCAGCAAACATATTATGAGATCAATAGTAGACAAAAAAGGAATTGAAGTTAATGGTCACAACATAAATAATTTGCGATATGCGGATGACACAGTCTTAATAGCAGAGATAGAGAATGAACTACAAGAAATGATAGACATAATAGTAAAAGAAAGCAACAAGAAAGGTCTCAGTCTGAATAGTAAGAAAACAGAAGTAATGGTTATATCGAAGAAACAATCATCACCAGCATGCAGCATAAAAATAAACAGGACAAATTTGAAACAAGTGCAACGTGTCAAATAATTGGGCACAATAATAACATCGGATGGAAGATGCACCACGAAAATAAAAAGCAGAATAGCATTTCAGAAAATGAAAAATATCTTATGCAACAAATCTATGTCAATAGAAACGAGAAAGCAGAGTTCATCGGTGCTATATAGAACCAATTCTGAACTATGTAAGCGAATCATGGACAGTAAACAAACAAATGAAAAGATGATTAGAGGCCACAGAGATTGGATTTCTCAGAAGAATGTTGAAAGTTCCCTGGACAGCTAAAAAGACTATGAGGAAGTTCTCCAACAGGCCAACACAAAAAGGGAGCTCCTAAAAGATATCAGAAAGAAACAATCAACGTTTTTCTGGCACATCATGAGAAGAGAAAAGTTGGAATACTTGGTTATAACTGGAAAAATAAAAAGAAATAGAGATCGCGGACGACAAAGAGAGAAAATACTGGATAGCTTGGTGTCATGGCATGGAAAACAGTCAACAACAGAACAGATACGATGCACTGTAGATAAAAGATTGTGGAAGGACATGATCGCCTATGCCAACCGGTATGGCACATGATGATTTCTCAGGTTGTTTCCCGTCATTCGTCTAACACATTTCATTTCATCTTCATCATGTGCCATACCGATAGGCGTAGGCAATCATGTCCTTCCAAATTTTCTATATACAGTGGATCGTATCAGTTCTGTTGTTGACTGTTTTCCATGCCATGACACCAAGCTGGCGCCAGACTTCTTCGGTATGACTACAAAGATAGATTTAAGTAGATCTTCTGGTATGTGTCCAGTGTTATATATGTCATTGAGAAGATTTGTTATGACTTGTACTCCAGCTCTCCTAATGCATTTATCTCTTCGATTGTTATATTGTTGGGACCTGGAGCTTTGCCTCTTTTCATGTGTTGAATTGCCTCCTCCACTTCACTCTGCATTATTGGTGGTCCTGTGTCTTTGTTTGAATTGTTTAACTCTGGTCTTTCATCATCATAGAGTTGACTGAAATATTCTGTCGATCTTTCCATTATCTTCTCCTACCTCATTATTATATTTTCTTCCTTTGATTTCATACATTCTGAAACTTGACTTCTTTTCTTCCTGTTAATTCATTTAACTGATTGTGCATAAAATATGAGTCTTTCTTTTGTTGCTTTTCCATTTGTTCACATTTCTGCTTCACCCATCCTTCCTTTGCTTCTCTGCATTTGTTTTGAATCTCTTTGTGCAATATTGTGTATGTCCGTTCTTCTTTCTTACATTTTCTTCTTTATTCCATTTGTTCTAATATTTCTTCTGTCATCCCTTTCTTTTTGTTGATTCTTTTAGTCACTGGTGTTACTTCTTCTGATGTTTGTTGAATCGATTGTTTGAGCATTTCCCACTGTTCCTCGATGTCCTGTATTTTCTCAATAGCATTATACATGTATCTATTTTGTACTATCGTACTGTACTTATCAACTAAACAAACCAGTGGAAGAGATCGATCACTTTATCTATCTTGGAAGTCACATTGATCGAGAAGGGGATACAAGCAAAGAAATTAGAATCAGAATAGCTAAAGCAGCAATGTCTTTCAGAAGCCTTGAAAAGTTGTGGAAATCAAAACTCATCAGCACAACCACAAAACTTAGACTATTCAAATCAAATGTACTATCAACCCTTACGTATGCGTGTGAAAGCTGGAAAAAAAAACAAGAGATATAGAAACAAAGTTGAACGCATTCGAAAATAAATGTCTAAGGAAAATACTTGGTATAGCGTGGAACGAATTCAAAACAAACGAGGAAATTAGAGAAATCGCCAATCAACTACTAATATCTTCAGTAATAAAGAAAATACGATGGTCATATGTTGGACATGTGATGAGAAGAGAACAAACGAATAGCAAAGCAAGCCCTCATGTGGGAAACAACAGGTAAGAGAAAAAGAGGAAGACCCAGAGAGACACTGAGAAGAACATTGATGAAAGAGGCAAGAGCAGTACTCTTTGGCTCCCTCAATGAGATAGAGCTGCTTGCATAGAACAGAGACAAATGGCGAGATTTGATAAAATATCTTTAAAAGAATTGAAAACTGCTAAACAAAAATTCAGATAAGAGAAGGAGTATCTTGGTCTACGCCCTATGGGCCGGCTACGGCTCGAAAGGTCAATAGATAGAATAGATAGATAGACTGTACTTATCACACATCTGTCATCTACTCTAAGCATATCTATTTCTAATTTTATATTTCTTGGTGATTTCTGTGCCTTCCGCAGTTTTATTCTTATCTTTCCAACTACAGGTACATGGTCACTATTGCAATCTGCTCCTGGCCTTGTTTTAACAGATGTTAGCCCATTAATGAATCTTCTCTGTACCAGTATAAAATCAAGTTGATTGTGTACTTTTTTGTCATGGCTTTGGTCCATAGTCGCCTAGGGTGTTGTTTGAACCAGATGTTACCTATAATTATTTCATGTGTCTATGCTCAGTCTATCAATCTAATCCCGCTGTCATTCGTCTCTCCAAGGCCATGCCCCCCAGTTACATTTTGCACTTTAGTTGTTCCTACCTTTGCATCATTATCATCAAGTACCGGGCCTACTGGCGTGGGTGATCGTATCTCTCCACAACTTTCGATCTCGGCAGCTATTTATCATTTCTGTTGTTGACCTTCTGCCAAGCCATTCTCTTAAGCTGTCTGTTATTTTTTCTCTTTGCTTCCCTCTATCTCTTCGTCCCTCAATTTTTCCAGTTGTTACAATATATTCAAGTTCTCTTCTCATTACATGGCCAAAAAGTGATGATTGTTTCTTCCTAATATTGGAAATTAGCTCTCTTTTTGCTTTGACCTCTCTCAGAACCTCTTCATTATTCTTCTTAGCTATCCATGGTACTCTCAACATTCTTCTGTAAAACCACATTTCTACAGACTCCACCTTTGCATAGAAATCCCCTAATATAATAGTTATTTCTTGTGATTTAACACTGACTGTTCCATGGTCATCTCTGATTGTACTAGCCGGAGATCGCAGACATTGTCTCTATACATGAGATCCTCTGCCTGCCATCACGGAGTTGGAAACCATAACCGGCACTACTAGTCGACAGCTCCCACAACACCATCCACCACTTGCTCCAATGGCTTCACATAACCCTGATAGCGGGGCTAAACGGGAGCTCCACCTTGCCCAGGGGTGTCCCGAAGACTAGCAGAGGAAAGGAGACGTCTTACTCCTCCTTTGGTAGGGCACAACTCTACCCCGCTAACCACGAGAGGGTTTTAGCAATTGAATATTAACTTCACGGCCTTCCCCACTATATTTACAATAGTTAAGAACCGATTTCCTGGCCACAAAGTCACCCCAGTTAAACACAACAATGGCAGCAGAAAACATCAATTATTGTTTTGGTCAGTAACTAATTGAATGAAAATTAAACTAGACTAAAAATATGAAATCAATATAGCAATACAGACTGTGAGTAAAAACATTGCAAAGGACTATCACGTGACAGGGCTAACAAATTGCCACGTGACTAAGTGAGATAATGTATTGTTTTTCTTTTATAAAAAATCCTTCACTTTAAATTAAAAAAAAAATAATATCAGATATATAAGTAAAATTACGGTGATTTAAAAATAACATTTATTTTGCAAACTTTTAGTCAAACTAATGATTTATCTAAATTTCATTGTTACGTTAAAATGCATGTTAACTTTTTTGGCTAAAATTATGTTTCCGTTTGTCTAAAATAAATTCCTTTTATTGACTTTATTTTTAACATATGGGTGGGGTAACATGAGTGGAAGATTTGCACTGTCTTTCATTATCCAATCACTGCCCAAGTAACATATGATAATTAATTAGGATTTATTTCAATAGTCATGACGTCGTTTCCTGGGTTACCAATGTAGAGAGGGGAGGGAGAGACAGATTCTAGTTAGGACCGCTGCCAGTGCTTGTGGTAGCCTGTTTATAATCACCGGATTCATTGATCTTTGTCCTGTGGTGAGGCGTGTGTGAAGGTCAGAGTTGAGGGGTGTCAAGGTTGTACGCTCCAGTCTGTCATCGGGCAATATTCCACGCTTAGGTCAAGCTGTGATGAGCCCATTTGGTTTGCATGGAAAGAAAAAAGGTGGCGCTGTGTGACACCTGGTAGTTGAGAATATGCAAAGTAGATCTTGCTACACTTCTAATCTTTGATAGGTCCATATCTATGAATAAAAGTAAACAAATACACATAAGTCTGATCGTGCAATAAATATAACATAATGCATTTTTATTATAAACACAGGATTTCATATTTGCTTGAAAACATCTAAGATATGATTGACATATTTGTAATTTTGCGTTCAATTTAATGTGATCACAAACTGACATATTTGATTACATATACGATGAAAGGGCTAGCTGCTAATGGAATTCTATACAAAAGAATACATGCAAAGAAGAAACGGGATTGAAACTAAATTAAAATGCATTTTACACGCACACACAAACACACTGTGACACTGCAAGACACACACAGACACACTGCAACATACATCTCCGTGTGTTTTATTGCATATCATTCTAAGATCTAAATTCTTGTTATTTTCATCAAAGTTGTTAAATTCAGACTAAATAGACTTTGTTAAAAAGGTTGTGAAAGTACTGGTTTCTTAGGTCCTGTATTTTTAGTACAACTGAGGTTGCACTGTGTACCCACAAGATGTTCATATTGAACAAGAGAAAAGAGCAATTCATTGCTGATAAGGTAAAAATCTTTGTTGGGATCCCCTTACTTCCGGTGCTACAAGCGGGAATCCCTTCGTCCATTAGAGGGTATCCCCAACCGGAAACGACCGATGTAAGCCGATGACGATCTGTAAGAAATTTGTCAATTTAGACAATCTACATTGATTTGCAATTTCTCATTACATCAGTTGATCTTTGATTGTTGTCAAAGACAATTCATGCCAGGGAAAATTCACCCGTGTCTTTAACATCTCGATTAAAACTCGTGGTGACAATTAATGTGACGTCATACTTGTGAGCATCAACAAAAGTTAACGAGATAGAGCTGCAAGGACACCCTTGTCTCTTTATTGACTTCACACGGGCAAATAAAAGCCGCAACATTTTTGTAGTGACAATGGAGCAAGTTCACTAGTGAATGTTTAACGTTTTTATGTGGACATTAGGGGCATTCGCCCCATAGAAAGTCGTTAAAATTGTAATGTCTTGTGGCAGTGGAGGACCGCCATCTTGGACAGCAGCAGGTTCTCATAGCAGTAGCTATTCACAAGTGCGCCACTTCAGCAGGGAAGGTATAACTTTTGCTAAAATATTCTCATCTGAGATATCACTTTCTCTGAATTCTTCCCATGTTCAGTTAGTACGTTTATGCGTTCGTAGAGGGGTGTGTATTTTGTGATACAAATATTCTCGTTCTGTTTATACATGGAACAAACACAATCATGGTTTTGATCAGAACTTAATGACTGAAAATTACCTTTGTGATTTTAATATAAGAAAAACTGTTGTAGAAAATGTCTCCACTCCTAGAAAGGTCAAAGAGAGCTCGGGACTAGCACCAGAACAAGTTTAATAATCTGTCATTTTGTCATTGTAATGTTTTTATTTGAGGAGCAACTCACTGACACTCAACTGATTGATGATGTGAATGCGAATATTAGAACTGACACTGAATATCAAGGGAATCAAAAAGATGAAAAAATTAACAGCATCCAAGTTAAAGTTGTTTAATTTTTACCATCCTTGCTTTAATATTTCATTCTATTAAATAAAAGAACCTTTATTTTTCTCAGGTGTTATGGAAAACATCCATGTAGATCCCCGGAAACAAGAACTACTTGAAGCTCGTTTCTCAGGAGGCAGGGTAAGAGAGCAGTTGTATTTTATTTATATTCATTCATTTGTGTGTAATAAAATTATGAATGTAAAAGTGTTTAAAGTGATTGTGCTCAAGGTACAGTCTAATTCAATTTATGTAAAAAAAACTAATTAACACTAAATTTATAATTTATATACAAATTAAACACCAATTTTAGTATAACTATTTCATTTACATTCATGTGTATAACTGTAAATGGATGGCAACAAAGATTTCATAAATAAGCTGAGATTAAGAAAATGTTCTGGTAACAAATAGCAATAAATAAGAATCAGTAATTATTTTAGGCTTTATGATGAGAAGTGATGTGTGTTTATTATTTCAATTGTTACTTTAGTCTTGTATATTCATAATTTAATAGTCACTATAAAATAGTGACAATGCACAATATCATCACATAATATATATAGATTATCAAATCAGTGGTAAATAAGTAAAATACAGAGCTGTGAAATGCACTTTTAGTTGATGATATTATGAAAAAGAATAATATTCCCTTTTTGGTATACTCTTTAACATAGAACTATAATTGTTACTTGCATTATTCATTAATTTTTTTTTGCAAAGGGGGGTGGATAGTTTCTGTCTGTTTATCTGTTAGCTTTGAACTAATATGTATCTAGTTACATAGCTTGGTTATATCCTAAAAGAGCATTAGTGTATTCTATCCATCTGTACTTTGTCTTTAATCTCTGATGTATTGGCCATAGTCTGGGTCAACATTTTTTTTAGTATTATTTAATCGGCCTTCTTATAAATTGAATATGCAGTAATGACATTTTTTGGTAAGGACCTTTCACCTTAAAATGTAAAATCTAATGTGATTCCTGTATTGCTACCACACCCAATTAATGGGTGAGCACTGAGAAGAAGACTAAGAAGAAGAACAACTTAAATCCCTTAATATAAAATGCAGAATTTTAATCTTTTAACTAAAATGTGAAATTTCAAAACACTGTTACATATCTTTGGGCATAAGATATAACTCATGCTTAAAGTTTAAAGTTGCATTCTATAAATAATAAAGGGTGTAATATAAAGTGAAGTTATTGAGTTTAGGAAATTGTATTAATTGTAATATATGGAGCATTAATGTTGTATTAGTGAGATTAAACATGAAACAAATTAAGGGGGTCATTTGTTTTACAAAAGTCTGCTAATAGTTTTATGGACAGCAAAAATCGTTATTGATAATCTCTTGAGGTTGAAGTAGACTTACTAAATTAAAGATACTGTGCATGCACATTGCTGGTGTACTTGCCTTTCCTTTTGGGCTGGGAGGGAAGGACATCTTAGAAAAGAGTGTTATTTTGTGCTCCCCCCTCCCCTCCAAATTAATACCCAAGAGAAGTGGAAGCCTTAAACTCCCCAATGATGGTAATACAATGGAATACATTTTACATTAAATTTAGACCTCCTTTTCTAATGATATCTATCAGAGTATATCCTTATTGATCACTCTTTACTTAATTCTTATTTTGGATATGCAACAATAATCCACTGCCATAGCCAGAAAAAGTCTCTCAGCACTTTTAAGCTTTATATTTCAGGCTCTAAATGTTCATTAACGTCAGACCCTGGATGTCCTGTACACCTCGAGACAGTTATAACTAATGATTTCTGATGAGAATAGAATTTTCATGATATTCTATTGACAAGTTGATTTATAATTTTATGATTTATTTGTAATTGTTTGGTGATTTCTTTCATTCGCTGTGGTCTGTATTTGCAAAGTTTATATTTACAATTATTTAGGTTGACTTTAACAGTCATAAAGTTTTGTTTTTATTATTATTCCATTTAACTAGTATACCTCTCTCAAAGCTCGGTACTGGTTGCAGTCTTGTATGTCTTCATTGCTACTACGAAACAACACTAAAATAAAGGTGGGATTCACCATGCTTATTCCCTGTCAACAGTTTTACTTGTGGTAATGTCTGTCTTTGAGGCAATTGGTTCTGGACAAAGGTATTGTCATTTCCAGAACTAATGTACTTGCATAATAGGAAAGTACAACCAGAAAACTTACATTGTTACCGATTGTCTCTAGTATAATCTGGATTCTGTCTAATAGTTGAGGACACATTATTATTAATATGCCACAATTAGTTTGCCAAGTGTGCATTAATGTTGTAAATGTTAATTTATCATATTTAATCAGTGAAGACAACCTGCAGACAGGGAATATTGATTGCATTTTAACAGCAGAACCTTTCCATATAAGTAATTCTTCTACAGACCTTACTGTGGCATGGTGTCACTGATAGAACTCTGACAAGTTGCTCTTCCTTTGTTAGATTCACAGATAAGAGAGTGAGATGAGATCTATCAATAGTTAAACATTTGTCTTAGAACTAGATCATGTTAAGAACAAGAACACTAGTAAATTCTTGACTGTTTACATAGATGAAATCTGAGAATGTGAGTTCCAACTCCAGTAGGGTCACAAGATACTTCTGTTAGGGGTGAAATAGAAACTCAAACACCTTCTGTTAGGGGTGGAATAGAAACTCAAACACCTTCTGTTAGGGGTGAAATAGAAACTCAAACACCTTCTGTTAGGGGTGAAATAGAAACTCAAACACCTTCTGTTAGGGGTGAAATAGAAACTCAAACACCTTCTGTTAGGGGTGAAATAGAAACTCAAACACCTTCTGTTAGGGGTGGAATAGAAACTCAAACACCTTCTGTTAGGGGTGAAATAGAAACTCAAACACCTCGCGGCGGCTGCGCTGAACAAGTAGCTTGTATTCTCTAGTCCTACAGTTTTTCCTTGCAGACCTCCAGTAATGGGAAAATGCTGTAAAGATACTTTTTTTTTCATTTAGAGGTGAAATCATAAGTTTCTGAATTTCATCTCCCTGTAATTTATAATCTTATATTGACTATCAAAGAATTATCCGGGTAGAACATCTGACCAGAACAAAACTGAACCAATCTGCAGCATGAGATTTGAAAATATCAGTCTAGAAGACTTAAGGACAGCCCAGGAAAAAAGTGGGTGGGCAGATATAGGGTCATTAATAAAATTAAGATAATAATAACTCAATCTACACAACCAGTTATGTCCATATAGCTACACACACTTCCTTTCTGCAACACTTTAAACAACTCAAGCAACACAACCAGTTCGAGGTAGCTACACACACTTCCTTTCTGTAACACTTTAAACGACTCAAGCAACCAACCAGTTATGTTCAGATAGCTACACACACTTCCTTTCTGCAACACTTTACAATATAAGCAGTAGGACAACAGAAGAGGAAAAGTTATTCATAATTTTATCTAACCTGGTGCAGTTATATTGGCAGCACATTTTTTTCATTATACTATTTCACATGTATGTTGGTCTTAATATCTTACTGTTTAAATATTATACTATGTACATTTTTACTGATGTAATTAAACAATTATTGTAAATTAAAGGACAGAGAGAAAAAATTATTAGAGAAAGATTTGTTCAAGAAAGTACACATATAATTACCTAAATTTACTGCAATTGTTGAAAATTGTGGGGAACAGGTGGCCAAATTGATAACTAGTCATACTTCAAACCAAGAGAACATTATATATCACAGGTAAAGGTTTGTCAGGTTTGTCTCACAGTAGGATCAAAAATGTTTTCCTTTTGGCGGTGAAATAACCACTCAGCTCTGAACATCTTGTGGCCACTGCACTGAATAAGTAGCCTCTATTCTCAGATCCTATAAGTTCCCTTGGCAGACCCAGAAGTGGGATAAATACCACAAAGATAGAAGGTAGAAAATTCTATTTGAATTTGACAAAAATAGCAACTGATTTCTGACTAGCTTTTTCAGCAATGATGAACGTAATAGAAAATAATGTAGAAGGTAAACATAACTTATGCTAATTGTTATTTTGGTTTAGCAATGCATACTTTCTTAAAATAATAAGTTTTCACAGAGACAGTTTACTGTTTTTTCTTTGAGCTTTAAATAAAAGAAATGAGTTTAATATTGGTAGACTGCTTCAAAAACATGACAATTAAATTGACTGAAAATTGATAGTGAAAGTAGTTGAAACGATTGTGGTAAAGATTGTTGTTTGCCTATACAACTTGGAAGCTATTTTTTAATTGAAGTAGACAATTCAAACTTGAAGTTACAATAACATTAGGTGCTAATTCCAATGCTGAAGATTGCTTAATTATTCATCATCATCATCGAGTGCCTTCTCCGCAACGAAGGTTGGCTACCATGGATCGCCATTCTACTTTGTTTCTTGCTTTGTTGGTGCAGGCTGTCATAGATTGACTTGTCCATCTTTTGATGTTACTCATCCATGTTAGTCTTGGTCTGCCTCTGCCACCTTGTATTATCCTTTCCAATATTACTTTTAGTAGGCTGTTGTGTCTTTTAACATGCCCCAAAAATTTCATTTGTCTTGTCTTAATTGTATTTAGTAGTTCCTTTTTTTTATTTTCAGTTGTTTTAAAACTTCATTGTTTGTTTTCTTTTCTTAATTATTACCATGATCTTTTCAGTGCTGAAGACTGCTTACATGTTATTATGATCTTTCTAGTACTGCAGATTGCTTACATGTTATTATGATCTTTCTAGCACTGCAGACTGCTTACATGTTATGATCTTTCTAGCACTGCAGACTGCTTACATGTTATGATCTTTCTAGCACCGCAGACTGCTTACATGTTATTATGATCTTTCTAGTACTGCAGACTGCTTACATGTTATGATCTTTCTAGCACTGCAGATTGGTTACATGTTATTATGATCGTTTTAGTACTACAGACTGGCTTACATGTTATTATGATCTTTCTAGCACTGCAGATTGCTTACATGTTATGATCTTTTTAGTACTGCAGGCTGGCTTACATGTTATTATGATCTTTCTAGTACTGCAGATTGCCTACATATTACCATGATCCTTACAGTGCAGCAGAGTGCTTTAATATTTACTTGATCCTTTAGTGCTGCAGATTGCTTACATTTTATCATAATCCCTCCAGTACTGCAGATTGCTGACTTGTTTTCTTTATCATCGCCCTTCTAGTATTGCCAAAAATCATCTAGGGCTGACAGTGTACAACACCATATCACATATACTAACCTCATCATATTTCACAAACTGCTAGAGTTTTCTCCTGTTATAAATATAAGCAAATAGGCTTTCCCCACAGCTCCTCTAAACAACTGAAGATCTAATTATTCATGGATGTCTTATAGTAAATTGTACAAGTTGTAATGGAGAATTTGTTCTGTACATTCTCGGGATTGACTATATAGGCAAAGATCATACCTTCTAGCTTGAGTTATTAATAGATTTGTTTCATAAATCTGTTGTGCCCAGATCTTACTCATAAACAAAGTTTGCAATTTGATGGACATGGAACAGGCAAATAATTGCAGTAAAGCTGGTAGTAAGGAGCAAGTGGTGGGTTGTAATGTACACTCCTACAAGGTATAGTGACATCTTTACAAAAAAAGAAACAAAACAAAAAACTGAAGCTCTTAGTAATTTGCTGCAAGATTCTTTCATTGTTGCAGTTTGTTATTTTGCTTCACTAATTTGGAATGTTATATACTTGAAGTACAGTCGAACCTGTCTAAGGCGACCATTCACGGGACTTTCAAAAACTGGTCCCATAGGACAGGTGGTCCTGCCTCACAGGTTTCACATAATAAATAGAGCGATAAAAAAAATTTTATCCTAAGCACTATGAAAACTAACCTGCAAATCAGCGTAATCCATGAGTAGAACATAGTGCACATGTCGGTCTACAATAGCCACTGGTTGGACACTTTTCATAAAACACGATAGTTAAACACACAAAATATTTTGTCGAATCACTGATATTCGTTCTTCCAGCGTTAATGCTTTTGGTTTTACACTTTTGACACTGGCCATTTCCTATATTGTGTGTAACACTTTTAAAATCCACAAAAATAATTCACTGAGATACTGTACATGTACGTGAATACACTCTAAGCGGGCAATGACTAATTCTTTAGTTAATTCCTGTAATTTATACGGGCCACGCAATGGTCTACTCTGGTCTAGACGGAACCGCGAAGTGATGTCACTTCACGAATCATAGATCTGTGTCTGCCGTGTTTCTCACACCAGTATTGACTGATAAACGTAACACGTCCCACTGTAATCTGGGACTCACTAAATACGGGAAAACTTCGACACCTGTAGACACCTGTGTCGATCGTTTATGGCTCCCAGCGAGACGGAGAAGGACTGGCTGGTCAGTGTATCGTTACATATCTCGGATTACCCGCGTGTCGTAAACGGGATAAATAACATTGGCGGCGGTTAATTAGCCTGGTCTCTGGTCGCGTCATACGGTGAGCGCCGTAATCAGTGTTAGCATATAGTAAAAAACTCGGGGAAATTGTAGACCCGGTCCTATAACCAGGGAAACGCTTTAAACAGGTGGTCCTAAGACCAGGTTCGACTGTATTTGAGCCCCTTGTGACTGGTTCATACTTTGGAGATGATAATTTGAGTATGGCTCTGGTTCTTCAGACCTGCTATGATGGGGACTGTAGCTGCCTTTCTTTGTTTGGATCCTTCAGTGAGATGAGTTTTAATTCTGATGATAGCAAAGACAGTTGAGCATTTATGGATTTTATTCATTTGCAGTGATACCAGGGCCTTTGACTATCCATAACCATCTTCAAACCTTAAATGTTCAGTAACAATAGACCTTGCTTGTTTAGGGTGCCATTAGTTATCACTAGTGATCAATGTATGAGAATAAAAACATCATGATATTCTAATGACAAGTTGATTTATGATTTATTTGTTACTGTTAGGTGGCTTCTTTCATTCACTATGGTCTCTATCTGCAGATTTATACTTCAGTTAATTTGTTGACTTTAGTTAGCTCCTGTAAGCGGCCATACAGTTTTGTGTTTATTATTTGTCCATTTACTTAGTTTACATGTCTGAAAGCATTGTACTGGCTGCTGTATTGTATGTCTGATACAGTCTCAAATGTTTGTCCACATTATTATTATTATTACTTCTATGGATCTTTAACTTTTTGTACAAGAAGTTGCTAGTAAATTGTGTACTGTTAGATGACGTATTTAATGTTGGTTGTTCTTGAATATCAGTTTCAGCCATTGGTAATGCCACAGCCACCACAGGAACAGCAGCAGGATAGTAGTAATGTTAGCAGTGGAGGCTCAGTAGACAGAGAGGATGGTGATGTGAGTATTCTCTGCCTTTGGTATTATTAACTATACTATTTTTTATGGAAAGTCTGTCAATTTGTGTCATTATTTGTTAATGGAAAGTCAGTCGCTTTGTGTCATTATTTGTTAATGGAAAGTCAGTCGCTTTGTGTCATTATTTGTTAATGGAAAGTCAGTCTCTTTGTGTCATTATTTGTAAATGGAAAGTCAGTCTCTGTGTGTTATTAATTGTTAATGTCAAGTCAGTCTCTGTGTGTCATTATTTGTTAATGGAAATTCAGTCTCTGTGTGTTATTATTTGCTAATGGAAAGACATAGCCTCTGTGTGTCATTATTTGTTAATGGAAAGTCAGTATCTTTGTGTCATTATTATTTGTACAGTATTATCTTATATTGGAGCTATGGCAGCTGATTAGTTAGTAAACTTGCTACTGACCAGAAGGACTTGGGCTCTATTTCCAGAGGTGACTAACTTCTTGCTATGGCAATATGGCTTCAAGTTCACCCAGCCTCTGAAAATGGGTAACAAGCTTTTCTTGGAAAACAGGATGACCTGATGTGATGTGAACTACACCAGCTATAATATGTGCTATTGGTCTTTGAAAAATGTGGGCACTATTACCATATTTTCCCATAAGCCTTAAGTCATGGTGGGATGGGACCTTTGTTAACTTTCTTTGTATGACTTAAGCTAATAGCTTGGCATGAAAAATGTATCTCTTTTACATGCCATCCTATGTTGTCTGCTATTTTAGTTGTAAAATGTAACTTTTCTTTGCTAGGTGTTAATATTTTGATATAGGCCATGTAGCAACTTAATCACTTTACAAAATGTCTCAACTGTTTTATGTGAGAAAGGAATAGTTTTGCCCATCTATCAAATTGAAATAACTTTTTTTTTAATCAATTAGATGGTTTATTGATTAAGAGAGCATGTAAACCCGCTGTTGGGTCCTTAGAATGCCACCAGGAGAACCTTTTAATAAATATCAGAGCTCAAGTAATAGTCCCTAAATGTTAACCATGCATATTTATTAGGGTAGTGCTAAAGTAATTGGCTCAGGAATGTACAGGTAACCCACCACAATGGCAGATCCATAACTTTTAGATTATGTGATCCAAAGAACATTAAATTAGAGTCCTTCCTGTAAGTCTATTTTGCTGGAACAAAGACCCCCCTTTGTGTCTTTACCAAGTCCAAATACTCACTGTTAGATCTCTATTAAAGTGTTGGTTATTCTGTGAAATATATTAAAAAAGTAAAGTAGAGGTTCCCTCCACATCTTGCTAAGCGTATGGGGAAAATGGTTGTAGAGACCATATTTTTCTATGACCACAGCACATTTTTGAGTGATGTAGACTGTATCAGGCCAGGTCCCCTTTACTTCCCAGAAAAATATCTGGTACCCATTTTAAGAGGCTGGATGAACCCTAAAACCTTGTCAATACGAAAACAATCTGCCGCAGCTGGTGATCGAACCCAGACCTTTCTGGTCAGGAAGCCACCACTCAGCCACCGAGCCTCAGAAATATATTAGAGCAGCCTAAACTGTAGGCTTCATGGAATGTCTTAAATGTTGAGATACTTCCCTCATCATCATCAAGTAATATCTGCTGGCTTAGATGATGATGTCTCTGCACAATTATTCTCTACATTTATCTTTTCTGTTGTTGACCTATCACTTTCTTTGAACTGTTTTGTTTTCCTTTATATATTTTTCATTCATATTCCATTTTTCTTCCCATTAAGAAAGAATCTCCATAATGATCTGTAACATATAGGGAATATATTCTTACAGTCCATTATTTTTTTTTTTAACCATCAACACATTTCTTAGTAAAGTGTTCAGCTTTACACCAGTGCTGTATTTTTTTTCCCCAGAAAAATCCATGTCCTCCTTTTCCAGTACTCATTTATTGCTGGGTAGACCCAGTAGCCCTTGAATGTGGCTGAACCCGACCTCTTGTCCTCACTAGTTCAGTTCACTAACTACTGCTTTTTACCACTCTTTCTTCTCAGTCCTTGTCCAAAAAAATAGTTGTTTCCTCCTGATTTCTGTGATATACTTTCTTCCGAGGGGGCCTCGGTAGCCTAGTTGGGAAAACCACCCGACTAGACTACCGACGTTCGGACAACCCGTGTTCAATTCCCGCTGGGAGCAGTGTAAATTGTACTCGTGGTTGGAAAAAAAAAAAGATACCCTCACGGTCGACCCAGCCGTTGGCAGAAATGGGTACCAGGGTATTATCCTGGGAAGGTGAGGAATGTCGCTTCGCATCTGAGTTTCGATGCTTGAGGATACACTATACAGAAATCTCTGAACATTTCTGGATAGGCGGCCGAGCACATATGGGTGGAAACTCGCATGCTAAGACGCTGGTTCAAGTCTCATACTTTACCTTTATTTTCTTCATGCTTTGAATTCTTTCAGAACAACCTGATTACTTTTTATCTGTCCAAGGTATTTTCAATATTCTTCTGTAAAACCTAATTTCTGTGGCCTCAGGTGATTTTCTTGCATGTTGTCTGATTGTCCAGGATTCGCATCTACATGTCAAGACTGGCTCCACGCAACACTGAACAACTCTTTTTCTACTGTCACAAATTTGTTATTTCATTACAATAGCATGCAGAGCCATATAACCATCTGTATATTGATCAATTATATCATACATCTCTACACTTGTCATGCAACCTTGACATTTGCAGACTCATATGAGCACATTTATTAGATTAAACCTCTCATATCAAGTGGACACTAGTTTAATTCCTGGGAGAATAAATGATTTGTTTGCTATCACTGTGAAATGGAAATCTCAACATGTTACATAATGTAATAACTGTATTTGACCGAAAGCTTTTATTAAACCCCACAAATGATGATAATCAAATGCCCTGGCGTTGACCGATTTGATCTTACGCCTTGGATGTTGGTGTGGCTGGCAAAAAAGGCTTTCTTGATTTCCAGGTTCTGCTATTGAAGTTTGATCTTGTCCATCCTAGAAGTACTGCAATTCTAGGCCTTCTATATCAACATACATTATCATTGCAGGGGTTACAGTGATCCTTACCTAGTTAGCTAGCCAGTCTTGATCCTAGCTGTTACTGTGCAGACCAGCTGGAAGGTGAAGTGAGGCTTGGGTCAGCTGATGGACTGTGAACCCTGCTGTAGCTAAGATCTGGTTGTCTAACTTGTGCTCTCCAGTCCCCAGAAATAGAATATTGTAATAGTTTTTAAAATGTAAGAACTAATTTTTCAATACGCTTTGGCGGGAGCTGTGACATAAGTGGAGCAGATATGGGGAATTTCCAACTGCAATGAACCTGATTCCATGAACAGAACAAAAACTAAGGGAGCTTCTTTGCATTGTACTTATAGGAGGTATCACATTTCAGTTATAAGGAAAATAATAGAGATAATGTATTTTCATTGAGCTTTGGCATTATTGTACATGTCTACTATCATCATAAGAAAGAAGCAGTGAACCTGTATAGTTGTTCATAATGTTGTGATTGCAAATCTTTGAGTGGCTATGTTTGCTGCACCATTCTAGCCTGGTGTGGAGCTACAGTAGGTCTATGGTTATTGAACTGGGCTACAACCAACAAGAAAATGAGTTCACTCCTAATCTATGGCTGCTAGGTTCACCCAGCCTTATATAGCTACACAATTTTTGTGGAAGAGTAGGGTAATCTGGTGTGATACAGACCACATTCGCCATAGAAAATAGGTGGTGTTGGTCATTGACAGATGTAAATACTAACACCATATTGCCCATAGAAAATATGTGATGTTGATTGTTGATAAATATGAACACTAAAATAAATCATACCCGCCATAGAAAATATGGGATGTTGATCATTGAGAAATGTGAGCACTAACACCATATTGCCCATAGAAAATATGTGATGTTGGTTAACAGTTCCCCTCGATTGACAATTTGCTTATAGTTCTTGGTTGTCTCGAAGTTCACATGTTTGACCCTTCCCTAGTAATTGTTCTGCTTAACGATTCTCTTGGTTTGCCTTGTTTTCTTTTACCAGATGGTTTCCACATGAAATCCTGGTGGGACATCTTTCTTCATTCATTCTCAGCACATAGCCAATGTATTTCCAATACCTACATCTTATAAAGCTCAACACAAATCCTTATGCTAACACCATATTCTTCACTAACAAATATGTGATATTAGTCATTGACAAATGTGAGCATAAACAGCATATTGCCCATACAAAAAATATGTGATGTTGGTCATTGACAAATGTGAGCAAAAACAGCATATTTGCCCATACCAAAAATATGTGATGTTGGTTGTTGACAAATATGAACATCAACACCTTATTCCCTATATGTATTAAGATGTGGAGAGAACACATGCACATACACACACACCCCAACCAACACACCAACTCTTACTGGTCAGCTGTGTCCAGAGCTGAAGAGCAAAGATGTCCAGTGACAATTCCAAACATGCCATTCTTCTTTAAAGCTGTCACCTGAAAATCTGCCGCTCATTTAAGTTCAGCAAGAGCCAATTCATCAAACTATATAAAGAGGGATCTGAGATGAAGGAAAATAAAAACACGTCAAATCTTCAAGGAATTTTATAGATGATCCAGAGTTATGTAACATCAAAATGACTGCTATAATTACATTGAAAATACATCATTTGAAGGATTTATTAGCTCTTTTAGCTTTGGGCCATCACTCAAGATGATTCAAAAATGTTAAGCTCTAATAACATAATTTTTGTGTTCTGAAACTTTCTCTCTTTTATTTTTTTAAAACTTTGACAAACTTTAGTTGGGGACAAAGTTGATACAATTTGATTTTGATGTAACTCCGTAGTTCACAGTTTCAAAGCAGATAATTTAACCTTGATTTCTGAGTTGAAGAGTTAAGGGCTTGATGAAGCGGAGAAGTCACTCAAAAAACACCTCTTTGATGATGGCAATTGATGGAACTGCATTCTCGATATAGATTTAATTTTTAATTTAAGTTTGGCACAATTATTACAAAAATAATTAGGAAAAGAAACCTTAGACACCAAGTAAAGGATGTGTATAACTCATGGGAATCAAGAACGTGGATGCCTAGAATAAAGGCAGATTTATTTCACTGATCTATAAATCATTACCATTTATAAAATCATGGTATCATCTTGGAGAAGGCTTGTTCTAAAATTGTGAACTTTTATATTACATGTAAGGGTCTGATGCCAACACCTGACAAAGGCAAACTGAATGATAGAAAAAGGAAAAGAAAATTCACACCAGAGAATTCATCAGGTATGTTTTACAGTATTTCAATAGAATTACTATAAAGCAAGTTATTACATTTGTACATAATTAACATATTTCTTTTATAAATGTTTTTGGTAAATATCTGTAGATAAAAGCGTTGGCTGAATTCAATTTTTGTAACAGGTAACTCTATAGAGCTTTGCAAAATAAGGCGCTGTGATCACCAGAAAAAACACTCTCTGTCATGCAAGTGTTACAGCTTCTTCATAAATTACGTAGAGATACAGATATTTTTGCTGCATTTGGAAAAATTGACTAACAAACAGAAAACACATACTCAGCATGACACCAGCATCAAACCTGCACTGTGAAAATACCTGTCTTAGTGTAATTTATGTTTGTCTCTTGCATCGGAGTTTCTCCGGAGTAATGAATATTTGTTTATTTATTATATTTATCTGTAAAATGGTTTGGTCACATGATAAGATAGAAAGATTAAAAAAAAATTACAAGTAGCCTTTAACAAATGCTATGAGAACACCAGACCAAAGGGTTAGCCATAAGAAAAAAAATGGATTGATGGAATATTAGAGGTCAACAGAAGAGCAAAAAAACCACAAACTATATATCCTCTAGACACGTAAAGAAAGGCAGGCAACTATAGGGGGTGTTGTTGGGAAGGAAGATTAAGTTTATTTATTATAATTGTTTCCATTACAGCTTCTTCACATTGGTTGTTAGAGTGGGGGTGTAGTTAGTACCCACCAAGTGTCCACTCCCCTTATTGTTGATGACTAATGAAGCATCATGATAGACCTATGATGCTGTGTATAATAAACCCATTGCTAAAGAAAGAATAATAATACTGCCTGTTTAAGCATATTGACATTAACCCTTATTTATGATACCATAGTAAGCATTACTACCACTTAAATGTAACATTGGATGCTCTAAAAATAGTAATTTCTCAGAACTCTTGACACAGTCCCATGTGTTCACACTAGGCAAAACACTGGGATTCTAAATTCCTGACTTAGGTTGATTTATGACCTGAGTTTCACCTCATGGACTGGATGTGTTACAAGGTGTCTCGGTACAATCGCAGTAAGTCTGTCAGTATATTCAGTGACCACAGAGCATTATTCGCTGTGTTTCCTGAGTCACAAAGGGTTGTTTGATGTCTGCTGATGACCAAGAAATTTCCCTGGTCGCAGCAAAAAAAAAAAAAAACACAATTACTTGGAAATTGACAATTTTTTTTCCCCCGCATTAAACAGTGTCTCAGACTGTTTCTTGTCATTCATCTAACAGCTTTCATCTCAGTAGTGGTTATTTTTCTTATTGTTCTTGCATATAGCGTCCAGGTCTGGCATTGTTTTGGACAAAAGTGGTGATAGCTGTCTAATGATTTGACAAGCTTTGTCGCATCCTGAATCTATTTCTGCTGTTTGTGAGTTGTCATTTGTCACTTGACTTCCTAGGTATTTAAGTTCTTTTTCTTGTTTTAGTTGTCTGCTGTATGTAAATTTTCTGTTTCTCTTTCTTTGGTAGGCTATGAATATTGATTGTAGTAGGTTGACTGGTATATATCTGCTGTTGTAGATCATCATCATCAAGTACCAGGCCAAGTGGCGTAGGTGATCATGTCTCTCCACAACTTTTGATTTCGGCAGCTATTTATCATTTCTGTTGTTGACCTTCTGCCAAGCCATTCTCTTAAGCTGTCTGTTATTTTTTCTCTTTGCTTCCCTCTATCTCTTCGTCCCTCAATTTTTCCAGTTGTTACAATATATTCAAGTTGTTCTCTTCTCATTACATGGCCAAAAAATGATGATTGTCTCTTCCTAATATTGGAAATTAGCTCTCTTTTTGCTTTGACCTCTCTCAGAGCCTCTTCATTACTCTTCTTAGCTGTCCATGGTATTCTCAACATTCTTCTGTAAAACCACATTTCTACAGACTCCAGTGATTTTCTTGTCTGTTGTCCTATTGTCCGTGATTCACATCCTTATGTTAAAACTGGCTCTACATAACATTTAAGAACTCTTTTTCTTGTTTCTATTGTCAAAAATGGATTGCATAGTATCTTCCTCATTTTTTGGAAAGCTGCTTTTGCCTGAGCCATTGGCATCTCACCTCTGTTGTACATCTTCCGTCTGAGGTTAACAAAGTTCCCAAATATTTAAATTCATTTACCTGTTTTAATATTGTTCCACTTGTCTTTATTTTGCACTGAGGTGATGTCTTTTTCTTTGTTGTTACCATTACTTCTGTCTTTTTGCTATTAAGGCTGAGTCTTTTATTTCTGCTTTCTTTCACTATAATGTCTAACATTTCTTGTAACTCATTCTCATTCTTAGCAATTAAGACTATATCATTAGCATACCTTAGATTATTTATAATATGACTTTTGATTGTTATTCCAGGCATGCCCCTTATGGATCTTAAAATAATCTCACTATAAATATTAAACAAATCTGGTGGAAGCACTCAACCTTGCCTAACACCTTGTTTTATTTGTTGAAACATTCCCAATTGGTTTCCAGTTCTTATGGCCGCTATTTGTTGCCAGTACATGTTCTTTATTATTCTTAGATCTTTGCTGTCTATGTTTATGCTTTCTAAAATGTTGATCATTTCTTGGTGCTTTACTTTGTCAAATGCCTTGGTGTAATCTATGAAACATAGGTACAGATCTGTTTTCAAATCTATGGCTCTTTCTACTAAAGATCTTATGATATAAATGGCATTGCTTGTTCCTTATCTCTAACAAAATCACACTGTTCATCGCTAATTTCTGGACTGATTTTGTTTCGCACTCTTCGCATGATGATTCTTAGTAATGTCTTAGTCATATGACTCATAAGGCTTATTGTGCGATGATCATCACATTCAATCGCACGCGATTTCTTTGGTAGGGCTATGAATATTGATTTGAGCATGTCGTTTGGTATATATCCACGGTTGTAGATATCATTCTATAATTTTGTTATTATTTCTATTCCAAAATCACCCATGGCTTCAATCTCTTCTTTAGTTATATTATCTGGTCCAGGAGCTTTTCCTGCTTTCATATTGAGCAAGGTGTCTTCCACTTCTTCTCTGAGTATTTCTGGTCCTTCTCCATTATCCTTAATATTTACTTCTGTTCGTACATCATTATAAAGATCTTTAATGTATTCTGTCCATCGTTCCCTTATGTTTTCTTGATCAATCAACAGTTCTCCTTTCTTTGATCTTAAACATCCAGTTTTTTATTGCGTTTTTCTTCCTGTTGTAGATATCATTCAATATTTTTGTTATTATTTCTATTCCAAAATCATCCATGGCTTCAATCTCTTCTGTAGTTAAATTATCTGGTCCTGTAGCTTTTCCTGCTTTCATATTGCGCAAGAAATCTTCCACTTCTTCTTTTGAGCATTTCTGGTCCTTCCCCATATTCCTTAATATTTACTTCTGTTCGTTGATAATCAAAAAGATCTTTAATGTATTCTGTCCATCGTTCCCTTATGCTTTCTTGTCAATCAAGTTTTCCTCCTTTGATCTTAAACATCCAGTTTTTGATTGCATTTTTCTTCCTGTTAATTCTTCAATTTGTTTGTATATGGCTTTGGCATCTCTTTTTTTGTTGCATCTAAATCTCTTTGGATCTCTCTTTTATCCGTGCTTTTTATTTCATTGAATTTTATTAGAATTTCTTTATTTAATCTGTTATACCCATCTTTGTTATCCTTATTTCATTTTCTTGTATCCATTAGCTGTAAAATGTCATTTGTCATCCATTTTACATCATCATGTCTTCCTGTTGATGTAGAGACTTTTAATTAGGTTGGTTAGATGTTGGCTTACTCCGTATGTTATTAGTATTTCCCATAGTTGTTCTCTGTTTACTTGGTCGAATGCTTCTTCCTGGTCACTGAAAGTTATGTTCAAAATTTGATTGACTTCAGTGTCTATTCTGCTAGCTGTTTTAGGGTGAATCATTGGTACATCCTCTGCTTTTTCAGAACCCCATTTGAGAATCGCTTTGCTGTACTTGTATTATTGGGCTGAGAAGCGATATACCTCTATATTGATTGCAGTCTCTTTTGCTACCTTTCTTTTTCCATATTGGTACGATGATTGCTTGTTGCCAGTCTTCTGGGGTTTTTTGTTGGTGCCATGCTGCATTGAATATTCTGTGTAGCCATGTAACTCCTGTTTCTCCTGCTACTGGTATGCTGTTTATCTCAGGTGCTTTATTTTGTGATGCATATTTGATTACTTCTTCGATTTCCTCTTTCATGATGTTCGGTTCAGTGTTTGTGCATTCTTGCATGGTTTTTGTTGTGTTATTGGTAGTAGGTGCTATGTTCAATAGGTCTTTGAAATATTCTTTCCATCTCTGTTGCATGTGTTGGTTATCTGGTATTGGTTGTCTGTCTTTGTCATTTATGAGTTCAGTGAGATCATGTTTTCTTTTCTCTCTCTTACTGCTTTTACTGCTTGGTAGGTCTCTCTTGATATTTTATATATGTGATAAGCAAAGAATATGCACGATTAATTTATTTATCTGTAGGATTTATGATATATCTATTTAGGATATATATTATTTTTGTAACCTCCTTTATGTTTAACCACACTAATCAACCTTTTTCAGCTGTGAAGAAAGTGGAGGCCAATGGAAAGAAGATAAATGAGTATTTTAAGGTATGTTGTTATATTTTGGGTGCAAGAACATGAAATTCAAGATATATAGCTAATGTTAATTTAGGCCAAATGATTTATTTGATTTATACCTTGAGACAAGTTTTAGTAAGGAAGAAAGTTTACATGATTATATAGTGATAATTATCTCTTTGTCTTCCCAGTAATGCTCACACTGGCAAATTTCCTTTTCTTTTCACTTCCCAAAAAAATGCTCTCTCTGGCTCTTGCAAAACGTCTCAATTATTCTTCCATATCTCTCTTTTTAAGTCTTACAGTAATTCATTGTTTAGAAGAGTGGGTTACCCCACTACATACCTACTTCCAAAAGTTTTTGTATACCACAGATGTGCTTTGTGTGTTTTATGTAATGTTATCATGACTGCCAATAGAAAACTGGTGAAACTGTAGTTCCCTATAGATTATTTAAAAGAATACTGAAACGTAAGTATACTAAATTTCCATAAGAAATAGTATGTTTACATTATTTAATTTCAATGCATAGTGATTGAGCAGGCTATGAATTACATTTTCAACCTTTTTCCCCTTTTTTTCACACTTTAAATACTCACTCCAATAATTGTATGTCCTTCAAATAATATTTTCATATTGTGCAATATTTCTGCTTTAATTTGATATGTGATATGATATGCTTTAGTTAAAAACATAATTTTTACATTGGTGACATCATGTTTTCACACATCTAATTCAGTTCAAACTAGCAAAATAATCAGAAAGGGAAAGAGTGACATCATTTTCTGAGTAATTTAAGCCCACAATATTTTTTGTTGTTGCTGGTCATAATCATCTTTATCTGATGACTATCTTCACTCTGACAGTCCCCAACTATTTAAATTGCATTTTCCTCTCTGTCCTTTCATCTTGATTCTGTTTCATGTAGAAATTTAATTTGGAAATTTCCATGTGGTTAACACACCCGTGGTTAACATATCTTTGTTTTCAGGATTATTTAGACACTCAGTACATATTAATGTTCCTCAGTGAACAAGCTTTCCTTGGGTAGAAAATAGAAGAAATGTTGCTATAAAATTCTGATGTGATTTTGGATAGATAAGAATCAGAGCATGTCAAATAGCAGATTTGTTCGTAAAGTAGGTTAGTCAGTTTATCAGGGTTTGTTAGCTGGTAAATGCATTGTTTTGACAGTAGGTCTGGAATAAAATAGAATAGCAGCAATAAGATATAAGCTGTTATTCAAACATTTAGTGCTTCCCATGTTTATTCTGTCACTAATTCAGTAGCACATGATGATCTTTATGCCACCATGAAGGATCATAACTGGAGGTATGACTTCAAGTTCATTTTTTACTCTGAAACGATATTGCAGGGAACTATGAGAAGAAGAAAGAAGAGCCTCTGAAGCAATATTGCAGGGAACTATGAAAAGAAGAAAGAAGAGCTTCTGAAGCAATATTGCAGGGAACTATGAGAATAAGCAAGAAGTGATGGGAAGACAGCATTTAAAAAAAAAATGTTCTTGTCAACTTTCAGCTGTAAAAAAAAAAAAAAAAAAAATTGGGATTACTGGCTACAGACATTTGTATCTCAACAACCCCTGACAAATAAGGAAGAGTTGAAAAATGCATTTAGGATAAGAAATGCACACTATATTCATTTAGTTTAGCTTAGTGAACTAATCATTTTCATTGCACATCGGATCACTCCAATGTGTTCAGATCCCCCTTAAAGTACTTCCCTTAGTATGCAGCACTGCTACCAAACACTGAAGAAAGCACAGAAAATTTTTTCAAATTAGATGCACGAACTCTCTAGTACTGGTTAAGACCTTGAAAATAGAAGGGGTAATTATGTAGATTTTTATCTCTCAGTAATTTGTGCCCAGGCAGCTGCCATATTTAGCCTACTTTTTACTGTTTTTAACTGTCAAAGGTTCTTTAACATGTGAGAGTTACATGAAACCTCTTGTTTTTCCATTTTTTTTGGTTCACCTTTATTTGAGAGGACTAGACAGTGTTGGATTTCTCAGAAGAATGTTGAAAGTTTCCTAGACAGCTAAAAAGACCAACAAGGAAATTCTTGAAGAGCCCAACACAAAAAGGGAGCTCCTAAGAAACATCAGAAAGAGACAATCAACATTTTTAGGACACATCATGAGAAGAGGAAAGTTGGAATACTTAGTTACAACTGGCAAATTACAGGGAAAAAGAGATGGGGATGACAAAGTGAGAAAATACTAGAGTAGCTTGATGTCATGGCATGGAAAATAGTCAACAACAGAATTGATACGATGCACTGTGGATAGAAGGTTGTGGAAGAACATGATCACCTACGCCAACTGGTATGGCACATGATTATGATGAGAGAATGTCTTCAATTATCAAGAAAAAAAAATATGTTATTCATGTGGTGAGGAGATAACAAAAGAATTGCAAAGCAAACCCTTAAATAGGAAATAGCAGGTAAAAGAAGCTAACCTAGAGAAGCATTAAGAATACTGAGATGAGAGGCAATGACAAAGGGCATCAGTGTACCTGCTGAGTTTGAGAGGCACATCCAGAACAAGGGTGTGTGGTGAGACTATGTGGATCCTGTGCAAAGTCTGGTACTTGATAGCAAAGACCATCAGACATGGAGAGCCTTGAATCTTTGTCCAATGTGACATCTTCAGCTCAAAAGGAAAATAGAAGGTTGTTGCTTTGTTTTTATGTTTGTCATGATGAAACAACTATCTGTCTTTACTGTGATAGTAATAAGCACAACATCTGGTATTAAGTTTTCTTATTTCTGAATTTTCTATTTAAAAAATGCTTTAGCTAATATTTTTTGTGCAATATGTTTGGGATATGATTGTACAAGCTGGCTCGTCAGCAATTACATAATTAATCATGCAATATAATCTTTCAGCAAAATCAGTCACCGAGTCGGAACACTCAGCCACAAAACACTGGAGCCAAGTCACCTTCACCTCAGGCATTTGGAGTAAGGAGATCATATTAATTGAACTGAATGTTTACTTTTTCCTGTGATGTTATAGCTCCTTGTGTTGTTACAATTTCTATTTTATGTCATGTGCCATGTCTTGTGACATTAACTGTCAATGTTGTTTAAGCATTTCACACTTCACTTGTTCTTTGTTTTCCAAAGCATTTCACTTTCAGCTCCAGATTTTTCTTTTCAGCTGTTTTCCCTTGCTTCTCTTGCCCTTAATCTTCCTGTCTCAGGCCGTGTCATGGAGTTCAGGCACAGGGGCCAGGGTTCTCTTCAGATTTTTTTAAGGCACATGGATTCATCTGGTGTGCAGTTTTGATAATCATAAGAACTTCCTGTTTTCTTTTAAATGTAATAAATCTGATTCTTACTTCTGTCATTGTGTATTATATTCTATCTTCCCTGTTATGTTACATGTTATCTATGATCATTTTATTTTCTTATTGCTGTTAGGATGTATCATATTTTTGTAAGCAGTGATCTCTGCAATATGTGCCATTTTGGCACGCAAGGTTTCTGTTTTTGAGATTGTAGTTCTGCCCTATGTGCTGTCTTCGGCTTGAAAGGACAATAGATAGATAGATGTATCATATTTACACAATGCTTTTTAAAAGACAAGACAAATCATGTACAATATCCAGATATATGGTTAAAATATAATGTCTCTGTTTGAAGACTGAAGTCAGTTTTCCCAGGGCACAAATTTATTTTTTTTTTAGAATGAGCAGTGACCATCTATTTCTATAAATGTTAAAAAAATTTTTCTTTTATTTCTGAAATATTGAATCTACAGAATTTTGTTCCCCATTCACCAAGTAACTCTTCCAACTCAGTGGCAGATGTCATGGGATCAGCCAATAGGCTATCACTGTCCCTCAGTATAGGTCTCAATGCCTGCACAAAAACTGTTCAAGTAAGTGCTGTTCAAAACATTTAATATGTAGTCCCATAGCATGATTCTGGTGCCACATCACGGTATTAGCAGGGGAGGGACTCGCTGTGCTTCTTCTCTGAAATATTATGGTTTGTAGACATTTTTAGACAATTGGTTTACAAACCATAATGGATGAAAAAACTGCTTGTGATTAGTAACATTGTATGAAGTCAGAAACAACAGCGGCAACAATTGTGCTTAAAACTGCATTATGCATAAAGAGATATTGCTGCAATGAATCAACAGAAACACCAAGACAGCAACATACTTTCTGCATTAGTACATTATCTCAAACAGACCATATTTATATCCTAAAAGCTTGACATTACCACAACTGATTGCTGAATTAATGAATGACCTCACAACATTCTTCAGGCATATACTCAGTTCTTTATACACGTCATGTCAAGTATACATAAAATAGTTCTTGTAACCTACTGGTTACATACAATTGTGACTACTTCCTTTGTAATCTTCTCCTGCGTGTAGCTATACAACCCTTTTTATCCTTTTTTTTCTTTCCCTTCTCAAAAATATTTCAGTTTCAAGAGAAGAGATAGTTTGTGGCATGGAGCAGAAAGATAGTTTTCATTAAAAAAAATTTTTTTTTAAAGCCTTCTGCTGTCATGTTTATGAGTTTTCTAGTTTTACATCCATATAATCTTTACAACACTCCTGGTCTCTTGTTGCAATGTGTTTGTTGGTAGCTGTGTGGATCTGACTTATTTGTTGCTTTATTTATTTTAATGTGGGTGTGATCCTTGGCCTCTTAGCTTTTTACCTCTAAAAAAGACTCCCGTTATATTTCTTTTAATTATAGTATTTATCATATTTAATGCTGAAATCATGAAAAAAAGACATGCTATGTCTCCGCAGAATAATGCACATCAAATGGCAGGACAAAATAACCAACTTAACTGTCCTGCAAAGTGCTAAGACCCCAACAATCATGTCGATGCTCAGATGTTGAAGACTAAGATGGCTGGGGCATGTCCAGCGAATGGAAGAAAAACGCATCCCCAAGCAAATACTATATCGTGAACAAATACAAAAAAAAAAAAAAAAAAAATGGCAGACCTAAACTACGATATAAAGATATCTGTAAATCATTTCTGAATGACTTCTCCATATGTGAATATGACTGGGAAAATCTGGCAAGTGATCACACATCATGGAGAGTATGTATAGGGAATGGTATAACATCATTTGAGACTGTGCTAAGGCAAGCAAAACTTAGAAGAGAAAAGACTCATGAAAAAGGATGGTAAGCCCCGTGAATCAGTAGGCCTGACTTGTTCATTATGTGACAGCGTGTGTTTATCAAACATTGTTAGAGTTAGCCACGAGAGAAACTGTTCGACAAAAACAAAACCTAAAAAAAGTACACAACAGCCTCCACTAGCCCGTCTGACAAGATGAAAAAGGGTGTTCAAGAATCTAGCATTTCAAGCCTGACATTGATAGCATGTTGTGGGGAAATTTGTTTTGAAAGGGTTTTTTTTTTTAAATGTGATTTATTTTTTGGCCAATATTCTTGCATGTTTTACTGCATCTTGAGTCTATTTCAGCTGCTTGCTAGTTGTCATTTGTCACCAAACTGCCTAGATATTTGTATTTATTGCTTTAGTTGTTCGTCATCTACACTTTATGATAGAATTCAATCTTTTTTCTGGAAAGACTCATTACTTCAGTTTATTTATATTAGTTTTCATGCCAAATTGTTTTTTCCCCCATATAATTTAGTTTCTTCTGTGTTCTTGAAGGTTCTCTGTGTTTTTGTAGATGGCTGTTTTTAATGCCTTTATTTGTCCAATAAATCATCATAGACTTCAATATATATTTTCTATCCAGCTCCATAGTCTCCACTACAGGTTTTCGAACCATTTGTCAGCTCTTTAATTACTCAGACTTCTGAAAGATCAGAACAGTTTTTTCCCACATAGTTCTGAAATGTTTGAAATTTCCTGTCCACTAGAGTCTGCCTGCATAAGATTTTGATAAAACATCAACTGAGAGCGTGACAATTTTTTTATTAATTGGAATGTTTGGTTCATCACCATATGTATCTGAGAGTAACGAATTTTGGAAAGGGTAGCTCTGAGCTAGGCAATTTTGTGGGCAGTGAAGATTATTCAGATGGGTGATTAATAATTTCTATATTAACCGTACAGTACGATACCTGTCTGTGACTAACGTTTTTATGATATCGTAGTAAAAACTACATGTGATGAGAAGAGATAATAACCGAATAGCAAAGCAAGCCCTCATGTGGGAAACAACAGGTAAGAGGAAGACCCAGAGAGACACAGAAGAACATTGATGAGAGAGGCAAGAGCAGCAGGAATCGGCTCCCTGAATGAGATTGAACTGCTTGCACAGAACAGAGACAAATGGCGAGATTTGATAAAATATCTTTAAAAGAATTGAAAACTGCTAGAACAAAAATTCACATAAGAGAGGGAGTATCTTGGTCTACTCCCTATGGGCCGGCTACGGCTCGAAAGGTCAATAGATAGATAGTAAAAACTACTATTCATAAAACCGTGTATAATTTGCAAAAATAATATTTATTTGGACATTTAAAAAAAAAATTATTTTTTTTTACAATAATATGGAAGGACAAAATTCAGTAGGCTGTAATTACATGGATTCTTTAACATTGTGCCACAAACTCATAATGTCATATCTTTCAGTCAAATTTACATTCATGAGTTCTTCTGCCAAAGGGAAATCCTCCCTGGGTAGAATTTTCTTTTTATCCAGAATGTTATTGCAGATGTAAATGGCATATGCGTTCATTTTATCATTTGAGTGACTAGTGCAAACAATTAGGATTTAGAATTTTACCTGTACACAGTTAAACGCCAGCGCCCATATAGGATGCAGTAATTATTTCTCGCTTTTGATCAGATCTATTGCCTGTGGAACGCATTATGCTTTGACTATATGACATACTTTGTTCAATGACCAGTTGTTGAAACATCCAGCACATTTATTGCAGCAACACCATTCCCTGTTCGTTCCATTTCCATTCACTGTTATCTTACTACTTGACTTGCGCAAACCATTAGTATTTAGCATGATACCAGATCGCAGGTAAAAGTAACTGCCAGCACCCATATCAGATGCGGTAACTATTTCTTGGTTTCAATCAGATTGTGCCCACAAAACACACTACACTTTGGCTATCTGATGCATGCTTTGTCTGTGAACACGTCCAGCCCATTTTTTGCTTGTTCATTACTAATATGTTGCTGTTGTAGTATGTTGTTGAACATCTATTATTTGTATATCTTGTTATTAGTACTTTCTATCGGTAGATGGACACATATAACTCATCATTGTAGTAACAAGATACAACAGTCTTTATTCATAATCTCCATATTGCATAACAACATTCTTCTAACTCAATCAGCAGTTTTCTATAATTCTATACATTCTTATGTTAACTTTAGCGTTACTTTGTAGAGCCAATCGGCGGTGTTTATAACAAGTAGCTTCTGTGATCATATTAAAGTTCTTTGGTAATCTATAGTGGTTAGCTTATAATTCTATGTTCAATTCACACAATCTCTGCTCTTGTGGTCTATAAGGGCGTTATAGAATCTCTAAGAAAATCTCTCGTGCTGATAAGTAATCTATTGTAATAACTCTAATGATCAATCTATAAGAATTACTAGGTTCTATCCTGATGTTTCTACGGTTCGACTGATGACATCTCAAAACTATTCTAATTCCTCACTTCAAAATGTATATCTCCCAAAATCTCTGAGCGAACTGTTTTTAACTACCTCACTCCTGACTTACTGCCTGAAGCAGTTCTCTCCCTCGTCTGACTATTTTTTGCTCTTACATCCAAAAGCTTCATGGGCGAATCTTAATCTAACTCATTCACAATCCTACATTCTGCCTTGATGCAGGTTTCTAATCTCCTCTACTACATTCTGTCTGGTGTGTCCCCAGAGCTTCATGGATGAAGAAAGTGTGTCCTCCAGGGGCCTTTGTTTTCCATTAACACAACACCTATTCTTGGATACAGATGTGGTATATCTTGGGAACTTGCTAAGACTATCAACCCATTGGCTGCTTGTCTGTTCACTGCCTGTCAATTACCGTGAAGCCTCAACAACATCTGTCAATCATTCCTATTACAAGCTGCCATTGGCCTCCTAGACCAACCTAAGTTTTTTCCGAATTTACTTTGATCTCCCATTCTCTGGCTCGCTATCTTTTGATCTCCTAGTCAGAGAGAACTGAAGTGCTTCCTACCGCTGGACATCACAAGATGTCTTTGCATCTGGAATCCTCCTGTGCGGTCGTGATTACATCACCTTGTATGCTGGTTATCTCAGAATGTTTCAGAGCCACCCAGTGTCAAAGCTGTCTTATCCCGCCTAATCTCAAACAGCTCTCCCCGGGTTAGTGGAAAATCTGTCGAGGGCTTCGGCATTCAGATTGAACATCTGTTGTTCCTCCCGCATAATTTCATTGCTAGTTATGTCTCATCGTTCTGAGTTCGGTGGACTAATTTACATTCGCTAATTCTAAGTCTCCTTTGTTATTCTACACCAACCACAATTTATTCTTCCTCTCAGGTTCGTCATATTCTTCTTCTATTCTTCCCCTGATTGCCATTTTATCCTTCCTGGATCCACTGTAATATTGCCTGTTCGTTGACAGTACACTCCCCGCATGTTCTTTTTCCATTTGTTGTTATCTTAGGGTTAGAGTTTTTTTAATGTCTTGCCAACAGTCTGCGGAAGAGATTTTCTCAGACAGCCGAAGATTCCCCCTGGTCAAATGAAAAAAAAAAAGGAAACAAATTTCTTGAAAATGTATTGTAGAGTATCTTCATTTTGTTGTCTGTATCTGTTTGTGTTATCTCTGTTTTCCAAAGAAGGCGGCATGTAGGCTATAATGTAAAATATTTTTATTGTCCTTTTTTTTTTGTAAAGCTGAACCTGTACTTAGTAGGGGTGTATGTTGCTTCCCACCATTTGTTCCCTGCTACCAGCTTTACTGTAGCATTGCATTTATATTGCCGGTTTCCTTCATGAAAATTGGCAGAATTTATAAGATGAAAACAGCCACGTTTTTACAATACCGTAGTATTTTTTACTACTGTATATGGAAAAATAAAATACAATAACAAATGAAAAAAAATTGAACACTCAGTAGTGACCAGAATTAATAATTAGGAAGGTATAGGGAGAGGGGGAATGTTTGCCCATGACAAACTGACAGATTCCAAAAAAATGTATTTTGAGGTGGTAATTTTTGGTATTGTTACGGTAACATAATCAAGGGTTAATAAAACAACCAAATATACAACACCCCAGTAGGGAGAAAATAGTACTTGACATAATAGAGAGCATTCCTGGCATTGGGAATAAAGGTAGCCAGAATGGGTAGTAAAGAATTGTACTTGAAACTGAGAAACTACATCTAGACACATGGATAGAGATAGGTCAGCAGCCAATGCAGTAGAAAATGCAAGAATAGAAATCTTTATAAGTTCAAGAATGGCGAACATCATCATCATCAAGTACCGGACCTAGTGGCGTAGGTGATCATGTCTCTCCACAACTTTCGATCTCGGCAGCTATTTATCATTTCTGTTGTTGACCTTCTGCCAAGCCATTCTCTTAAGCTGTCTGTTATTTTTTCTCTTTGCTTCCCTCTATCTCTTCAGTCCCTCAATTTTTCCAGTTGTTACAATATATTCAAGTTGTTCTCTTCTCATTACATGGCGAACATAGTTTTATGATAATATCAAAGTCATTTTTCAGAAGAGATGTGAACATTGAAAATGAAATTCTTGTTAACCCTAAGATATGATAGTGTTGTAAAAATTACTTATCAAAATACAAATTCTTCAATTGGATTTGTTTCTATTGATGATTTTTTAATTGCATGAGATAAGATCTCATATAATGAGAAAAACAAATCGCCAATTTTGAAGAAATTTTTCGCACGTAACTAGAGAAATTTGCTCAGTTGTCAGCTGACATTAAACAACTCTTTGTAACTTGGGAAATGCAGTGAATAACATAATGATGTAGTTGAACATACTGACAAACTTATGGCTTCTGTATGAGTAGACAATATAACACGTCCGGTCTATTCGGTCAAATTTAATGTCTTAATTCAACCTGAGCCAGGAAATTCGAATCCTAGTGCCTCTCCTAGTGTAAATACACAGCTGTATGTCAAAAGTTCAAAGAAAATACTATTTTTCAAAGCTCCTCATGTTAAATTGATATGGTAGTAATATTTACTACAGTGTCGTATAAGGGAGAATCTTCATATACATATCGTAATCTAGGGTTAAAGAGGAAAGCAATAAAAGAAATATAATATTTTTCAAGTAGACTGATTCAATAATCTGAGAAGGCACAATAATGCAAGTCAGGGTGATCTAAGAGCAATAGTGTAACAAGCGCAGTTCCATTTTAATCACTGTTTATTATTTTGTCCAGTTCTCTATTTTGCTTTTAAGAATAGGATGGTGGTTCCCGAATATTTTTGAGCTGTGTCCACCTTTTATAATAATACGTTTGGAAACCGTAGGGTAAATGAAATGTTCTTGATAGATCTGCAGTTGCATCCTTCATAGTAATTTATGTGGTGTTTGATATTTCGTTAAACAATCTTTTAGTTGGCCGCCTTATGTTTTTTTCTCTCCTAGTTTTTGCATATTGTTTATGCTAGTTTGGAATGTTGATTGCCGCTATCCATGTCCAAGCCTTTTGTTGTTGCTGAATGTAATTCAGAATTGATGTTCAGCCTGCTCTTCTAAAATCTTAATTACTGAATTTGTCTCTAATGGTTCCATTCAATGTGATTTTTGAAGTCATCCCATTTCCCTAGTTATTTTCTTATGCATGTCTTTTGCTGTTAAACATCATGGTTTATGTTGATAACACAGTATTATCTGAGATATTATTTATCTGTCTGCCTGCCTGCCTTCCTACCTACCTTTCGAGCCTTGAATGGCCCATAGGGCATAGACCAAGATACTCTTTCTCTTTTTCTAAAATTTCTTTCTTAATCCAGTCAGATTCTTTCTCAGTCTCATTCCTTGCAAAGATCATTTATCAAATCTCACCATTTGTTTCTGTTCTGTGCAAGCATCTCAATCTCATTGAGGGAACCGATTCCTGCTGCCTTTGCCTCTCTGATCAATGTTCCTCTCAGTGTTTCTTTGGGTCAGCCTCTTTTCTTCCTACCTGTTGTTTCCCACTTGAGGGCTTGCTTTGCTATTCGGTTATTATTTCTTCTCATCACATGTCTAACATATGTCCATCATCTTTTCCTGATTGCTGATGATATTAGCGTTGATTGGCAATTTCAAGGGCAGATAGTAATCTAATCTCCGCCAGGTTACATCGAGTTTTCAATGCAATGTGGGTAAAACGAAGACCCACTGACTGGCAACTAGCAATAATAATTCCCCTTTGGAAGAATAAAGGAAACAAAAGAAAATGTCCATAATCTCACTGCTGAGCCACGTGAGCAAAATGTATGCCAAAATTATAGAAACGATATTAAGACCTCAATTTTGCAAAACAGACGGGGTTTAGAAAAAAATAGAACTGCACAGATGCAATGTTTACACTCAGGCAACTAGTAGAGAAGAACATAGAATATAACAAGAATCTCTGCATAGCATTTGTGGACTAAGAAAACCTTTGATAGACTGGATAGAAACATATTATGACAAACATTGGCCCAATATGGAGTAAATGACCTCCATATTGTATTTTGCAAGAGTAATATTTGTAGTGTTATATAGTAACTGAATAAGTTTTAATTTAGAGCAAATAAAGGAACACCACTATCATTCGCAGTAACATGTGGAACAAGACAAGAGTACATATTTGCACCTCTGTTGTTATCACATTGACAAAATATACAAGGATGCTAAATCACAGTGTGAAAATATAAATGAACTACATTTTAGTGATGACCAGGCCCTAATGGCTTTCAAAGAAACAAAACTCAAAGGAAAACAACTAGTAACAATATTAAACCACATCACAGGTCATAGAAGTGTGAGTGTGAATGACAATTATAGTGTGAATGCTAAAACTGATTTTACAGCCTGCACTTAGGGAACAGGCAAATGATTGCAGTGCTTGGATAAAGCTGGCAGTAAGTGGTGAGGTGTAACATATACTTCTACAAGGTATGGGAACAGCTGGCAGTAAGTGGTGAGGTGTAACATACATACACTTCTACAAGGTATGGAGACAGCTGGCAGCAATGAGCAAGTAGTGGTGTGGGGACAGCTGGCAGTAAGGAGCAAGTGGTGGGATGTAACATGCACTTCTACAAGGTATGGGGACAGCTGGCAGTAAGTGGTGAGGTGTAACATACACTTCTACAAGTTATGGAGACAGCTGGCAGCAATGAGCAAGTGGTGGGGTGTAACATACACTTCTACAAGATATTGAGACAGCTGGCAGTAAGGAGCAAGTGGTGGGATGTAACATGCACTTCTACAAGGTATAGGGACAGCTGGCAGTAAGTGGTGAGGTGTAACATACATACACTTCTACAAGTTATGGAGACAGCTGGCAGCAATGAGCAAGTAGTGGTGTGGGGACAGCTGGCAGCGATGAGCAAGTGGTGGGGTGTAACATACACTTCTACAAGATATTGAGACAGCTGGCAGTAAGGAGCAAGTGGTGGGGTTTAACATACACTTCTACAAGGTATGGGGACTGCTGGCAGAAATGAGCAAGTGGTATTGGGCAACATACACTTCACAAAGTATGGGGACAGCTGCCAGCAATAAGCAAGTGGTGGTGTGTAACATACACTTCTAAAAGTATGGGGACAGCTGCCAGCAATAAGCAAGTGGTGGTGTGTAACATACACTTCACAAAGTATGGGGACAGCTGCCAGCAATAAGCAAGTGGTGGTGTGTAACATACACTTCTACAAAGTATGGAGGCAGCTGGCAGAAATGAACAAGTGGTGGGGTGTAACATACACTTCTACAAGGTATGGAGACAGCTGGCAGAAATGAACAAGTGGTGGGGTGTAACATACACTTCTACAAAGTATGGAGACAGCTGGCAGAAATGAGCAAGTGGTGGAGTGTAACATACACTTCTACAAAGTATGGAGACAGCTGGCAGAAATGAGCAAGTGGTGGGGTGTAACATACACTTCTACAAAGTATGGAGACAGCTGGCAGAAATGAGCAAGTGGTGGGGTGTAACATACACTTCTACAAGGTATGGAGACAGCTGGCAGAAATGAGCAAGTGGTGGGGTGTAACATACACTTCTACAAAGTATGGAGACAGCTGGCAGAAATGAGCAAGTGGTGGGGTGTAACATACACTTCTACAAGGTATGGAGACAGCTGGCAGAAATGAACAAGTGGTGGGGTGTAACATACACTTCTACAAAGTATGGAGACAGCTGGCAGAAATGAGCAAGTGGTGGGGTGTAACATACACTTCTACAAGGTATGGAGACAGCTGGCAGAAATGAGCAAGTGGTGGGGTGTAACATACACTTCTACAAAGTATGGAGACAGCTGGCAGAAATGAGCAAGTGGTGGGGTGTAACATACACTTCTACAAGGTATGGAGACAGCTGGCAGAAATGAACAAGTGGTGGGGTGTAACATACACTTCTACAAAGTATGGAGACAGCTGGCAGAAATGAGCAAGTGGTGGGGTGTGACATACACTTCTACAAAGTATGGAGACAGCTGGCAGAAATGAACAAGTGGTGGGGTGTGACATACACTTCTACAAGATATGGGGACAGCTTTGCAAACTTATTGTTGTCTGTGTTGTTCTTGTTTTCTGAGGAAAGCCACATGTAGTCCAAAACATCAGTATTTTGTTGTGTTCCTTTTTGGTAAAGCTGCCACCTTACCTTATAGAAGTGTACGTTACACCCCATCACTTGCTCAAGTACACAATTAACAGAGAATACTCATATGGCCATCACAATAACATTCCAGTGCAATTATAAGATGTTAATAGCCTTAGGTTGACATCTACATTTTTGGAACTCATTGAGACTGATGTCATATGTAAAAGTTTATACAGATGCATTGGTATTAACATTTATCCTTTTTGTATGTGATTTCTCATGAGTATGCCTTTGAACTGTTTTCTTTTCTGTTCATGTATATCGATAATTTGTCTGTATACTGATTTATTGTTTCACTGTTGTTTATATTATTTATTTGAATGTTTCATTGTATGTTGAAGGTGGTTGGATGACTAATCTCCTATTTATTGATTTTTCTGTCATTAAGTAGACTTAGTTCTCATTGACATTGCAATACATTATTCTCCCCAATATGACTGTTTAGTGGAATGCATCTTACACAATTATGTCAGTGGTGGTCACTGTTTGTTGACTGCTCACTTTGTTTTTCTTAGCTTGTGGTGGATTAGTTATCACATTCATTTTATTAGCATTATTTATAATAAAATATACATATTTAATATACTTATGGTGTGTGAATTTTGTACTTGACACTGGTGCAGCATTACTAAACTCATAAAGATAGCCCAGAACTTGTTTGAAAGGTCAGCGGTTTTTTGTTAAAAGAGTAAACAAATGTCATTTTAAATCTAGTCGTCGGATGAGAGATGATGTTATTCAGTTATACTAAAGTATTTTGCACATGCATGCTAGTATTATCGTCATCCTGAACAATATTGTGTTTAATCAGCCCTACAAAAACACACAAATTGTGCCTTTCTGCCACATTGAAAGAGGGTCATAGCTGTCCAGATGGTACAATGAAATTTACTTTGTTGAGCCCACACTATAACAATTTATTTTATGCCTAACTCTTCTCAGTTATTGAAAATTTTATTAGCGAGAGACATGGTGGTTTGGAAAGTATTTGTTGAAGTTCTATGCTCCACAGAGAGTTGAAAGGAAGAACAATTTTAAAATGAATGACCAGAAACAGGATGGCTTCAAAAGTGTTTGTTGAAGTTCTATTCTCTATAGGCAGTTCAAAGGAAAAACAATCTTAAAAGAAATGACAAGAAACATGATGGCTTGGAAGTGTTTGTTGAAGTTCTATGTTCCATAGAGAGTCGAAAGGAAGAACAATCTTAAAAGAATGGCAAGAAACAGGGTGACTTGGAAAGTGCTTGTTGAAGTTCTATGCTCCACAGGAAGTTGAAAAGAAGAAGAAATAACATTAGAATGAAGGTTCTGTTGAGAACTAAAAAAAATGATGAGAAATAATCTGTGAAAATAAAATGGAAACATTTGATCTCACTGAGCTGGAGGAAAGAATTGTTGAAGTACAGAGAATGAGAAGTGCTTATGTCTACATACAAATTAATGAAATTTTTAGTGTTATGTAAATGATTGGTGTGTTTTTTGCTTATTGTTGAGCCATTCACCTTTAATCTTGTTTTATTTTGTACATTTCAGACAGATTTTTCAATGGCCCATCTCCAGGCTATGGAAAGTCAGTCCTTATGTGATATGGAACTAAAAGACACTAGAATTGATGAACTTATAAGAGTAAGTTTAACAGCCTAAATTAGTTCACCTTGCTGTCGAGTGTCTGTATTTCTGCAAGAAAAAATGTATAGACATGTATTGTTCTGCTGCACTGTTGTGGTTATATGTGTAATGGAAATGGTTATATGTCCCTCTCTTCTGCAGCTTAAATGTGCATTTTTTCTTCTTCTGACACTTCTGTCAGACATACAGGAAATGTGCCATACCGGTTGGCGTAGGCAATCATATTCTTCCACAATCTTCTATCCACCGTACATCGTATCAGTTCTGTTGTTGACTGTTTACCATGTCAGGACACCAAGCTATCTAGTATTTTCTCTCATTGTCGCCCACGATCTCTCTTTCCCTGTATTTTTCCAGTTGTAACCAAATAGGTTGGTTTATAATGGCATCAATTTGTACTTGCACTAATGCATATGTAGATTAGTGGGTAAAGTACGAGACTTGAACTGATGTCTTAGCACGCGAGGTTACACCCATATGTGCTCGGCCGCCTATCCAGAAATGTTCAGAAATTTCTGTATAGTATCGCCTCAAGCATCGAAACTCAGATGCGAGGCAACATTCCTCACCTTCACAGGGTAATACCCTGGTACCCATTTCTGCCAATGGCTGGGTCGACCGTGGGGGTATTTTTTTTTTCCAACCACGAGTACAATTCACACTGCTCCCAGCAGGAATCGAACATGGGTTGTCCGAACGTCGGTAGTCCAGTGGGGTGATTTTCCCAACTAGGCTATTTAAGTTCAGTTCCTATTACTTGTATATAGTATGCATTATTGTGTGTTAACTTGTTTACAAAATTATGATTAAATACAATTACAACTGTAGTTGTGCAGAAGTTATAGCTAGTAATGTTCATGGATAAGGTCTAGAAAGCCAGACAAAATGTTCAAAGCGGAAGATTCAATGCTATTAAAAAAAATAAAAAGGCAATATTTATGCATTCATATTGTTCTCTGGAGTATTTAAATACATACTCTTGTCTCCAAGTACAACGGGAATCAAGGAGGTGTGCAAACGAGTACTTGTCAAATCTGTACTCCCAGAAAGCTGCTGTGCTGCACGATTCATGAACTATGTATAACGTTAAGGTTGCTCTAGGCCCAAACATCTAAAAAATTGCTCCTCTAAAAGAGGTAAACGGTGATCCTATCAATGACAAAATTAAACAACTATAAAGATGGGTCAAACATTACTCAGGTCTCTATTCTGAGGACAGACCAGCAAGCCCCAAAATACTCAGTGCTGACTGAACTGGTCGATGAACCTACTGAGAAGGAACTTCATAATGTCAACCGCTCAAGTGGAAAAGCTTCTGGTAACGACAACATCCCAGCCAAAATACTCAAGGAAAATCTTGAAACACTCCTGCTCCACCTCTACAAACTCCTTGTCCAATGCTGGAGAAGTGGAGATATACCCAAGGACATGAAAAATGTCAAGATTGTAACATTATACAAAAATAAAGAGGACAAGAACAATTGAAACAACTATAAGGGTATTGCCCTCCTGAGTATAACTGGAAAGTTATTCAGAAGAATTCATCTATACAGACGGATCTGTAATATGACACCAAAGGAGTGCATGGGCATATACAGCATGCTCAGCAGGCAGAATAGTCAAGGAAGACAGTGGTGCATATGCTATGACCACGAGCAGCATGACGATGGTCGTGATGGCAGTGACCAGTGCATTCATCTGGTTAGAGTCTCAAGACTACACCAACCCCGGCATGCTGAGTGATTCGATGAGTATGATTAAAAAAGTGGAAGCTGGCTCTGTACGCATGCATTAACTGGCAGAACGTACCCTTACTGAGTCCCAGTTCGGGTTTAGAGCTGGACGATTAACCACTGATATGATTTTTACTCTCTGCCAACTGCAGGAAAAATGCAAGTAACAGAGAAGACCTATATTTATAGCCTTCGTTGATCTCACAAAGACTTTTGACACCGTAAGCAGAGCAGGTCTATACTGGGTGCTAGAAAATGTTGGCTACCCTCCTACATTACTCAAGATGATCGTGTAATTTCACAACAATATGTCTGCCACCATCCACTTTGGCTGTAGATCTTCCCAGCCCTTTGAGATGAACTGTGGGAGTCAAACAAGGATGTGTCCTTGCCCCTACTCTATTCTGAATATTTTTCGTTACCCTTCTACACTTTGAAACCGTCTCTGGAGACATCTACATCTGTACAAGATCTGACGGCTCTTTATTTAATCTTAGCATGTGTGAGGTCAAAATTAAAAACAACTGTGACCCTAATCAAGGAACTTCTATTCACTGATGAAGCACTGGTTGCTCATGATGAATCCATCCTGCAGTCAATGATTGACAATCTAGCTAGATCATGTGATTTATTCTCCTGTCAATAAGTATACAGAAGATTGGTGCTTCAACAAGGTGTAGCCAGGCACGAAACTATATCATTAAATAACACACCCTGAATCTGTGAGAAAGTTCACCTATTTCGGTTCTTTGGTTACAATCACTGTTTTTATTTAAGAAGAAGTAAATTCCCAAAACCGAAAGGCAGCTTCCACATTTTGTAAATTTAAAGAGAGCATGGGGCAACACCAAATTAACACTCAAGACTAAGATTCAAATTTACCAAAGTTGTTAGTACACTTCTATATCAGAAACTTGGACTACCTATGCAGGGCAGGGGAAAGGGTTAAACAGCTTTCATGTACGTTGCTTTCGAAAGATTATGAACATCAAATGGCAGAACAAAAGTAACCAACTCTAATGTCTTACAATGAGCCAAACTCCCATCCATAATGACACCACTTAGGAGTCGTTGGCCAAGGTGGCTGGGTCATGTAGGAAGAATGGCAAACATTTGTATTCCCAAAGAAATATTGTATGGCAAACTTAAGGATGCAAAGAGACAACAGCAGACCATTCTGAGACACAAGGATATGTTTGCAAGACCTCCTTGAGATAATTCTGTATCAGTGAAATAAAGTTGAAAAATCTGACTGCAGATCATAGCACATGGAGAACAAAAATAAAAAAAAAATGACACAGTAACTTTAGAGGCAGTGCTGATATCAAATTCTGAAGACAAAAGGCACAGGAGAAAGGAGACGAGGCCAGGCATCGCAGATACATCTTGTTCATTCTGAGGATGGATCATCTATCTGTCCAATATTGGCAGATTCAGCCACGAGAGAAGCTGTTCAGCAAAGCAGCATCCAGCATATGACAGTAATATTTTTACCAAACTATGACTTACCAGGATTGCTTGCTACAAGCTGTCTGTCAAGATGCCAAAAGCCATATATATATATATATCTCTCTCCACACTTATCCATTATCATCCAAAAAAGTGTTTCCAACACACTCAGAAACTTAGTTTTCCCTGTAATATCAAGTTGTCCAATTTATTCACAATATTTTTGGATATAACACCACATAAAGAATTATAACTGTGTCATGTACCATATTTGAAATCAATATTCTGACCATTCTATGGTAAAATTTAAACATTAACCCTGCAATGTGTTACCGTCATAAAAGTTACCACCTTAAGTTTGCGGCATACAAACAACAATATATCACACACACATCGTGCACACACACACCTTCCTAATTACTACTTCCAGTGACCACTAAGTGTTGGATTTGTTAACATTTGATGTTGGATGTGACACAAATGCACACCTCATAAAAAGTACTATGGTATTGTACAAAAAGAGCTGTTTGTTTTTGTTATCGCTAATTTTTCCAGAAATTGTTTTTTTTTTTAATCTTTTCTTATGATGGGAAAAATCTCCTCTGCCATGAATGAGACATCAAATAAACCTTTGTACTACAGGATAGACAATGAACAACACTTAGGAGGAGGCTAACATACAGTTGGATTGACGAAGTCAAAGTGATGGTCATCGTCTGAATAGACAACGTAACACCTCCAGTAGCCATGGCAGCATGCGTTTTGAATTTCAGGCCATAAATCTAACGTAACCTAGGAAATGATGACAGCATCTGATCCCAGTGTCTCTGGGTAAACACACAGCTGTGAAGCAACAGTTCAAAGAAAATCTTATTTTCGGAACTCCAAATGTAACAATTAAATGGTAGTAATTTTTATGACAGTATTATGAAAATGTAACTCACTTATAGACAAGGCAACGTAATCTAGGGTTAAGAACAATAAATATAACATTTTTGTATCACTTATATTTTGACTATTCTGTTGTTTGAAGAACTTGTTTTTTTCCCTTTCGTTTGTTCAGCAAAATGAGGAATTAAAGCGCCAATGCACTGCCCAGAATAAACTTTTAGAAAAGCATAAAGAAAATCTGCAAAAATGCCTGGATGTTAATAAGTCCCTGCTCATTGAAAAGGTTAGTTTATTTTTGTCATAGAATATGATTTAAGCAAATATTAATTTTTAAAATAATTTAATTAAAGGTTAAAATAGACCATGTTGTTGTTCAATGACAACATCTGACAGCCACACTTGTATACAGATCTTTATTGCATTAAAAATTTAATGTTTTAATTAATGTGTACAATTGTACATCTTATAAGACAAGTAATGGAATACTGACATTTACTTAATTTTACTGAATCAACTTATGATTTCAGAGTTTGGAAGTTGTTGATCATATAGTTCTTACTAACTCTGTTAAGTATATATGCAAACATTTTTTAAAATCACAGTTACAATACTATGTTTTCTATATTTAAGATATTTAATGCTAGTGCAGGAAATAGCAATTAAGAAGTTTTCTCTGTACTCTTGCAATTATGAAGTTTTCTCAGTATCTAGCTATTATGAAGTTTTCTCAGTACTCTAGCAATTATGAAGTTTTCTCAGTACTCTAGAAATTATGAAGTTTTCTCACTGCTTTAGCAATGATTAGGTTTTCTCAGTGTCTATCTATTATGAAGTTTTCTCAGTGTCTATCTATTATAAAGTTTTCTCAGTGTCTATCTATTATGAAGTTTTCTCAGTGTCTATCTATTATGAAGTTTTCTCAGTGTCTATTTATTATGAAGTTTTTTCAGTGTCTATCTATTATGAGGTTTTCTCAGTGTCTATCTATTATGAAGTTTTCTCAGTGTCTATCTATTATGAAGTTTTCTCAGTGTCTATCTATTATGAAGTTTTCTCAGTGTCTATCTATTATGAAGTTTTCTCAGTGTCTATCTATTATGAAGTTTTCTCAGTGTCTATCTATTATGAGATTTTCTTAGTATCTACTTATTATGAAGTTTTCTCATTACAGAGTACATTAGAAAAGAAAACCACTCGCCAAAAGTGCATGGAGAATCGACTTCGGCTAGGGCAGTTTGTCACACAGAGACAAGGAGCACAGTTTGTGGAGAACTGGGTTGATGGCTGGGCCTTTCAGGATCTTATGAAGTAAGTTGGAGCATTAAGGGAAAAGTTCAATAAAAGTTAGGTTAAGTTTGAAGCAGAATTTTATTTGTTTATTTTACAAATGATTATTTAGATTAACCTTTCTAATTCTTGGTAGCAGTTTGATTCACTGGAACCAGATTCTCTAACTGCCACTTTTCAAAGTAATTGAAATTAGTGGAAAATGTCAATTACAGCCTTGTTTACTTAGAAGGTTTTCATGAGCGAAAGACTACTATTTAATTTTTTTTTTTTTTTTAAAAACATGGATGGTGTTGTTTATTCATTGGTTTTGACGAAGCCCACTCAGTCCATTCTTTGTTAGAACGAGTTTGAGGGCAGCTGATGAAGCCAGTACTAGTCCTGAATGGTTACAACATGGGCATAAATTATTGATCTGCCAAAGAATGTTATATTCTACTAGTGTTTGTTCGACTTGCAAGTGATTACTTCTGGATAGCATTTCATTTTTATATATATATATTCATTCATGATTATACAAAGAAATTACGATGGTGGTTTTCTGTTGCCTTCCGTCGGTTTGTTTACGGTTGGCTCCGCTAGCCTTTGACTAAAAAGTCTCACCCACAAGGCAGTGGGGTTGTTTTACTTCAGGGTACCCTCCCTTAGCCTTTTACTCTCTCGAGCTTACCTGCAGGGCAGCCACAGATTGTACTGTTTACTGCATACAGTAGCAGGTAAAATTACCCGACCTGACAGTGACATCACCTCAGTGCAAAATAAAGACAAGTGGAACAATATTAAAACAGGTAAATGAATTTAAATATTTGGGAACTTTGTTAACCTCAGATGGAAGATGTACAAAAGAGGTGAGATGCAGAATGGCTCAGGCAAAAGCAGCTTTCCAAAAAATGAGGAAAATACTATGCAATCCATTTTTGACAATAGAAACAAGAAAAAGAGTTCTTATATGTTACGTAGACCCAGTCTTAACATATGGATGCCAGTCATGGACAATAGGACAACAGACAAGATGGAGTCTGTAGAAATGTGGTTTTACAGAAGAATGTTGAGAATACCATGGACAGCTAAGAAGAGTAATGAAGATGTTCTTAGAGAGGTCAAAGCAAAAAGAGAACTAATTTCCAATGTTAGGAAGAGACAATCATCATTTTTTTGCCATGTAATGAGAAGAGAACAACTTGAATATATTGTAACAATTGGAAAAATTGAGGGACGAAGAGATAGAGGGAAGCAAAGAGAAAAAATAACAGACAGCTAAAGAGAATGGCTTGGCAGAAGGTCAACAACAGAAATGATAAATAGCTGCCGAGATTTTTATATATATATATATATATGTCTGTATTATTGCTATGTCGAATGGTTTTGCTTTCAACTTGAGTAGTATAATCCTATCACTGTATGTCCAGTTAGTACTTATATATTTTTGTAGCTCTCTTTTTATCAGTATTCCTACCCCCCTTTGATGTTCTATATAGCAATAATAAAATATAACAAAGAGAACTCTACACCCATTGATATAAAAAGAGGAGTAAGACAGGGATGCAATCCTATCACCAAGCTTGTTCAATCTATACACTGAGCAAATCTTTAAAAACGTAGCGATGCCAGGCCTACAAATTAATGGAAAGATAATCAATAACCTAAGATATGCTGACAATACTGTACTACTAGCAGGAAATCCTAAAGATCTACAATTACTTAATGAAATAAACATGACAAGCAAAAAATATGGACTAGATATGAATATCAAAAAGACTAAAACTATGATCATAAACAAAGAAAATACTCAAAACCCACAAGTGGATATCAAAATTGAAGGAATAGACCTGGAGACAGTTCAGAACTACAACTACCTAGGACATACTATAACCAGTGATGGAAAATGTACAAAAGAATAGGAATTGCAAAAAGTAATTTTAATGTCATGAAGAACATACTAACATCAAAACAAATAACACCAGGGTAAAACTAAGAATAGCAAAATGTTACATCTTCTCAATATTCCTATATGGTGCAGAAACATGGGCATTAGACAAGAAAACAGAACAGAGAATTGAAGCCTTTGAAATGTGTATATATAGAAGAATAGGTAGAATTGGATGGAAGGAAAAGAAAACAAACAATGAAGTCTTAAAACAACTAAAAATGAAAAGAGAACTACTAAGCACAATTCAAACAAGACAAATGCGATTTTTGGGCCATGTTAAAAGACACAACAGCCTACTAATAGTAATCCTGGAGGGGAAAATACAAGGTAAAAGAGGCAGACCAAGACTAACATGGACGAGTAACATCAAAAAATGGACAAATCAGCCTATGACAACCTGCACCATCAAAGCAAGAGACAGAGTAGAATGGCGCTCCATGGTTGCCAACCTTCGTTGCAGAGACATCACTCAATGATAATGTGTATATATATATACACACACCGACACCCCATTGTAGTTTGAATAACAGTAGCAGTGTCACAGATATCAGTATTTATATACTACACTTCTTTTGTGTGTCCTTGGACCTTTTCTTTAGCTTATCTTCTGCCCATCTGCAGAATTATGGATATTAAAAGAAGCAAGACTTAAGTATAACAAATAGTGATGTCTGTCATCTATTTCCAGAGTCATCAAAGGTGATAACAGATCTTCATATAGTGATGGCTGTTGGTGGCAGTTAATGCCAGAACCATTTTCTCATATCAACATGAGGGGAATAATCAGCATTTTTTTCTGTCTTACCACACTTTGGGCTCACTTTTCCAGGTCTGCTTAATCTTTGTAGTTCACTGGAGAAAAATAATAATTGTAGTGTAGATGTCTAACGGCAGTAAACAAAACATATTATATTTATGTTTGCTTGCAGGCAACAAGAAAGAATAACAGCAGACAAAGATGATATTGACAAACAGAGACGACTACTTATGAAACGGAAACAGCCAACAGCATTAGGGAAAAATGCAAAACATGACACGTTTCTGAAACCAGGGGAAAAATTGTGAGTTCTAGTTTTATGACTATGATTGTTGTAGGTTAATTGATATAAGTGTAAAATGTAGCAAATGTTTTTGTGCAAATAAGTCTTATTGGGAACTAATTAAACAACTTGAGGCACAGGCAGTGGAATGAGTTGGAAGTAGTGGAATGAGCTTGGAATGACCATGATGGTCGTGAGCCTATTTCATAACCCACATGGAACTTTGAAAGAGACCTTTTACAAGTCTGGTCAAGATGAGTGGAGATCAACGAAGGAAAACTAATCTGATATACAAAAAATGCTGGAGCAAAATTGAAAAATGTTGGGGTAAAGTCTTAAAATATTGCAGCCTGTATATCAACTGTGATGTGGCACAACTTACAGTGTGATCGCGGCACAGCAGCAGCGGCCAAGGAGTAAACAAACCACTTCCATCATATCTTTGTTCAGTTTTATTTCACTTATTCTTTGCACTCTATTTTGGCTACTAGGCTCTATATCCTACTTGAGCAGCACTTCACTTAGCCTTTCTTCAGTTATTCATTTCTTTTTCTATGGATGAAAGGATGTTAAGTAGGCGTAAATGTGTTGTGGTTTATTTGCGCCTTTCGGCCCAAAACATCTGACTTCTGCACATCATTTTTTAGTACCGGGTTGCCTTCCCTCTTAGCTCCCTTGGCCAGACTAGACTGGATTGTCTGTTACTAAAGGCACTGTGAGGAGGTGGAGTTGGGTCTAGATGGTTCGGGTTCACTGATCCCGGCGTAAGCCATCAGCTATGAGTTGCTGGCAGCTTCCATCTCTTTTGCTGTCAGGTGCCTTGCCTCCAGTTTTTCATTTCAGATCATGGGCACACATTTAGTAAGATTTGTATTTGCTATATGATGACCCTTTGTTGAATGTAATGAAACGGTTTTAAGAACTCTCTGGCTTTATTAGTGTATATTTTTTACAATCTTCGTTGCCCAGTGATTGTGTGAGTCACAGATGTATAATTTTGTTTTGTTCTGCAAAAGTAAAATAAAAATTGCATATAGGGAATATGGTGTTAATGCTCATATTTTTTATAGACCTATGGCACATTATTTTTGGAATAATATTGAAATTACATTATGCCCAAGGTATTTTACTTTCCCAGAAAAAAAAATGTGGTACCACCCATTTAAGACTGGGTGAACCTGGAAGTTGCCTGTCAGGATAGAACCTGACTTCATGTGTCCTTAGTAGTCCAGTTCACTAAATACTGAGCTATCACAGTTCTTATTCTACAATCTTCTCATAATATTCAGACATATCACTAGATTTGTATTTTCTTTCTGCATAATAAGCAGGTCAAACACAGCATCTTGATGCACTTGTTTTTTTGTTTTTTTTTCGTTCGCCAGCTTTTACCTCTGACGAAGTCCACAGAGACCAGGAACTGAATTTTGTGTGTTAATCTATTTTTCCCTGGCAGCCGTGTGCATAGGGATCCCTCGCCACACAGGCAGATAACTCCAACTTCGGAGGAACTCATATTTTTTCTGTCAATGAGTAATTGACGTTTCAAGCCGGGCCTCGCTGCTGAGACCAGGGGTGGTTGCTGCAGAGAGAAATCATAAATAAAAATCCCAACTGGTGCAGCCGGGATTTGAACCCACAACCTCTCTGTCTCAAGGCCGGCATCTTGCCTTGACACCAACCACTCATGCGCTTGTATAAAAGTTAATGCATTCTTTCTTAATTTTGTTGACTGATTTGATAGTGGTATTTTGATGTGTTTAATTTTGTTTAAAAATGTTGCCATGTCTAAAGATTAAGTGTCTCTATTTACAGCTTAACGCTGGCAGAGTTTTATGAGCAGGATGAGATTTTGAAGTTAAGAGCAGCAGCTCTGAAAAAAGAGGATGCTGATCTACAGTTAGAGATGGAAAAACTGGAGAGAGAGAGAAATTTGCATATACGAGAACTTAAGCGAATCCATAATGAAGACAATTCAAGGTAGACATCAATGGTTAATTACTATTGGACACATTGGTCTTGGTTGACAGTAGACCATAACATTTTAGTGTTTGAAGTTATTTATTTAACTGTTTCTACATCTGAGTAACACATCGATGACTGTATGTTAGGAGTTTTTATTAGTTTCAATATTAACTTTGTAAGTAATGTCCCATGTCTTATAAATCACGTCATAGAGAAATGAAATATAAAATTCATTGTGCTAGGCCACCAGGACTATGGTCACAAATTAAAGCTTTGCAGGAGTACAACATGTTTCAGCACGTCATGAAATGTGTTTCAAAAGAAATATAGTAGTTTGTCATCAACATTTTATCCTTAAAATTATAATTTTATAATAATTTCCAGTTCTAGATTACAAATGAGTTATACTATTTTTGTTCCATAGTACTTCCATTTATACTAAACTAAATGTAAAATTCTGGTTACTGTGAGTTTTATATTTGATTTCTATGTATTTCTTTTTCTTTTTTTTTTTTTTTAAAATCTTTTAACCCATACATTGCACTACCTATCTGTGAGTCACATTTTCACGCTACTGTTGTAAAAATTACTGCCATTGTTACATTTGGAGTTTGGAAAATACAATTTCTATGAACTTTTGCTACACGGTAGCTATGTGTTTACTCAAGCACAGACATGGGAATCGAGTGCTGTAATTATTTCCTGGGCTGGTTTACGTTAGATTTATGGCCTGAAATTTGACCCCATCGCGCCATGGCTACCTGGGGTGTTATGTTGTCTATTCACACGGTGACCGTCAGTCTGTCAATCCAGCCACATGTTCAGCTCCCTCTAAGTGTTGGTTTGCTGTCAATCCCATGTTACAAATGGTTTGTTTGATGTCTCGTTGACAGTCAAGACGATTTCCCCCACTCAGAAGGAAAAAATAAAAAATTTCTTGAAGAACCAGCAAAAAAATATTAAAAAAAAAAAATTACCAGCAAAAAAATAAAAAAAAAACAGTCCCTTTGGTACAATAAAGTAGTACTTTTTTTTATGGCACACACGTTTGTGTCTGATTCAACATCAAAGAAAACAAATAAGACACTCAGGAGTCACCGAAAGTAGTAATTAGGAAGGTTATAGGGGTGGGGAAGAATGTTTTCAAACTGTCAAATTTCAAGAATTTTTATTTTGAGATAGTAATTTTTACAACAGTATTGTAATGTTAGGTTAAGACCTGGGTGTTCTGACATACACACACCAACATATACTGTGTGTTATCAACATCACAAACTCAATTCATTTTTACAATAAATGTTTTATTCCAGATTTAAGGATCATCCAACGTTAAATGACCGCTATCTGTTGCTATGTTTGCTGGGTAAAGGGGGTTTTAGTGAAGTTCATAAGGTAAGTGTTAAGCACTGTCCTTGTTGATTAAGATATTGTAATCTTCATCTTTATACTTTCAGCGCTGTTAGACATCACAGAGGGCTGATGGTGTTTTTTGTCACCCATCTATATTCTGGGCGAGATGTTCGATCCTATAAAATGAAACTATGTCTGCCAACTTTACTTCACTTATCAGCATTCTTTATAGTGCCTCTCTAGGTCTTCCTCTTGTTCTATATCCTGGAGTTTTCCATATAAGAGCCTTTTTTTTTCTTTTCTTTTCAGTACATACTCATTATAATTGAAGTGTTTTGTATTGATGTGTTTGGTTCTGTTTAATTTGTATTTGGCTCTGTAATTTCCTGGAGTCTGAACTTATCTTGAGATAAGCTTGCTGAGGTACAACCTGTATTGTGTCTTTTTGTCAATGAAGGACACAGGTTTATAACCTTGAATGTATCTGTTTACATGGAATAATATGTTATTATAATCTTGTTGTGTGCTATTTTCTCTCACATAAAATGGAATACATGTAATTGTAATCCTAATTTATACCCCTCCTTTTTTTTATTAAACAGATAGATTTTATGTAATCATATCCTATGTAGGAGATAAACTCAGCATTCCATGATAAGATTAGTCATAGGTCCATGCAACAGCTGGGAACAAACATTATGCCTGCTATTTACTCTTCTTCTTTGTAGCTGTAATTAAACAGCTTGTATTTGTGGATCATAAGTGCTGCATACAGCTTAAATTTTTGTCAGGAACATTTTGAGGGAGACACAATACTGCATTGATGTTGGTTTGAAAGCTGCTTCATTTATATATTCATTCTTTCAGGTTTTTTTGGGTGTAATTTATTTGTAGTAGAACTTTAGTGCATAGAACTTTATGGTGTATTGGTGCAGGGGGTCTGAGGGAGGGGAGGGGTGTTAACTAGTTGCTGATCCATCAAAGAATGTAGTGTTTATTTTAGGCATTTAGTAGGCTTTGTATAATGAGTTGTCAGACTCATTTTAGTGGAAGTTCTTGCTTAATTTTTAAACTATGAGTACTTGTGATTTATGATTGAGTTTTTTTTAATTTTATGAATTATTGGTCTGGTCCATTTGTTCTTTACCTCTTTTGCTCTAAACAAGGGGGCATAAACTACTCTTGATGGTGTAAATGCAACATGCCAACTTTAAAAAGCTATTAAAAATAAAGGTTGAAATAGTAAACTAAAAAAAAATAATTTATAATGAGAATTGCATGAAGGTTCATAACAACCAAAACTTATTATTGCTAAAGTATGTTCACAATTAAGTGTACAGTTAGTAGAATTATTTGTGGGTTATCATCACTGTACTTCGAAACATGCCCATAGCACAAACACACAAGCATATCCCGCACTGTCTAGCGACTGACAGTTCCAGCTCTGTATTAGTTGATATAAGTCCTCTTATGCGCCCACTAAGCCTTTTGTTTCTGGATGTACCAATCTTTACTGTCATCTCTTTTATCGAGTGATGTGGACTTATGGTTGTTATAGTCCTGTGCCCTTCCAGTATCTCTGAAGGCATTAATGGCGTCTGCTTATCCATTGGTTGACTGTCTTTGACAACAGCACAGCCAGCCAGCCAGCCTGTTTGCTCTTTAATTTTCCTATACTCTCACATGTTGTTCAGGGACATAGACAAAGGGGACCATGCATAGTTTTTAGAATGACAAGAAGACTAAATTTGTACTTAAAAAAAAGTTGGGTACTCATGTGAAAACATAAAAAGTTGGTGCTGATCCATTATTTAAAAAATACTTTAAAAAAAAAAACTATACTCTATATCCATCACACGAAATCTAATCACTAGCAAACTGTCACTTCTGGGGTGAATAAAACCTATTTCTAATTCACTTTCCACATAATCTTCATGAAACTCATCAAAATCCCATGACATAATTTTATCATGGAAGCTAAAACAAAAAGAAGCAGTGGATCAACATAAATGGATTTCAGTAACGATTTTCAAACACAAATTTGAAAAGGTTAGAATAGAGTCAGGTATTTGCTGCGAACGAGGTGGAAACAATGGCAAAATTTAGTGTACTTTCACATTTCAATAATTCTTGGTAATCTGTGCATGGTAAAATAGTGCCTACATTCACAGCAACAGGATCCTGTTGAAGATGGTGTGTATCAGCCACAGCTCAGGTTTAGGGGAAAAAACAGGACATGCACGTATATATGAGCACTGGCCAAGTGACCAACTCATCATGTCATGATGTTATTCATACTCCTCCATCATAAAAAGGGACAAAGAGTCAAGTTCGCATGATCACAAGACTTGAGTGCTAAAGAAGAACAGTAACAGGACAAACCAAAAACAGTAGAAATCAGTTCTATAACAGCAAAATGGTTTATTATATTGTTGGGCTAAAAAAAAAAAAGTAAAGAGCACCGTCATGCCAAGTGACGTATAGGGAATATGGTGTTAGTGACCATAATTTTTACAAACCTTCGGCACATGATTTTTGGGGTAATGTGTTCGGTAATACGCCCGTGCCGCTTTACTTTCCCAGAAAAAATCTGGTACTCATTTAAGGCTGGGTGAACCCAGAAGCCGTCAGTCAAGATCGAACTCGACCTCTTGTCCTTTGTAGTCCAGTTCACTAAGCACTGAGCTATCATGGCTGTATTGTTGGGGTAAATTTGAAAGTGATGTCGACCGTCAATTTTTTGCTGCTGGCAATTAAACAACCTCATCATTTTTTATTATTCGCCACAGTTAGCTTATGTCACACTTATGTCGCAGAGGTCTTGTCCCAAATAGCAGTGGGCGAGACCTGGATGATGACCTTAATAATCTACTTTCGTTTTGTCATACATATTTTTTTTCACAGCTGATTTGATGCAATTATTAAAAAATGTAATAACTTTTTAAATAATTGAAATACAGACATGAATAATGTAATTATTAAGATCACATGCATCATATATAAACAATAACTATTTTGATAACCAACAACTTTGCGAGGGCGGAAAAAGTTCATGACTGCTCACGTAGACAGAACTCCTTAATGTAGTTAGAAACAGTGGATTTTCTAATCTATTTATCACCTAGGCTGGCAGTGAAAGTGTCACATTTGCATGGTCATGACATAGATCATCCCAACTATAGAGCAATCCACAAACATATATATGTGAGCCCTCTCAGAAAACGGCAAAAAAACAAACAGAGTTAAAAGTTAAAAAACCCCTGCTAGTTTAAAGTTGAAAAGAGTTGGCCTATATTGGCCACTGTCTGGGCAAAAAATGTTTAGCAAATCTACCTGTGCTATAGGCGGATTTGTTTGGCTGAAAGATGCAGGTCGCAGCTTCATCATAAACTAAGCGACTTAAACACATCCACACTCACTTAATGGGTGAATGCTAAGAAGAAGAAGAATCTTTATCAGGTCTAATAGATTATAACGGTTATGTTTTAATTAAGTCTTTGGGAAAGCTAAAACACTGCCCCTCCTTCAGAGTGTTGTACATTGAGGAGTGGGTAGGTGATCTTTATATACAAATGCACTTTAAATACAAATACACTTTATATGCAACTGCACTTTATATACAAATACACTTTATATACAAATACACTTTAAATACAAATACACTTTATATACAAATGCACTTTATATACAAATTCACATTATTTTACCAACCATCTTTATCAACAGTTCATCCAAAATAGTTTCTGTTTCTTTATTTGTCCTTGACTTTGATCATTTTTAAATTTTTTGTTTTTTTTTCTCGTTTCATTTATTTTAGTTGGCAAATATTCCTTTCTTAGTGTTTTCTTATTTTTGTTTCTACTTTTTGTTCGTTTTAAAATGGACTGCACTACAATTCTAGGTAACATATTTCTGTTGCAAATAATTTTTCAGTTTATTATGCACAAATTTACAGTTTATTTATTGAAGACACAACGTGTCTTCAATTTTAGAAATTTACCTCAGTATTACCATAGATCACCAGCTTTTTTATCATGATTTCATGCAGTCTTGAATATTCAATATAAGTAAATTATTTCACCTTGTGTGCAGGGTTTTGATCTAAAGGAACAGAGATATGTAGCATGTAAAATCCATCAGCTCAATAGGGAGTGGAAGGAAGACAAGAAGGCCAATTATATCAAGTATGTTTATCATATATGTTTTGTACAAACTCTCCCAAGGGATGAAGTTATATTTTCTTCTTCTTTCTTCTTCTTCTTCCTTTTTAGCTCCCAGTGGAGCATAGGTCTTCAACAAACACTTTCCAAGTCGTTCTGATTTTTGCCATTCTTTTAAGATCATTCCATGTCTTCCCCACCATCTTCATCTCTGCTTCTATCTGTCTTCTCCAAGAATTCCATGGTCTTCCTCTTTGTCTTTTCCCCTGGGGATTCCAAAAAAGGGCCTGTTGTGTAATACTCTCAGTTGGCTTCCGTAGTGTGTGTCCTATCCAGCGCCATCGTCTTCGCTGTATCTCTTTATCCACTGGTGTTTGACTGGTACATTTCCATATTTCTATGTTAGTGATTTTGTCCTGCCATTTCCATCCTTTTATTCTGCGTGAGCATCCATTAATGAAAGTCTGTATCTTCGTGATTGTCAATTTTGTTGTTCTCCATGTTTCACAGCCATATAATAGGACCGCCTTAACATTTGAGTAGAACATTTTTATTTTTGTATTTAACCTAATTTCTTTGGATTTCCATATGTTTCCCATTGCAATGAAAGCTCCTCTTGCTTTTGATATCCTTTTTTTGTATAATTTTCTGTTCCTCCCTCTTTATCGATATTACTGCCCAGATATATGTAAAATTGTACATCTAATAGAGGTATTTCTCCTAGTCTTATTTGGTTACTGCCAACTGTATTAATTCTCATAATGTTGGGCTTATCTCTATTAATCTTCAGTCCTATCAGTTATATACTCAAACATAAATATATAAGCAGCATTTTCATCCAGTTAAATTGCTGTTGTAAATTTGGAATTTCTGAATGACTCAATTTCTTTGATTTTCCCAAGATTTTTAGTAGATTACTTCTATTGAAAGCCTAACTCTTCATCATCATCATCATCATCAAGTACCATGTCTGCTGGCGTAGGTGATCATGTCTCTCCACAACTTTCGATCTCGACAGTATTGTCATTTCTGTTATTGACCTTCTGCCAAGCCATTCTCTTTAGCTGTCTGGTATCTTTTCTCTTTGCTTCCCTCAATCTCTTCGTCCCTCAATTTTCCCAGTTGTTACAATATATTGCCTAAAAGAGATACATCTAGATATATAATGCCTAAAAGAGATACATCTAGATGACATGGACATACGACTAATATGTAATCTATACTGGGAGCAAACAGCAATAATAAAATATAACAAAGCGAGCTCTATACCCATTGATATAAAAAGAGGAGTAAGACAGGGATGCATCCTATCACCAAGCTTGTTCAATCTATACACTGAGCAAATCTTTAAAAACATCATAGAAATGCCAGACCTACAAATTAATGGAAAGATAATCAATAACCTAAGATATGCTGACGATACTGTACTACTAGCAGAAAATCCTAAAGATCTACAACAATTACTTAATTAAATAAATATGACCAGCAAAAAATATTGATTAGATATGAATATCAAAAAGACTAGAACTATGATCATAAACAAAGAAAATACTCAAAACCAACAAGTGGATATCAAAATTGAAGGAATAGACCTGGAAACAGTTCAGAACTACAACTACCTTGGACATACTATAACCAGTGATGGAAAATGTACAACTGAAATAAACAAAAGAATAGGAATGGCAAAAAGTAATTTTAATGTCATGAAGAACATACTGACATCAAAACAAATAACACCAGGGCTAAAACTAAGAATAGCAAATTGTTACATCTTCTCAATATTCCTATATGGTGCAGAAACATGGACATTAGACAAGAAAACAGAACAGAGAATTGAAGCCTTTGAAATGTGGATATATGTGGACAAATGCAATTTTTGGGCCATGTTAAAAGACACAATAGCCTACTAAAAGTAATCCTGCAATGAGAATTCCTCCAAGGGAAAATACAAGGTAAAAGAGGCAGACCAAGACTAACATGGACGAGTAACATCAAAAAATGGACAAATCAGCCTATGACAACCTGCACCATCAAAGCAAGAGACAGAGCAGAATGGCGCTCCAAGGTAGCCAACCTTTGTTCCGAAGACGGTACTCGATGATGACAATATATTCCAGCTGTTCTCTTCTCATTACATGACTAAAAATGATGATTGTTTCTTCCTAATATTGGAAATTAGTTCTCTTTTTGCTTTTTCAGAATGTTTTCATTACTCTTCTTAGCTGTCCATGGTATTCTCAACATTCTTCTGTAAAACCACATTTCTACAGACTCCAGTGATTTTCTTGTCTGTTGTCCTATTGTCCGTGATTCACATCCTTATGTTAAAACTGGCTCTACATAACATTTAAGAACTCTTTTTCTTGTTTCTATTGTCAAAAATGGATTGCATAGTATCTTCCTCATTTTTTGGAAAGCTGCTTTTGCCTGAGCCATTGGCATCTCACCTCTGTTGTACATCTTCCGTCTGAGGTTAACAAAGTTCCCAAATATTTAAATTCATTTACCTGTTTTAATATTGTTCCACTTGTCTTTATTTTGCACTGAGGTGATGTCTTTTTCTTTGTTGTTACCATTACTTCTGTCTTTTTGCTATTAAGGCTGAGTCTTTTATTTCTGCTTTCTTTCACTATAATGTCTAACATTTCTTGTAACTCATTCTCATTCTTAGCAATTAAGACTATATCATTAGCATACCTTAGATTATTTATAATATGACTTTTGATTGTTATTCCAGGCATGCCCCTTATGGATCTTAAAATAATCTCACTATAAATATTAAACAAATCTGGTGGAAGCACTCAACCTTGCCTAACACCTTGTTTTATTTGTTGAAACATTCCCAATTGGTTTCTTGTTCTCATGGCCGCTGTTTTTTGCCAGTATTTGTTCATTATTATTCTTAGATCTTTGTTGTCTATGTTTATGCTTTCTAAAATTTTGATTATTTCTTGGTGCTCTACCTTGTCAAATGCTTTGACATAATCTATGAAACATAGGTATAGATCTGTTTTCACCTATGGCTCTTTCTACTAAAGATCTTATGATGTATCTGGCATTGCTTGTTCCTTTATCTCTAACAAAACCACACTGTTCATCACTAATTTCTGGACTGATTTTGTTTCGCATTCTTCGCATGATGATTCTTAGTCATGTGACTCATAAGGCTTATTGTGCGATGATCATCGCATTCAATCGCACTAGATTTCATTGGTAGGGCTATTAATTTTGATTTGAGCGGGTCGTCTGGTATATATCCAGTGTTGTATATATTGTTCAATATTTTTGTTATTATTTCTATTCCAAAATCACCCATGACTTCAATCTCTTCTTTAGTTATATTATCTGGTCCAGGAGCTTTTCCTGCTTTCATATTGCGCAAGGCGTCTTCCACTTCTTTTTTGAGTATTTCTGGTCCTTCTCCATTATCCTTCATATTTACTTCTGTTCGTTCATCATTATAAAGATTTAATGTATTCTGTTCATTGTTCCCTCATGCTTTCTTGTTCAATCAACAGTTCTCCTTCCTTTGATCTTAAACATCCAGTTTTTGATTACATTCTTCTTCCTCATAATTCTTCAATTTGTTTGTATATAGCTATGGTATCTCCTTTTTGTTGCATTTCAATCTCTTTGCATCGCAGTTTTAGCCATGCTTCTTTTACTTTATTGAATTTTATTACAATTTCTTTATTTATTCTCTTATACTCATCTTTATTTCTTCTTTTTGTATCCATTAGCTGCAAAATGTCATCTGTCATCCATTTCTTGAATTTGTCCCTACTGGTGGTATGAACTTTTTTGTTGTTTGTTGCATTGATTCTTTTAGCATTTCCTACTTTTCATCAATGCGTTGTATCTTTTCTATTGCACTGTACCGGTTCTGAATTGTGATTTTATATTTGTGCAACTTCTTGTCTGATTTGAGTAAATCTAAATTTAACTTGATGTTAACTGAGGCTCATTTTGTTGCTTTTAATTTTACTCTAAGCTTTCCCACAACTGGTACATGATCACTTTTGCAATCTGCCCATGGTCTAGTTTTCACACACACCAGACTGTTTCTAAATCTATTACTTATCATTATGTAATCAATTTGATTATGTGCTTTATCCTGGGCTTTTCCATGTCCACAGATGTCTTGGATGTTGCTTAAACCAAGTGTTTCCTATCATCATGTTGTTTGTTCTTGCCTAGTCAATAAGTTTGTCACCTCATTCATTTTGCATGCCTAAGCTATAATGACCAACTACTTCCTCAACTCTTCCCTTTCCTACTTTTGTATTAAGATCCCCTAGAACTATGGTGTTTTCAAGTGGTTTGCATTAACAAAGTGCCTTATTTGCCTCGTCGTAAAATTTATTGTTTCCTCTAGACTGTCTGCTGTTGGTGCTTAAACTTGTATATGATTTATATCTGTTGGCTTTCCATTCAATTTCACTAAAAGGAATCTTGTCAGATATTGGGTAAAAGCCTTTCAGTGTTCTTGCTCTTTCTGCATCCAAGATGATACCTACTCCTCTTTGGTGTTCAGTACCTCCAGAATAGATAACTCTTCATAGTCCAACTGTAATAGTGGCTTTATGCTGCACAGGAGGAAAATAAATGGCATAAAGAATATATATTAGAGTTTTATAGATAGAAGTTGTTCATTAAACATTATTTATATACAGCTAAAGTATGTTAGTTGTATTGATATAGCTGTACATGATTGTATTATTACTGATGGATCTTTATTTCTTTTCTGATGAAAAATCTCTTATTGGTTCCATTGAAAAATTAGTACCTTTTCATCTGCTTATTCTGAGAATGCCTGATTATTTTATGGTTTTGCATTCAACTTCTGTGTGATATCAGAGCTTACATATGGATGTGAAAGCTGGAAATCTATCAAAACTTGAGATAGGAAATTAAGTGCCTTTGAAAACAAATGTCTTTGTAGGATCTCAAACATAAGCTGGAAAGAATATGTTTCAAACGAACAGATAAGAGACTAATCTAAATGAGATAAAGTGTTGATCTTTATATCAGAAATGAAGAAAGACTTCCCCACCAGACTTCCCAGGTATCATGTGGAAACCATTTGGTAAAATAAAACAAGGCAAACCCAGCACATCACTATGCATAACAATTACTAGGGAGGGCTCAACCATGTGACTAAGAAATAACCAAGGACTACAAGCACTAGTAGCAAATCGTCAATCGTGGAGAACTATGACTTTTGCCCTATGTGCCATCTTTGGCCTGAAAGGAAAATAAAATGAATTGCTTGTTCCTTGTATGCAATATTTTGTGCCTTTTATTAATTAAAACATTTAACTTCATCACATTCTATTTCTTGGATTAGGTATGCCTCACTCTTTTTTATTTATGATTTACTTACAAATGTTGTGACTTGGATCATTGACCCATGACCTCCAAATGTTCTGGCTTAGATCAGTGACCATCACTTCCAAATGTTCTGGCTTAGATCAGTGACCATCACCTCCAAATGTTCTGATCTAGATCAGTGACCCATGACCTCTAAATGTTGTGGCTGAGATCAGTGACCATCATCTCCAAATGTTGTGGCTTAGATCAGTGGCCCATGACCCACAAATGTTCTGGCTTAGATCAGTTACCCATGACCTCCAAATAATCTGGTTGAGATCAGTGACCCATGACCTCCAAATGATCTGGCTTAGATCAGTGACCCATGACCTCCAAATGATCTGGCTTAGATCAGTGACCCATGACCTCCAAATGATCTGGCTTAGATCAGTGACCCATGACCTCCAAATGATCTGGCTTAGATCAGTGACCTATGACCTCTAAATGATCTGGCTTAGATCAGTGACCCATGATCTCCAAATGTTCTGGCTTAGATCAGTGACCCATGACCTCCAAATGATCTGGTTGAGATCAGTGACCCATGACCTCCAAATGATCTGGTTGAGATCAGTGACCCATGACCTCCAAATGTTCTGGCTTAGATCAGTGACCCATGATCTCCAAATGTTCTGGCTTAGATCAGTGATCCATGACCTCCAAATGTTCTGGCTTAGATCAGTTACCCATGACCTCCAAATGATCTGGCTTAGATCAGTGACCCATGACCTCCAAATGTTCTGGCTTAGATCAGTTACCCATGACCCCCAAATGTTGTGGCTTAGATCAGTGACCCATGACCTCCAAATGATCTGGCTTAAATCAGTGGCCCATCACCTCCAAATGTTCTGGCTTAGATCAGTGACCCATGACCTCCAAATGTTCTTGCTTAGATCAGTTACCCATGACCTCCAATGTTCTGGCTTAGATCAGTGACCCATGACCTCCAATGTTCTGGCTTAGATCAGTGACCCATCACCTCCAAATGTTCTGGCTTAAATCAGTGACCCATGACCTCCAAATGTTCTGGCTTAAATCAGTGACCCATGACCTCCAAATGTTCTGGTTTAAATCAGTGACCCATGACCTCCAAATGTTCTGGCTTAAATCAGTGACCCATGACCTCCAAATGTTCTGGCTTAAATCAGTGACCCATGACCTCCAAATGTTCTGGCTTAGATCAGTGACCCATGACCTCCAAATGTTCTTGCTTAATTCAGTTACCCATGACCTCCAATGTTCTGGCTTAGATCAGTGACCCATGACCTCCAATGTTCTGGCTTAGATCAGTGACCCATGACCCACAAATGTTCTGGCTTAGATCAGTTATCCATGACCTCCAAATGATTTGGCTGAGATCAGTGACCCATCATCTCCAAATGTTGTGGCTTAAATCAGTGGCCCATCATCTCATGACCGAATTCTGCCAACATAGGGTCAACAGATCTGGCTGTGCATTTATGTTGCCATATCTTATCTCCTTTCAGTTGCATGATATGTCTTCTGATTTTAATATATTCTCTTTCTTGAATGTTTAAGGGCCATTTTTATTTTTGTTTTCCATATACCACAATCTTGTCTACCAATCTCTTTCACTGTTCCAGAATTCTTTCAGAGAAGTCCATTTAACATCCTTATATTTCAGTACTGGCCCACCCTTAAGTCTCTTCCTGTTCCAAATACAGTAATTGTCTGGGAATATGATGGTTGTCTATTCTGCTATTATGATTCAACTACCCTAATCTTTGCCTCTTAAGTGTTGCAGTAAAGAATGGGAGCTGAGCACTTTGCAAGACATATTGAAGTAGTTACTTTGTTCTGCCATTTGATGTTCATTTTACAAAGGTGATGTATGAAAGGTGTTTTATCTTTTTTTCTTGCCATGCATAGGTAGTTCAAGTTTTAGATCCATATATAAGTGTATCGAAATATAATCTTTGTCCTGAGCGCTAGTTTTATATTGGCCCATCCCCTTTGTTTTATGTTTTGTATCTTTTCTTCACATGAGATGGTAGCTGTGACCATGAGACAAGGTAGCTAAATTTTTGCACAAATTTAAGTGGGCTGCTACTCATTACTATAGTTGTATGCCTGACTTCGCCCTGTTTGAGAATCACAGTTTTCTGGACACTTTTAAGTCAAGGAGAATAAAGTCATGTTCTGGTCAGATTATTCAAAATTGACTACAGAGTAGCTTAATTATCTGCATTTAGTGCTATATATCATCATTTCATTTACCTTTCAGCGTCGAGGGGAGGTATATTTTGCTGTCTTTTGCTCTTCTGTATGCCTCTGCTGTTTTTATGTTTCCTAGTGTTTCTAATATTCCATCAATCCATCTTTCCTGTGGTCGGACCTTGGGTCTGGTGTTCTTGCTATGTTTATTGAAGGCTTGTTATGTTATGTTTGATCTTTCTGCCTTATCACCTGGACAAACCATTTTATTTGTTTTTTTCTTTATGTTTTCTATGGCAGGGATTATTCCTAGCTTTTTTCTCAGTTCTTGATTTCTGATCTCATTTCTCGGGCTGTTTTCCATCATTCGTCAAACATTTATCTTGGTAGTGGTTATTTTTCTTATGGTTCTTGCATTTAGGGTCCAGGACTGGCATTGGTAGCACAATATTGGGATGATATATTATAGTTTAATAATTAATCTATTGTATTTTTTTTTAGCACAGAATCATAACATTTACGTACCATACCATTCTTTAGGCATGCACTTCGGGAATACAACATTCACAAATCCTTGGACCACCCCCGCATTGTGAAACTTTTTGATGTGTTTGAAATAGATAACAATTCGTAAGTACTCTTTGTACTTGTGTTTTAAAATATATTTGTGATAGGAACTATTCACAGACAAAATAGTTTAGGTATTAATGTGCTTCTTGAGGCAGTATTTGAACACACATTTCAGTACCTAAAATATGTTTTTTTTAAAGTTAAACAGCCAGAGAAATTTAAATAGTTTTTTTTTTAAAAGCCCCAAAGGGTTTCTGTGAGATAAAGAATTAAGGTGGAGTGTAACATACACTTCTACAAAGTATGGTGACAGCTTTACAATAAAGGACAAAACAAAATAATGATGTTTTGGCCTGTTTCAGAAAACAAAAACATCAAAGGAAATGAAATTAAGATTACTACTGTTTTAGAATAACCAGAACTAGTAGATCAAGGAGAAATCATAAATGAAATAGAAAAGGAGGTAAGAAGATAAACCAAAAGGAAAATGTACCAGATTACCAGACTATAATCATAAAATAGGTCTTGGAATGCACATTAAAATGTGTTGCAAAGTGGATGAATGATTATATTTAATTTATGACCTAAAGTAAGACATGCTATAAGTATGTGTTTGTGAACATAAAAAAGAAAAAAAACTGAGAAAATTATAATTAGATAAGTGCACTTCAAGAACAAAAAAAAACTTTTTCTTTACTCTGTCTTTATTATTGAGATGCTCTGTGGAAATACGTTGTGGGCTGTTTGTCATTGATATGGTGTTCTTTATAAGAATAATCTTAGAAATGTGAGTGTGTGACTGATATTTTTCTATTCAACAGATTTTGTACTGTGTTAGAATACCAGAAAGGAAATGACCTTGACTTTTATTTGAAACAAAACAAGAGCATTCCAGAAAAGGAAGCGCGGTCCATCATTAGTCAGACGGTCAGCGCCCTTCGCTATCTCAATGAGATAAAACCACCTGTGATACATTATGACCTCAAGCCAGGTGAGTTGATGACTTGAATAAAGTGGGAAGATTGGTCAAGAAATCTAAGCAGTAATTAACTATGCAAGGTACGCTCTCGTGGATACTGATACACATCTTTTATAAAGCAAAAAGTAAATATCTGTAGACTTTTAAGAATTATAGCAACAATGCTACCTGAAAAAAAATATTGGCCATTAAAAGGAGGTCTAAAGACAAGAAGTTCATCTCTGGATAAGACAATTCTGGTTTCAAAACCTGGTTTCCCAATTTTCAAGAAATTTGTATTTTTCCCTCTCTTTTTTTGTGTGCTGTTACTAGCAAAATTTCATGACATCATACTTGCGTAAGAGGAAAAAAAACATGTTTAATTTTTATAGAATCTTTTATGAGTTCTATTGTTGTATTTTATCTCTGTATCTGTGTTTATCACTAAAATTAGACTGATACCAAATTTTTTCCATTAGGAAAATTAGGACACAATAACTTTGCAATGTGGAACTGGGTAAGCCTCATAAAAAAAAAAAAAACATGCATAAATGATAAGATTCTATGTGAAGTTATACTAGTGTATGTTTCTCTCCATACCTCAGGTAATATATTGCTGGGCAGTGGTTCTGTCAGCGGTGAGATCAAAATCACAGACTTTGGTCTGAGTAAAGTGATGGATGAAAGCAATTTTCATCCTGAAACTGGTATGGACCTCACATCACAAGGAGCTGGCACATACTGGTAAGATATTACACTCAAGTTCAGTTTGAACAATTGTGTCAGCTTGAACAATTGTGTCAGTTTGAACAGTCATGTCAATTTGAAAAATCTTGTCAGTTTGAATAATCTTGTCAGTTTGAACAGTCGTGTCAATTTGAACAGTCGTGTCAATTTGAAAAATCTTGTCAGTTTGAATAATCTTGTCAGTTTGAATAATCTTGTCAGTTTGAACAATCGTGTCAGTTTGAACAATTGTGTCAGTTTTATGGCACAAAGAGTTGTTTATTGAGCTAGTTTCCTTTTTTTTTTGATACTCGTGCCTGATTGATTAATAAAATATTGTTTGGAAAGCACTGTAGGTTTTGTGCATTAAACTTTGATAGCAGTTGTCATTTATGATTCCATTACTGTGACACAGATTGTGGCTTTAAACAGAAAGGTGAAGCAAGATCTTGCTCCTTCCATTAAAGGTCATTTGTTGAGAGAGAACCAGCCAAATTCTATTGCCAAAAATGACAACTGGAAATGGCTTTATTTCTCCCCCACACACATACACACATTTGAAGTGAAGAATAATGAAGGAATAACATTTGAGGGACAAATTATGTATGCTTGTAACAGAGATCACCATCAAAGCTTGTCAAATCATTGGACAGCTATCACCACTATTGTCCAACAAGGAAATAACTCTAGAGGCAAAACGGGCACTTTACAATACAATCTTTATCCCAATATTGTGTTACCAATGCCAGTCCTGGACTCTAGATGCAAGAACAATAAGAAAAATAACCTCAACGGAGAGGAAATGTGTTAGACGAGTGACATAAAACAACCCGAAAGAAAAGATCAGAAATGAAGAACAGAGAAAAAAGCTAAGAATAGCCCCCACCATAGAATATAAAGAAACAACAAATAAAATGGTTTGGCCATGTGGCAAGACAGAAAGATCAAAATATAACACAACAAACCCATAATAAACATTGCAAGAACATCAGACCCTAGGGTCGACCACAAAAAAGATGGATCTACGGAATATTAGAAGCACTAGGAAACATAACAGCAGCAGAGGCAAACAGAAGAGCAAAAGACCGCAAAATTATATCTCCCCTCGACACTGAAAGGTAAATGAGGAAGGAAAGAAGAAGTAACAGAGATAGATTTTGAAAAAAAAAGCATGAATTATTTCAGATAAGAAATAATTTTGTGATACATCAAAGAAAATGTATGCAGCGTGTTGTATTGTTGTGCAATTTGCAAAGAATATTTGTCATAAAATGAGAAATATGTTGTCCAACAAGTTGTTCTCATTGGAAGTTAGAATCAGAGTCTAATAGTGCTATTTTGAATTAGTGCTACTTTTATGGTTGCAGATCATGGACAGTAAGCAAAGAGATGGATACAGACCTTCATTAATGGATGCTTGTGCTGAATAAAAGGATGGCAATGGCAAGACAAAATCACTAACATAGAATTATGAGAAAGTGCCAATCGAATACAAGTGGACAACAATGATAATGTTGCTGGATAGGACACACACTGCAGAAGCCAACTGAGAGTATTACACAACAGGCCTTTTTTTGGAGTCCCCAGGGGAAAAGACAAAGAGGAAAACCAAAATATTCTTGGAGAAGACAGATGGAAGCAGAGATGAAGAGGATGGGGAAGACATGGAACAAACTAAAAAAATTGGCAAGAAACAGGATGATATGGAAAGTGTTTGTTGAAGACCTGTGCTCCACCGAGAGCTGGAAGGAAGAAGAAGAAACAGATACAGCACTGGATAGAATCATTTGAAGTGTTTTTTTTTTTAATGAAGAATGCTAATGATCCTGTAACAGCAAAAATTCTTTCTCTTTCTATCTATTGTCCTTTCGAACTGAAGATGGCACATAGGGCAGAACCACAATCTCAAAAACAGAAACCTTGCGTGCCAAAATGGCACATATTGCAGAGATCACTGCTTCTAAAATCTATGGCTCTGTTTCCATAACAATACTTTTTACAATGACAGCTTGTCAAGCCATCGATCAATCTCCTTAGTCACCTCTTACGACATGCCTGGAAGGTCACAGTGTCACTATTCTTTACTTCCCTCATGAAACCCCGGTAACACATGGGAAAATTGGCGAACCTAAAATCTAGGTCTGTCTGAAACAAGTTAGCACATTTTGGTAATTGAACCTATTTTCACATAAAGAGTGGACAAATATATTAATCACTTTGCTGCACAGCTTCTTTGTGTAACCTTAATTATATTGAAGAAAGAAAGGGAAAAAAAAACATACTACCAGTGCCAATTTATGTGATCAGTTATAAATAAATCCAGTAATCATATGTCACTGTCTCATTTATGTGTTTTCAGGTACTTGCCACCTGAATGTTTTGTGGTGGGTAAAACACCACCAAAGATTTCTTCCAAAGTTGATGTCTGGTCTGTGGGCATCATCTTTTATCAGTGCTTATATGGTAAAAAGGTAAGTGACCAGCACGTTGGCTGAGATGTCATTTCTTATGGTGAAAAGGTAAGTGTGACTACCACATAGGCTGAGGTGTCATTTCTTATGGTAAAAAGGTAAGTGTGATTTTGTGCCTCGGCTGTTAAGTCTATTAAGTGTTCTTGCAGGTCTTCTATTTTTCCATGCATTTTTGCCTGATTCTGTAAATAGAAGCTTGTTGATCTCTGCTGTTTGTCAAACTTGCATGTATAGCCCATGTATGTAATAAACAGTAGGGGGAATAGTACTTTCCTATATAACTGAGAAACGATATACCTCAATATTGATTGCAGTCTCTCTTGCTACCTTTATTTTTCCACATTGGTACAATGATTGCCTGTTGGTAATCTTCTGGGGCTTTTTGTATGCAGCCATGTAACTCCTGTTTCTCCTGCTGCTGCTATTATTTCTACTGGTATGTTATTGGTTATGAAAGGCCTTGGTATCACTGCAAACGAGTCAAAATCCATAATTGCTCAACCGCCCATGCCAGCGGAATCATCCGATTTACTAACTCATCTCCCAAGCAAAGAAAGGTAACTGTAGTCCCCATCGTAGCAGTCTCCACACACGCCAAAAGACATAAGGCGAAACCGCACAGAAAGTGAACACAGCCGACTGTTCCCTGTCATACGATAGCATCATTCATCGAGAAACAATTGGAATATTGAAACATGATCAAAACGGATGAGACACACAGCACACGGTGTGCACAGAGCACTTAACTCAGTAGCTCCTGCAACAAGCCGGACTTTGAATATGAGGAAACTGCAACAAGGAACACTTTTCAGACATAGCCTTCAATGGTTCCTGCCATCTATCCACCATATACCAGAAGTTCACATCCTCCCGAAAATGATGATCGTCATATTTGTAAAATGTATAGTGCTTGATGATGTTAGGACATCGTTTTTTACTCCAACCGAACATATAAGCACACAGTTAGTCGTCGGATTATCCCCATCGCATATCAAACAGACCATACGGTTAGCGTACAACAAACTAAACACAGTACAAATTCCCCAAAGAGAAAATCTTCGGTCGACTTGACGGAGCAGTCCACATTAATGCGTTTCAACATGTAAATAACTTGTGTCAAACAATTCCAACGTCGGCCATTGAACAGCACTCAATGTGACGTAAACCGCATCTCAACACTAGACAGTGAAGGTCGCTTTCACAATACTTGACTTGTCAAAAAGAAACATTGCTGTGTGTACTCGGCGGCGCAGATTTGTTCACTTCGTCGACGCAGATTTGCTAAGTAGAATATCATTTTGATTTCAACACAGAAAATTGCATCGGAGAGCCGAAATTAATCAGATTCCAGAAGCGTTTTCTGCAGCGACCGAAAGAACGTGAAACGTACCACCATTTTGAAACGGAAGTCCAAGAAGAATATGAAACTGGTATGGGGCAGAACTCTATCCCGCTAACCACAAAGAGTCCCAATTATACACCTTGTACAAGTGAATGGCACAGCATGCAGAAGTCAGTCAGATAGATTCTATACTAACAAGAAAACAGCTGGTGTTTTATTTCTTGGTGCATATTTGATTACTTCTACGATTTCCTCTTTCATGATGTTCGGTTCAGTGTTTGTGCATTCTTGCATGGGTTTTGTTGTGTGGTAGTTGGTGCTATGTTTTAATAGGTCTTCAAAATATCCTTTCCATCTCTTTTGCATATGTTGGTTATTTGATATTGGCTGTCCATCTTTGTCATTTATGATCTCTTTAGGATCATGGTTTTCTTTTCTTGCTCTTGTTGCTTTTACTGGTCTCTGGTCAACCTTTCGAGCCGTAGCCGGCCCATAGGGCGTAGACCAAGATACTCCTTCTCTTATCTGAATTTTTGTTCTAGCAGTTTTCAATTTTCAACCAGCAGCAGAATTAGATGTAAATTTAGATGACTTCACCTTGAGTGAAATAGAAACCACCTTAAAGCTAATGACCAATAACAAAGCTGCTGGAGAGGATAAGTTAACAGCTGAGATCCTCAAGGCAATTGATAGCCATAATCTAATACATCTCCAAAAAATGTTCAACATCATTTGGAAAACAGAGAAGACACCTCATAAATGGAAAAAAGGAATCATTGTTAAGATCCCAAAAAAGGGCAATCTTAGAGATTGTAACAACTGGAGAGGCGTGACACTTTTGTCAGTTGCCTCAAAGTTATTCTGTAAAATCATCCTAAATAGAATAAAGGATTCAATAGATACAGTAATGCGTGAAGAACAGGCTGGGTTTAGAAAAGGGAGAAGCTGTCTTGACCACATTTTCGCTCTACGACTTATATTGGAGGAACACATTGAAAAGCAAAAACCTTTTGTACTTAACTTCATCGACTTCAAAAAAGCATTTGATAGTATTCATAGAGATTCTTTGTGGAAAATTCTGAAGCAATATGGATTACCATCAAAAATCATAAATATTATCAAAGACATGTATGATGGTTACACATGTGCAGTTCGAACAGAGGAAGGACTGAGCGAATGTTTCTCATTAGAAACTGGGGTTAAACAAGGATGTATTTTATCGCCCTTGTTATTTGGAATTGTTATGGACTTCATAATGAAGAAATGCTGCACTGGTAATAAAGGCATCGAATGGATACAAGGAGACCATTTGGAGGACCTCGACTTTGCTGATGACATAGTTCTCATCAGCAGTCAGATAAAAACGATGCAGGAAAACACAAATGAACTATCATCAATAGCCAGCAAAATTGGGCTTGAGGTCAATCATGAAAAGACTAAAGTCATGAAAAGTTTAATTCCAACAAGTGACAAAATATACATGGAAAACAAACCAGTAGAAGAGATTGATCACTTTATCTATCTTGGAAGTCACATTGATTGAGAAGGGGATACGAGCAAAGAAATTAGAATCAGAATGGCTATAGCAGCAATGTCTTTCAGAAGCCTTGAAAAGTTGTGGAAATCAAAACTCATCAGCACAAACACAAAACTTAGGCTATTCAAATCAAATGTACTATCAACCCTTACGTATGCGTATGAAAGCTGGAAAACAACAAGAGATATAGAAACAAAGTTGAACGCATTCGAAAATAAATGTCTAAGGAAAATACTTGGTATAGAATGGAACGAATTCAAAACAAACGAGGAAATTAGAGAAATCGCCAATCAACCACTAATATCTTCAGTAATAAAGAAAAGACGATGGTCATACGTTGGACATGTGATGAGAAGAGATAATAATCGAATAGCAAAGCAAGCCCTCATATGGGAAACAACAGGTAAAAGAAAAAGAGGAAGACCCAGGGAGACACTGAGAAGAACATTGATGAGAGAGGCAAGAGCAACAGGAATCGGCTCCCTCAATGAGATAGAGCTGCTTGCACAGAACAGAGACAGATGGCGAGATTTGATAAAATATCTTTAAAAGAAAACTGCTAGAACAAAAAATTCATATAGGAGAAGGTGTATCTTGGTCTACGCCCTATGGGCCGGTTACGGCTCGAAAGGTCAATAGATAGATAGATAGATAGTTTTCAATTCTTTTAAAGATATTTATCAAATCTCGCCATTTGTCTCTGTTCTGTGCAAGCAGCTCTATCTCATTGAGGGAGCCGAATCCTGCTGCTCTTGCCTCTCTCATCAATGTTCTTCTCAGTGTCTCTCTGGGTCTTCCTCTTTTCCTCTTACCTGTTGTTTCCCATATGAGGGCTTGCTTTGCTATTCGGTTATTATCTCTTTTCATCACATGTCCAACATATGACCATCGTCTTTTCTTTATTACTGAAGATATTAGTGGTTGATTGGCGATTTCTCTAATTTCCTCGTTTGTTTTGAATTCGTTCCACGCTATACCAAGTATTTTCCTTAGACATTTATTTTTGAATGCATTCAACTTAGTTTCTATATCTCTTGTTGTTTTCCAGCTTTCACATGCATACGTAAGGGTTGATAGTACATTTGATTTGAATAGTCTAAGTTTTGTGTTTGTGCTGATGAGTTTTGATTTCCACAACTTTTCAAGGCTTCTGAAAGACATTGCTGCTTTAGCTATTCTGATTCTAATTTCTTTGCTTGTATCCCCTTCTCGATCAATGTGACTTCCAAGATAGGTAAAGTAATCGATCTCTTCTACTGGTTTGTTTTCCATGTATATTTTGTCGTCTGTTGGAATTAAACTTTTCATGACTTTAGTCTTTTCATGATTGATCTAAAGCCCAATTTTGCTGGCTATTGATGATAGTTCATTTGTGTTTTCCTGCATCGTTTTTATCTGGCTGCCGATGAGAACTATGTCATCAGCAAGGTCGAGGTCCTCCAAATGGTCTCCTTGTATCCATTCGATGCCTTTATTACCAGTGCAGCATTTCTTCATTATGAAGTCCATAACAATTCCAAGTAACAAGGGCGCTAAAATACATCCTTGTTTAACCCCAGTTTCTATTGGGAAATATTCGCTCAGTCCTTCCTCTGTTCAAACTGCACATGTGTAGCCATCATACATGTCTTTGATAATATTATGATTTTTGATGGTACGCCATATTGCTTCAGAATTTTCCACAAAGAATCTCTATGAATACTGTCAAATGCTTTTTTGAAGTCGATGAAGTTAAGTACAAAAGGTTTTTGTTTTTTCAATGTGTTTGCTTTTACTGCTTTGTAAAAATCTTTTGTGTCTGTCTTGAAGTTCCTGCTCATATTTTGTCCTAATTTGGCCCATGTGTTTTGCTTAGTTTCTTTGATAAAAATTTTAACTTTTTTCCGAACTAAGGCATATTTTTCATATTCTTCTTGGTTTTTATTCTCCCTCCAATTTTAAACAGTTCTTTTCTTTAATTGCTTCTCTGTTTGCTTCGTTCCACCAGGGCGGTCTTTTTCTCTTTTTTTTTTTGCACTTAGTTTTGTTCCACATACTGTTTTTGAGATGTTGATTACTGTTTTCTTAAACTGTTTCCATTCTTTTTTTACTATGCTTAATTCGTTAGGGAGTTTCTTGAACTCCTGTTAGTGTTAGTTTTTCTTCTAGGGTTTTCCTTGATTCTTGATCTTTTAATTGTTTTATTGTTATTGCCTGGTTTTTTTTTGTTTGTTTGCATATCTTCTCTTTTTTTTTTTTGGCTGTTTGAGTGTAATAACCATTTTATGGTCTGTGATATTAGGGATAGCTCTGCTGTCAGTTACTCTTTTCTTGTTCTGTTTTCTTGTTAGTATAGAATGTATCTGACTTCTGCATGTTGTGCCATTCCACTTGTACAAGGTGTATAATTGACTCTCTGTGGTTAGCGGGATAGAGTTCTGCCCTACCAAAGCAGGAGTAAGATTTCTCCTTTCCTCTGCTAGTCTTTGGGACACCCTTGGGCAAGGTGGAGCTCCTGTTTAGCCCCCCTATCAGTGGTTATGTGAAGCCATTGGAGCAGGTGGTGGATGGTGTTGTGGGAGCAGCCTACAAGTAGTGCTGGTTATGAACCCCACTCTGTGATGGCAGGCAGAAGATCTCATGTATAGAAAGAAGGGCCGCGATCTCCAACTAGTACAGTCACTGCCAAAAAGGAAAGGAATGGCAAACTACCTTCTTATATTGCCTAGAATAATTATGCCAATACATAACTTAATATCTACAGCTAAAGACGTTGATGGGAGAAAGAGAGTTCAACGGTGCTATATAGAACCAATTCTGACCTATGGAAGCAATTCATGGACAGTAGACAAACAAATGAAAAGACGATTAGAGGCCACAGAGATGGGATTTCTCAGAAGAATGTTGAAAGTTCCCTGGACAGCTAAAAAGACCAATGAGGAAATTCTCAAAGAGGCCAACACAAAAAGGGAGCTCTTAAAAAACATCAGAAAGAAACAATTAACATTTTTCGGGTACATCATGAGAAGAGGAAAGTTCGGATACTTGGTTACAACTGGTAAAATAAAAGGAAAGAGAGATCATGGACGATAAAGAGAGAAAATACTGGATAGCTTGGTTTCATGGCATGGAAAACAGTCAACAACAGAACTGATATGATACACTGTAGATAAAAGATTGTGGAAGGACATGATCGCCCACGCCAACCGGTATGGAACATGATGATGATGTCCGTTTACTCTGGTGTCTGCAAATCCTAGTATTTTAATTTTCCTCTTTGTAATTTTTTCTAAAAGTTCAACTTTGTTTTTTATTCTGCATATATTGATGGTTGCTACTTTATATTTGTCGCCTATCTCCATTTTTCTGTGATTTTCTTGGACATAAAACGTTTACTTCTTACCATCCTGCTGAGTCTGTGGTAAGTTAAGGGCTTAACTTAAAAAACACACTTTGGGGGTAGCCTGGAAATGTTTCCGCATATGCTAGTAGCTAGACGATCTTTTACTGTCTAACTGTAAATTTTTAGCTGGTTACATTTTAAAAGTACTTATCTGATCTTGTCCTCCTCCTGGAATAGACATTTACACAACTTAAAAAAAAACAAAACCTATATATCCATTAGGAACACTCTTTCGGTCACTTTTATTACATGACCCACACTCCGAAATTAAAACAAACCGCCATCTTGGACAACAGGAAACCGTTTACCTTTATTACAGATTTTTAATATTCATTGTTGAACATGTGACACTGTGTAGATGATATTCTGAATTTGTATGCTGTGATAAGACACGGTCATCATCATCATCATTGAGTGCCGTCTCCGCATCGAAGTTAGCTAACATGGAGCGCCATTCCACTCTGTCTCTTGCTTTGATGGTGCAGATTGCCATAGGCTGACTTGTCCATCTTTTGATGTTACTCGTCCATGTTAGTCTTGGTCTGCCTCTGCCTCTTTTACCTTGTATTTTCCCTTCTAATATTACTTTTATTAGACTGTTAAAAGACACGGTAGGATTTACCAATTGCGTTGTTAGCTCTGTCTAGGATACACAATTGTACACTTTTCATGCAGTTGTAAAAATAAAATATAAATAAAACAAGTAGCTGTTTCTACAATTTCTTTTGCTGATGTAGTATATATATGTTGATTTGTTTCAGTCTTCTATCTTTGTTTTAACCTTTAAAACACTAAAAAGTTTTCACCATGTTTCTTTTCTTTTTTTTTTTTTTAAATTATTGGTTTTATTTTGCAGCCATTTGGGCACAATCTGTCTCAGGCTGCCATTTTAGAAGAGAACACAATATTAAATGCTACAGAAGTGGAGTTTGCATCAAAACCCCCAGTTACTCAGGAGGCCAAGGTTAGTAAATTGCCTTCTAATCTTCATGAAGTCTATTTTTAGCCTGTAAAATATATTTACAAATAATATATATATATGTCAGTAATTTTGTAATATATTAATGTTTAAGGCTGGATGCCTGTTTTTCTGTGCAACTTCTCTCATGAGTTATGGTTACTATATATTTTAATTTACCCTCTTCTCAAGCATTTGAAGCCGCGATAGCTCAGTGGTTAGTGAACTGGACTGCAAAGGACAAGAGGTAGGGTTCGATCCCAACCGACGGCTTCTGGTTCACCCAGCCTTTAATGGGTACCGGATTTTTTCCGGAAAAGTAAAACGGCAAGGGCGTAATACCGACCACATTACCCCAAAAATCATGTGCCGAAAAGCTATAAAATTTATGTTCACTAACACCACATTCCCTGTACGCCACTTGCAGTGACGGGGATACTTTACTTCTTTTTTTCAAGCAGTTGGAATAAATCATTACATGTATTTATGTTTCCTTTATTTAAATGTGCTTTATGTGTGTATATTTAAAATTTTGGTTAGGTTTGGATGTCATAGAAATCATGTAATTTGATTTTGTTAGGTGGTTGACATATCATAGCCTAGTCAGCTATTTTTCCTTTAGTGTTCATTGCAACACTTCTAGGTGCACACTCACTCATGCAAGCAGTGGTTGGAGTCTCTTAGATGGTCAGGGTTGACAAGTTTCCTTCCTATTTGTGCCAGGGCACATGAAAGTAAGAGATAACAAATGTGCTGACATGCTCACCAGTGATGCAAAGAGATACAAAGCAATACACCTTACTAATATAACTGTCCACTAGGAGGCTGGACAAGTCAGTGATTTGGATAGTGATTTTGATTCTATGTTGAAGACTAGACTGAAAGAACAGCAAATAAGAACATGAGAAGTCAAGCAAGAACATGGAGGCAGCCCGAGAAAACTAGAAAACCAATAGGTAGTTGCAACACACCAACCCAAAGAAGTGATCTGAGCACCTACGTGGTTGTTAGTTAGGCGTGCAGTATGATTTATTTAGTTATTTGTGGGTCATCATCAATGCACCCGAATATGTCCATAGGTGCTCAGATCCCCTCCTCAGCAAGTCTCTCAGTGTCCAGCGACTGATGACTCCAGTTCTGTGTTGGTTGATAACTCTTCTTCATCTTAATACTTACTGTCGTCATTGTTGATTTTGTCACTTAAAGTCGATGCTGTGGATGGTCTAGTATGACTAATCAATCAATTAAAAAATTAAAATTGATTTTTTTTTTTGGACCAAAATCTCACTTTTTTATCTTCTCAGAATTTCATCCGACGGTGCTTGCAGTATAAGAAGGAACTGAGGCCAGATGTTTTGCAGCTGGCTTCTGATGACTATCTAAAGCCTGCACAGCTAAAATCTAAGTGAGTTTTTGTTTGTTGGATGATACTTTGTAATCATCTATATTCAACAGATTAGTCATGCATAGAATTTCAGAAACAGAAAAAAATTAACATTTTATTTATTGCTTTTGTGAACATTAAACTTATGTTTTATAAATTGACATTTTTATAAGACCCATCATCAATCAAGTGATGTTTCAGCTCATACATGTAGAGATTATGTTGGTGTGGTTTTTAATGAATGGAGGAGAGAATAGATGTTTTTGTGTTAGTTTTACATGTTAAATCATGTGTTGTAGCTAAAGTTGTTGAAACATTTGGTAGAGAGGTTGTCCTAATTTACCATCTCTTGAGTTGGGTACTTTCCTTCTCATTTTTGTAAAAGTTTCTGTGCTATTTCTGTCTTCATATTGTTTACACTAAGTTGTCATTTCTATCCACATATTGTTTACACTAAGTTGTTGTTTCTATCCACATATTGTTTACACTAAGTTGTCATTTTATATCCACATATTGTTTACACTAAGCTGTTGTTTCTGTCTTCATATTGTTTACACTAAGTTGTCATTTCTATCCACATATTGTTTACACTAAGTTGTTGTTTCTATCCACATATTGTTTACACTAAGTTGTCATTTCTATCCACATATTGTTTACACTAAGTTGTCATTTCTATCCTTATATTGTTTACACTAAGTTGTTTCTATCCTCATATTGTTTACACTAAGTTGGTGTTTCTATCCTCATATTGTTTACACTGAGTTGATGTTTCTGTCCACATATTGTTTTTACTGAGTTGGTGTTTCTATCCTCATATTGTTTACACTGAGTTGACTTTTCTGTCCATATATTGTTTACACTTAGTTGACTTTTCTGTCCACATATTGTTTACGCTGAGTTGACTTTTCTGTCCACATATTGTTTACACTGAGTTGACTTTTCTGTCCACATATTGTTTACACTGAGTTGACATTTCTGTCCACATATTGTTTACACTGAGTTGACTTTTCTGTCCACATATTGTTTATGCTGAGTTGACTTTTCTGTCCACATATTGTTTACACTGAGTTGACTTTTCTGTCCACATATTGTTTATGCTGAGTTGACTTTTCTGTCCACATATTGTTTACACTGAGTTGACTTTTCTGTCCACGTATTGTTTACACTGAGTTGACTTTTCTGTCCACGTATTGTTTACATTGAGTTGACATTTCTGTCCACATATTGTTTACATTGAGATGACATTTCTGTCCACATATTGTTTACACTGAGTTGACATTTCTGTCCACATATTGTTTACATTGAGTTGACATTTCTGTCCACATATTGTTTACACCGAGTTGACATTTCTGTCCACATATTGTTTAAACCGAGTTGACATTTCTGTCCACATGTTGTTTCCACCGAGTTGACATTTCTGTCCACATATTGTTTATGCTGAGTTGACGTTTCAGTCCTCATATTGTTTACACTGAGTTGACATTTCTGTCCACATATTGTTTACACTGAGTTGACATTTCTGTCCACATATTGTTTACACTGAGTTGACATTTCTGTCCACATATTGTTTACACTGAGTTGACATTTCTGTCCACATATTGTTTACACTGAGTTGACATTTCTGTCCACATATTGTTTATTCTGAGTTGACGTTTCTGTCCTCATATTGTTTACACTGAGTTGACATTTCTGTCCACATATTGTTTACACTGAGTTGACGTTTCTGTCCTCATATTGTTTACACTGAGTTGACATTTCTGTCCACATGTTGTTTACACTGAGTTGACATTTCTGTCCACATATTGTTTATGCTGAGTTGACGTTTCTGTCCTCATATTGTTTACACTGAGTTGACATTTCTGTCCACATATTGTTTACATTGAGTTGACATTTCTGTCCACATATTGTTTACACCGAGTTGACATTTCTGTCCACATATTGTTTAAACCGAGTTGACATTTCTGTCCACATGTTGTTTCCACCGAGTTGACATTTCTGTCCACGTATTGTTTACATTGAGTTGACATTTCTGTCCACATATTGTTTACACCGAGTTGACATTTCTGTCCACATTGTTTAAACCGAGTTGACATTTCTGTCCACATGTTGTTTCCACCGAGTTGACATTTCTGTTCACATATTGTCTACACCGAGTTGACATTTCTGTCTTCGTATTGTTTACACTGAGTTGACATTGATGTTTCTACTTTCTTCTTTGACAGTGTCATTTGTTTCCTTACACATGCAAAGATACACACAACCCAAATAGTTTCCTTGCACACAGAACCACATGCAAGCAACAGCTTGATACTGTGGTTTTCAAACAATTCTCTCACAATAAACAAAACAATAATATTACTGTTTTGTACCCAATTTGTCAGTTATAAACACATTTACATGTTTCTTTGTATGTTTTGTTCTTTCATAGCATTTTGCCACCAGCACCTTGTTTATTTTATTATTGAGTATTTGAATCGAAGTCATTGTTCAATGTGCGTTGTATTTACTTTAAATGTAAATTCTAAATCTACACGATTCTCTATGTGACCAACTTTAAAACTATATATACTGTATACATTTATCATCTATCTTCTCAAGAATAATTTAAGGTAAGATTTGTTTATTATTTATTTCTTACTGTATATATTTATTTCAAACTTTCTGTTTGTTCATGTGTTGCATGAACTTGCAAATGTTGTGCAGTTTATTAATTGTGTTTTTGCTGATCTTTAATGCATTTGCTAAGTAAAGTAGCATTTTGACCTTGCTGATTTTCAACTTTATGAGTGCTCTAGGCTCCATTGTAAGAGTGAGGTATTTCTATCATGTGTTTGCCTTTACTTTACCTTTAATTAATTGCATGACACATTTATTTTGATATTAATGATTTCTGTAATTAGAACTGACAAGGTTTTATAGTAAGTTTGTATTTGTTCTCAGTTTTGTTGCTGGAAATGGTTTGTGTAATAATCTGTTCTTCTAGCAACTGTTTGTTACCATCCAAGGCCGATAACCCTAGTTCTCAAAGTTGAAGAGACTTTTCTGTAGCATTTATTTATAATCTGTGGTTGCATGGTGTAAACCAGGAGCTGCCTGATAATTAAAATAGCAAAGAATACAAACACTGTGACCTACCTTGCATGATGTTAGAGACTGCTAAGGGTTGTTGGACTTAAAGCTGGCAACCTCAGCCTGTCAGAGACACCAGCTAAACTTATTGCCAACAAACCGTAATGAGTCTACCACCTTCAGACTGGGATTTTTCAATTTAAATACCAGAGTGAGTGAGTAAAATTATATGATAAGAAGTTTGAGTCCTATGTACCACCAGTGAACAATTGAAGTCATCAGTACGCATACTCGTAGTTGTCTTCTAAAAGGTACTCAGCACCTATGGGTTTATTTGGAGTGCAGGGATGTCACTTCTTTATCATAATAAATCATATAGTTTGATCAATATTATCAGTGGAAGGGGTTGGAACTGAACTTTAGATAAAACCCAAACATTGATGATGATGATGATAGCATCCGTTATTTAATAAATTAATGTCTAGAAATTTGTTTATTTCGATAACAGAGTTTTGTATACAAGTAATGTTCATTTTTTTTTTTTTTGTAGAAATATGTCAGAAGGGAGTTTCTACTCCAGCTTGGGCCCTCACACCACCATCAGTGTTGGCGGAGGAGGCAGCTCAGGAATTGTCGTCTCAAACAACCAGACTACCGCGGCAATCAATTCTCATAACACCTCCCAGCCACCTTCCTTCAGCTTTGCTGAACGGTTGTCCTAGTCATGGCACTGCAGGGGGTACATGCTATCTTCATGACTGTTTTGTGATGTTGTATTCATGATTGTTTCATGATGTCTTCATGATTGTTTCATGATGTCTTCATGACAATTTCATGGTGTTATCTTCATGATCACTGCAGCTGGGTGCTGTCTGTTGTGTAGAATTCATGCTGGTAACATTACATGGAGTCCACGGAAACCATTTGGTAACATTACATGGAGTCGCGGAAACCATTTGGTAATATTACATGGAGTCGCAGAAACCATTTGGTAATATTACATGGAGTCGCGGAAACCATTTGGTACCATTTCTTGAAGTCCATGGAAACTGTCAATCTTTACAAGAAGCATCACTGTCTGTGACAGTGACTGATACTTGCAATGTTGGACCACATGTTTTGTATTTCTGTATTTTGTAATTAGTTAATCACATTGGAAATAGCCAATGGTTGGCTGACATTACCATTAGATTGTGAGGACATTTCTTGTGACAGAGTGTATCTGCTTGTTGGAAGGAGAAACCCAATCACAGTGAACATTTTTGCTGAAAGTTTTCAGATTGATCTTGATACTTCAGGTAAATAAATAAATTTGTTTAATGCAGTGAAAGATACACCCTTTACAGGAGGCCTTTGCAACGAGTACTCTTTTTAGTTAAGAAATCACAAATCACTTAGTGCTTAATTTCTTCTCTAAAGATATATTATCATAAGAAGAGTTCCTGTCAAATTTAGTAAATATTTTACAGCACAGACCGGATTTTATAAAGTTGGTGGTAAAATGTTGTACTTTAATGCTAGAGAACAATGTGTCATGTAAAAAAGGAGACTTATACTTGCATCCATTTTATTTGATGTCGTATAAGATGTTGCTGTTGTCAATTAAAAGCAAAGTTATCATTGTTAAACCTGGCTACTGAATCTTTGTCTTCTAAAAACCAATATCTGTGAAGATTATGATGGTGTACCTTATACTGGGGACGAGACTTCAATCAGAACATTTGTTTTGCTTGCCATTGAAATGTGATTATGAAGTAAAACAGTAGCCAAGGTTTGACCCAAAGATTTGTCATTTACTCCCAGACAAAAATGCTCTATTCATAACCAACTGTAGCTGCCTCACAGACATAATGAAATTATAACAAAGTTGAAAAGTATTAGTTCTCTCACCTACTCATAATTTAACTTTTCACTGTGTCCTTGCTTGCTGTTTTAGTATATTTCCACCATTAAAAGTCTGGTACTCGTTTTTTAAAGTAATTTGATTGGACAGAGTATCAGTCTCAGAACAAACCCTACAACTGTTGGTTTATGTAACGTTACTGCAATTAAAAGTCAGTGCACTTACCTCTCTGCTGCAAACATTCTGATGTTGTTTTATGAGAGCATTGTTTGGCAGTGAAAAGTTAACACTAGCCATTTCATATCTTGTCTGTGTGATGAGAATAAATAACGAGAGAATTACAAAGCAAGCACTCAAATGGGAAACAACAGGAACAAGGGAAAAAAAAAACTGTTCTTGAGAGACACTAGGAAGAACACTGATAATAGAGGCAATGACAGCAAGCATCAACTCCCTTATTGAAATTGAGAAGCTCACCTACAACAGGGATTTGTGGTGAGCTAGACTATGAGCAGCAAGGGAAGATGATGATGATGTCATATCTTCCCATGCTATTGAATTTACCCAAAACGTGTCACACAAAGAGAGCTACTACTGAATTTTTATTTTTCAAATTAACTTGTAATAGAGGAAGGGGTAGGTATTAAATATCTTTACATTTGTAACTTGATCAAATCAAAATTATACCTTTCAAAAAATCAAATGCCTAAGCAAATGATATGCAAAAGGGAGTTAAGCAAGAAAATTGTTTAGTCAAAAAGGAAAATGTATGTTGTCTCTAATTTCCACTTGCCCATTTTAGATTGCTTGATGATGTGTGGATAAAATATTAAACAGTGATTTTGTTTAAAGTCATGCATTCCAATAACTCCATGCTGCACAACTGAAAGACAGAGTTGTAGCTGTGACAATTTAATTTAGCTAGCTAACTGCATTTATCATTGTTCCTGTCATTTATCATTGAATCAATTACATTTTGTAATGTTAATAAGTTCATAAAGTAAGCATTTTTAACATTTAAAACCATATTTATATCTTAACCAATTCTTATTGGATTAAAAAGAGAGAATTATCACCTGTTAGAATACAGTTTGACACAATCATAGTAGTTCTGATATGACCTTTGGAGACCACATTCAAATGAGCTGTTATCATAACCTTGAACTATCCATAATTAGAAGGTACAAAACTAGCGGTTTCATCACTAGTGCATAGAACATATGGAGGACTTGTGTATATCTGCTACCTCTGGTCATTCAAGATCTACATCAATGAAAGAACTTATATACTTTCTACAAGGACACATATCAGGGACATTTAAGTTTGAATGTTTCTCATTGACCTTTTAATGGAACGTAATATTGCAAATCACAGATTGTGCAATTTTTAGATGTAAAGAGTGACAAGTTAACTCTAGGTTTGATTAAGTTTTGGGTGACTAAGATTATAGATCAGGTGTGTTGTGTGTAACCAGTCAACTACTGAAGTCATCAACATGTATGCTTTATGTCATGTATTGAGAAGGATATCTCTGAGTTCTTCTAGAGTGCCAAGTAAATTCTTCTTTCAGTAATCAGCAGGGAAAAAAGTCAACACAAAGTTGACAATTTATATAAGAAATCTTGCTCATTTTAGGTAATTAATTATTTGGTTTAGACATGAGGTACATGAACAAATTAAGACTGTTTGTGATAATTAATATAAACTTTTTTGATGTAGCTACATTTTGTTTCAAGCTTGACTTGTACTTGTGAGTTGTTAGTTTATTAATAATTATTTTATTCATACGACCGCCCTGTGGCAATAGGATTGTACTTCCTAGAATAATATGTTTCTTATGGCCCATGTTGCATACATTCTCCATCAGTATTTCTGTTTCTGATGTTTTTATTCTGACTGTAAATTAATGTCTGAAAATGATGGTTGATTTGTGTGTGTGCATTTAATGCCAAATAAAAATGAATGAATCAACAGTTGAGAGAGGAGGGAAAAAATGACCAAAAATGGTGTTTATTATTTTTCTGAGTGTGGTTGCTGTGCAGTTTGTTGGTATGTCTGTTTTGTAATTGGTGTGTTGATTGCAGGAGGTGTGATTAAAAGGCATCAGGACTGATAGCATAAGTCAAGAATAGAATGACATTCGGAAATAATTAACTAAACTCATGTTGACACTTGAACCTAACATGCAACATTACTACTTCTTCCCTGCTCATATACTTTGTATTTATGTATGTGAACTGTCTTCTTTACATTTGTCATGGAAGGAAAACAATTTCTTCCACACATTTCATCAGGTTTCCACAAAGTGCGGTTTATGGTGAGGATTGTATGTTGTGTACAAGTTTATGAGTAATATAAAGACGGCTGTGAAAGTGTTAAAATGATGGTTAATCTGGGATGTCATCAGCCAGCATTTGTGAAAACATCAAACAAATGTTTGTGCGCAGCAGAGGTGGAAAATGATCTATTTCGTATGTGTGAGTTGTGTGAACATTTTTACATTAGTTCTGATTGGATTCAGTGTCAACCTATTGTCAGTTTTGGCGTGATGCATGTTTTGTCCAGTTTAATATCATAAAAATCCCAAGTCGACCAAAATTACATTTGTGTTTCAGCTGCTTTATCCTGCATAAAAAAAAAAACAAAAATGTATTTATACAAATCATAGTTAAAAGTTAATCATGAGTTTATGAGAATAATCTAGTAACCTAAGCTCAGTATTCACACTGGAAGAATCCACATTGCCCGGATCCAAATAATTACAACAGAGCATTAGTTACATTGAAACTGCCAATCATAATTTTTTTTTTTCTACACTTGAGTAATTCATCGTTAAGGCTAAGTACAATAGTACACATTCTTCCCCTAAAATAAATCACTTAAGTAAGCTATTTTTATATGAAATAATAATGCTTTTGACTTTAGATGTTTAAATATGCTGTTTGTTTGAGCTAACTTCATCCCATTACCATGGTAACCAAGATAAACAGCCGTCATATTAGGATTCTAGGAATTCAATTTTTCTCAGTACACAACTGAGAAACTTTTCTCGCATCAACACCTGTACATAATGAGAGTAATAAATGGAGTTACAAAATTGCTGTAACTGTGTCAGGTTGATTTAATATATATATTTTGTTGAATAGTGAGGCCAAAATTGTGGTCCCCCAATAAATAGCCCCATAAATAGAGGGATCATACGTACAATAAACTAACTCTTGTCCAGTGCCTAACACGCTGGAATTCAAGTGTGTCAAGTTTCATGAAAGTCAAATAAAATGTTCGTCAGTCCCCATGTGTAAGAAAAATAGAAGTGGTCAAAAGATTAAATAAAAATAAAACATATTTAACGGTTAAAAAATGTATCCTCTTGTTCTTGACTGAAAGTTTTAAATGCATAAAAATTAAATTAGATGTTTTCATGTGAATTTGCTTTTCTAGTGTTTTTTTTTTTTTACACATGGTCCATTATTTAGCACGATTCTCAAAACAAAATGTGGGGGGAAAAAAGTGTCTTTGTTATACAGCCACTAGGTCACGTGATCCATTTAGCTAATCAGCTGAATCAATTGTAAAGTGTTTCCCACTTGGTGTCATACTTCACCATGATACATCCTAGGTGATTTCCTATGATTTAATTTTGGAAGATTTTAGATTAAATTGGCTATGTATAGTTTATCTGTAGGTAAGAAGTTATTCTTTAGTATGGTATTCCAGATTGGTAACATTTCTTGCACAGAAACATGCGTCGCTAGAGTGTACAATTTTCAATTTAAAAAATACACAGAGACGCTTCCGTGGATGTAGTTCCTTTCTTTCTTTCTGGTGTTCACTCGATGACTATTAAAGGAATCAATCATCCTCCTTGTCATCCGTCCTTAAAAGAATGTTGAGTGAGCGTAGATGTGTTGTGTTGAGGTTTGCAATCAAATGGTGATAATTGCACCTTTCGGCCCAACACATCTGACTTCAGCACATTATTTTCTGAGTACCGGGTTGCCTTCCCTCTTCAATCCCCACTTGCTTGGCTAAACTAGACTGATTAGTCTGTTTCTTGAGGCACTGCAAAGAAGAATATCCAGGATCTGGATGGTTCTAGTTGACTTATCCTGGCACAAACCTTCAGCTATGAGTCACTGCCAGCTTCCAGCTCTGTTGCTGTCAAGGCGCCTTGCCTGCAGTGGGTGTAGTGAAATAATATTTTTACATAGAAAAATGACTTTGTCTACAAAAATTTAATATGGAAAGTAAAAGTAGAATTGTTTATACATAAAACAAAATTTTTACAAAAATGTACCAGATTTGCATTTTTCAATTGCCATAACTCTTTCAGTACAGAAACTTGTTATCGAAGCAACGAAAGAGATTTCGGTGACAAAATTGTTCATGGTTTTAAAAATAAATCTACATCTTTATATCTAACATATAACATACATATGAATTGTTAGATAATTGAATAAGGTATTAGATTTCACTGATACCAAATGATACAAGACATGTAAAAAGAATATGGTTCAATGACAATTTCCCCTCATCAAAATGAGAGTGACGAACTATGCTGCTAAACGCATGCGATGGAAATTGGCATGGCGCATGCTGCATTGGAATGTACGAAAAGAGTTAAAAGCCAGCTTAGCATGATAGTTTGTGATAGTTTCATCATGACCACTATAAGTGTTCATCAACGTGTGCAGCAGTTTCTGTGCACCTCACCTCACAGATTCCTCAAACATATTATTTGTCAGATCTCACTCTTTACAAAGTTTTCCTTCACCTGAAGCTTTAATCACAATTTCAAGATTTTGGGATAAAGCAGCTGTTTGCAATTTGAGAATTTGGCTATCTGAATATATGTAACTGGAAGTGAAGAAGATTTCAAAGCATGTTTCAACAGTGAAAGTTTGTGTTTTTTCACAACAGTGTCAGCAATGAAAACATTAAATTGACACTTACACCATGGATCCCAGGCATTGCTACGGAGTTTGTGCTCATGGGCCAGGATTCTCCTCACATTTTCTCGATGGGGATATCGGAGCACCTATAGATTTGCCCGGTGTGCAGTGATGATGATCCTAACAATAAACAACAATAAACTTACATATCATAACTCTTGTATGTTTAATAATAAATTAATTAAAAAAGACAAATTCAGTCCAGATACATTTTGATCACACCTGATATATGTTTGCGTATGACTATAGAAGTGAATGTTTATTGTGTGTATGTATTTGGTGATTCAGGCATGTCGTATGTATGTATGTATGTAGGGGTCTGAGTATATTTTTTTTTACACATTTTGTGACCTGGTATCAGCAGCCCCCTCAATGCTGCATGTTAAGACATTTTGCAGAAAACACTTTTTTCAGATGTACAAAGATATTGATTCTGGTTTACCCATGTTGGAGTATTTTTCATTTGTGAGAGATTTGAATTGCTTGTTTGTGGTAGTAGATGATGTTGAATTGCTTGTTTGTGGTAATAGATGATGTTGACTTGCTTGCTTATTATTCGGAGTGTAAGAAGAGAATTGCTTGTTTGTGGTAATAGATGATGTTGACTTGCTTGTTTATTATTTGGAGTGTAAGAAGTGAATTGCTTGGTATGTGTTTAGGATAAAAGATGTTCAATTGTTTGTTTAATGTATAAAGAGTAACAAGATGTTAAATTGTTTGCTTATGATGTGGAAGTGGTAGTGTGGTGTACACTTGTGAGTTGTACTGTCTTGGAATATCAGATGTCATGACCATTTATAAAAATAATAAAACTTTGTACATAGTTGATAAATGATATGTGCATGAGCACGTGCTAAAACAGTCAGTTTTGGTTTGGAGTTGTTCGTGGGGTGTGGTGTTCCCCTCTAATGTCAGGGTTTTTGTTTCTGCTAAGGGACAAATAATTGTGCACTGTATTCAATGTTGTCTCATAAAATATCCTCACATTAAAGTTGTCTTCTTTCATTAATTTTTAAATCACTTATCTGTCCAACTCTTTTTCCTCATGATCTTCTGATGTTGAATCATCCTTTCTTTATGCCTTCATCTCTGTTATATTAGTTTATACTATTTTTTAAGATTGCTTTTTCTCTGTTGTAAATGCTTACACATTTCTTAAGGTAAAAAAAAAAATGCAGTATATGTCAAACTGTTAAAATTATTTCTCTTCTTGTCCAAACTATTTTTCACATATATGTTTCTGTTTCTCTAGCTATAACATCTCATTCATATATTTGCCTTGCTCTCTGATACCCACTTGTATGTCTGCTCACCATATTTATTTTGTTTATACATATGCATACATAAATTACATATACATACACAAGCACACATATATATATATATCTATCTGTTGTACCTTCGAGCCAAAGACGGCATTTAGGGCTGAAACTCTCGATTGACGATCTTTATTGTCAAATGTTAGACCTTGTACAGGACCTGTATTGTATCTTGAAACATGCTCCTGTTCTAGACTGGCCGCTCAATCTCATAATAAATATATCCAAAATGTTAAAACTCTTGATAAATATGAGAGTATCTATGAATTTTTAGAATATCTGCCTGCATGGCAAGGGACACCTGAGCACACGGCTGTCAGTGTGAAAAATAGGAAAAAGTGAAATTCATGCAAAATTCAGTTCCTCTGAGTTTTGCTAGAGATATATAGCTGGAGTACGCAAACTGGTTAGTCTGTATCCATTTTCACTATGGGGTTGGTGTAGTAGAATGTGTAGTTTTCTGGTTCACTGTGAGTTGTTTGTTTATTAATCCCAGCACAAGCAGTCAGCTATAACTTGCTGATCTTCTACTGCTCATTTGCTGTTGTTCAATTAGTCTGGTTATGGGCCAATATTTGTAGTCAACATAATTTAGATAAACTGATAATGAAAAATTGTACATGTTTGGCATCGTTTGTTAGTGACATGTTCTTAATACTGGCTTTGAACAGTACATATTTTATGTCAGTTAGAAGTGATCTGTTGTATATGACAAATTGCCTAAGAATGTAGACATTTTGTACCACCCTATATAAATGTGTGTGCTATCATGCACAAAACACATGCATTACTGTGCTGTTTTATTGCTTTATTTATTTATTTCTTTTAAATGCTTCATGTACACACGTCACACATTTACAGTCAAATATATTTACAATATTTCTGTATCTTTCATTATATTTAGCCTCTAATAGTTTGTCCTCATATATATGTCTGTGTATTAATGTCCCACTCCTTTATATAAACATCTTTTAATCATTTCAGAACATATGAACATATTTATTCATTTGTATTCTTCCAGTTGTTTTCATCATATCCCTTTTCACTGCTGACTGAGCATCAGTACCTAAGCTGAACTTGTCTTTTTGTTGTGTTGATAACAATTGCACAGTGTAGTATTATATTGTCCTGTTTAGTTTGCAGCTGTTCTATTTTCTGCCACACATTGATCTTTAAAACCTTAGATTACCTTGTCATGCAATAACTTCTCTCATACATTCATTTCTCTCATACTATTCACTATCAAAAACAAATATTTCTCTCAGACTTCCAGCTATTCTCTTACATGCACATCTCTCTCAGCCTAGTTTATTGTGCTTCACAGAAACACATGTGCTGCCACATCTCATGTTTTGCATTCACATTCTTTTATATATTAAATCATTCTCTCATGCGCATGGCTTTCTCTCGCACCTTACAATTTTTCTTTCTTGCACCGAATGCCACACAAAGCAAGTCACATATTTTCCTATCTTCATTATTGTAGCACAGCACCCTCCAACTGTCCCGCCACATTGTCCTTTGTAATACAAAACCTGTTGTTGGATAATCTTAAAGGACAGGAAAGAGCTGCTCATGACCGACACTATGTATGAAGCAGTTATGCTAGCCCATGTTAATGAATCACGTTTTAGATACTGCCAGTACTTACTTTTTTTTTTAAATGTATATTGCTATTTTTTTCATAAAAACATTTCTGCAAGAGTAATTGTCATTTGTGGAAATACTATGTCAGAGTATGTCACTCTTAACTCTGGTTTCACAGGAGATGTACTGCCTGGTGTACTATCATTTCTGCTGCTACTTTACAATTGTAACACAAATTTGCTGTGAATATTTAGCTCTTTTTTGTCCTTCATTCTGATGAACTTGTAGCATGTTGTGCTGATTTTGTTTTTTGTTTGTTTTTGTTATTTTCTTCTCCATCTTTACACCAACTGCCATTAACATAAATGTCATAGATTGAGTGGAGTATTTACAGCTTAAAGATGAATGACATTACGTTATATACAACTGGTATATTTTATCAAGAAAGTTCTTGTTGTAAATGATAGGCTCAAACATTGTGCAGAGAGAAATTGTATGTCATTGTTTGCGGTGGTGTCATGTTTGAAATAATCATTTTGGGGATTTTCCTGAAATGTGATATTTAAGACAGTAAGGATATAGTTTCTGGTGGCAGTATGTGGTATCTCTTTTTTCTGTGTATTCTTTGGGGTCATGAGGTGGTGCAAATAGGTGATTGAACATTAACTCTTGTTTTTTTAACAAATAATTATATACAACCTCAGGTAAAGCAATGAAATTAACTTGCAATAACTTCTGTGCATGGTAATACCATATAGTTTAATGTAAGGAACACTATATATGGTGTGATGTCAGGAATATTATATAGTCATGAAAGGAGCATTATGTCAGGAAAGGAACACTATATATGGAGTGATGTCAGGAAAGGAACACTATATATGGAGTGATGTCAGGAAAGGAACACTATATATGGAGTGATGTCAGGAAAGGAACACTATATATGGAGTGATGTCAGGAAAGGAACACTATACATGGAGTGATGTCAGGAAAGGAACACTATATATGGAGTGATGTCAGGAAAGGAACACTATATATGGAGTGATGTCAGGAAAGGAGCATTATGTCAGGAACACTGTATATGGAGTGATGTCAGGAATACTATATAGTTTGATGTCAGGAAAGGAGCATTATGTCAGGAACACTGTATATGGATTGATGTCAGGAATACTATATAGTTTGATGTCAGGAAAGGAGCATTATGTCAGGAACACTGTATATGGATTGATGTCAGGAATACTATATAGTTTGATGTCAGGAAAGGAACATTATATAGTTTGATATCAGGAACATTGTATATGGAGTAATGTCAGGAATACTATATAGTTTGATGTCAGGAAAGGAACTTTATATAGTTTGATATCAGGAACACTCTATATGGTGTGATGTCAGGAATACTATATAGTTGGATGTCAGGAAAGGAACATTGTATATGGAGTGATGTCAGGAATACTATATAGTTGGATGTCAGGAAAGGAACATTATATATGGTGTGATGTCAGAAAACGAGCATTATATAGTTTGATGTCAGGAAAGGAACATTATATAGTTTGATGGCAGGAACACATATTGTCCAAAGTGCAGCACATCTAGCTAATTCGCTGTGTACATTTCAAATTGCAATTTTTGAACCAAAAAATATAGTTAATGGTTACTAAAGTTAAAGCAAATGGTTCCCCTATAAGCCATAAGTCTTTAACTCTGGTATTATTTTGCTGGTTTGTGTGCAATTATCAGATTTTAATTTCTGAGTTAACCAAATTAAAACTTTTTCATAATTTTGTTTTTCAATAAAACACATATCATATATCAAAATAAAGAAGGGATATTGCACAACATGGACAAATTTGCACGACCATAAATCATTAGAGTAAATATATAAAAAATGAAGAAAGAGGAAAATGGAAACTAAAATATAAAAATGTAACTCACCAAATTATAATTCCAGATCAATTTTTCTATAAAATAAGCAGCAAACTTAAATTTCATGTGTGATTTTTGTCAAAGTATATCCGTTTATGTCTTTGTCATTGAGAATGTTCTAATTAAGAGTGGGATTCACACTTTATGTAGACACAGTATCAAGTATAACAATGTAGACAAATTTCATATCCTGTCCTTATCATGTGACACACTCACTATGGAATATGTATACAAATTATATTTTTTGTGCCCACTCAAATTTAGTATATTTTAATATTTACATGTTATATTTTTAGCTTTTCAAGTGAAGGCTGTGGTGGTCTTTGAAATTATCCATATAGATACAAGGGTTTCCCTTTGAAGCCGTTTTTTTTATATAAGAAATATAGCAGAAACTTTGAAAACCAAATGCCCCTGGTACATGAAGTTGTTTTTGAAAAGAACCAGATATCTGGAAAGGGAATTAGTTCTCAAATACTTTGAAGGTAATACATTTCTAAACAAATTAAAACAAAAATTAATAATGACATTTACTCCATCAACGACAACAGCGTTACACCATCATTTTGGGGTAAGAAATTGAAAAGCTGGGACTCCAAAGTAAATGTGGGAATATGGTGTTATAAAGTTCATGTTTCTGTAGACCAGCAACATAAATATGGTGTTATAAAGTTCATGTTTCTGTAGACCAGCAACATAAATATGGTGTTATAAAGTTCATGTTTCTGTAGACCAGCAACATAAATATGGTGTTATAAAGCCCATGTTTCTCTAGATCAGTAACATAAATATGGTGTTATAAAGCCCATGTCTCTCTAGACCAGCAACATAAATATGGTGTTATAAAGCCCATGTCTCTCTAGACCAGCAACATAAATATGGTGTTATAAAGCCCATGTTTCTCAAGACTTAAACAAACTGATTTGAATGGATGGGGTGCTGTGTTTTCTCCTGTCATTCACCCATTGACCACTAAGGGTATTGATGTCCTCTTCATCATCTGTCCATACAAGGATGGGTTAGTGGGCGTAGATACGTTGTGATGTAGTTTGCAGTAGAACTGAAATTTTCACCTTTCGGCCCAACACATCCAACCTCAGCACGTTTTTTTTTTTCCCGGGAATATCAGGTTGCCTTCCCATCTTTGATTACTGTTCACTTTGCCAGACTAGACAGGTTAGTCTGTTTCTGGAGGCACCACGAAGAGGTGGAGCAGGGTCTAGATGGTTCAATCCTGCTGCAAGCCATCAGCTGTGCATCACTGACAACTTCCAGCTAGGTTGCTGTGAAGCACCTTTGCCTCCTGCTGTTTTTAAAGCAGGCAATAGTTTGGCATTAACAGCACAATATCACTTTCCAGATAATGAAGAGGTAGATAGATTTTTTAAATTCTACAACCAAAAAATATGTAGACGTGTGGCTGAAATAATCTTTCAACTACATACAGGTCACAATTGGTTAACCTTATTGTCTATACTACAGATGCAAGTGTCTGACTATGGCCGTTTCAAACTGGTGCAGGAAAAAGAGATTGGCAGTGGTAGAGCTTGTTCACAGATATAAAAAGTGAATGCATCTTTATCTGATTAATTGTTTTTATTTTGTGTACTTTTATTTTAAGGCATTAAAATTTGGAGCCTACCCTTGTTCCTTAAATTAGTTTAAACCTTAGATCGGGATGCTTATTTTAGCTATATCGTGCTATGTTTATAAGAAGGTTTTGTTAGATGTGAGTACAACATTGAGTGCTGAAGTTGTGGATGTGATAGTTTTAGCTAACAGACTAATGAGGTAGCATTGACATAAATGTTCTGTATTGATAAATAAGTTATTAAATTATAATCCTGTCACAACTATCAGCAAAATAGATTATATTTGAGGAGAGTTCAGCTGCTTCACTTACTGTTGGTTGTATATGCATTATGGGAGCAGGTGAAATTTGATAACATGACAGTTACCTGTAATAGTCCACATCAAGACAAGGTAGAGGCAGTCCATGGCCAAAGTTAATCAACCAATAAACATCACTGCTATAGAGAAGTTGTGCCTGGAAACAGCCATTTAGGGATATAGAAATAATTGATATTAGTTTTTTCCTTAACCCTGCTTTATGATTCAGTTGTAACAATTACTGTTTCAAGATAACAATTCTTTAAATTTCACAGTTTTCTGCGGGCAAACACTCTCTTTCTCTCTCCCCCCCCCCCCCCCCCCCCCTTTTTAACCTCCCTAATTGCTACTTCAAGTGTGTGTTGATTTGTTTCCTTTGTTGGATTTTTTTTTTTTAAGTGTGTCATAAAAAGTGCAGCGAATCACAGAAAGGGGGCTATTTTTTAATATAAATTTTGCACATTTTTTTTTTTTTAATGAGGGGTAAAATCTCCACTGGTGAGATATCAAATAAACATTTGTAACACGGGATAGACAGTAAACAACACTTAGAGGGAGTCGAACATATGGCTGGATTGACGGACTGATGGTGATCATGTGAATAGACAACGTAACACCTGTGGTAGCTACAGTGCCATGTAGTTGAATTTCAGGCCATAAATCTAATGTAACCCAGGAAATGATTACAACATCCTATTCCCATGTCTCTGCTTGGGTAAACACACAGCTGTGTAGCAAAAGTTCAAAGAAAGTACTATTTTTGGAACTCCTAATGTAGTATTTGAGTGATAGTAATTTTTATGACGGTATTGTGAAAACATGACCCACAGATAGGAATTGTTATCTAGGGATATACAGCAGGAAAAGGGAGCATATCCTGTTTGTCTGAGACCTTGATGTCCTCTCTGATTCCACAACATTACTTTATATTATTCCTCACTTTCAGTACATTTTATATTGCTCTAGACATCATTTCTTCTATTGCTTACAATTACGAAGTGTTAGAAAGAGAAACTTATAAGAAAAATATTAGTAAAACTGTTCTAGTAATTTCATGTAAAACGCTTAACCACATTACTTTAAGAACAATTTGTTTTCTGTTTCAAAAAGTGTACTTTCAGAAGTTAGGAAGCTATTTGCACATCTCCATCATTGTTGCATCTAACATAGATAAGAAGGATTTAGTCTGAACTTAATGAGGGTTAACATAAGAGTTTTAAAGGCTGTATGGTGTGACAAATAATCAGGAAATGAAATCTAAATAGAGAAATGTAACTGCTGTCTTGTGTCATTTCATATCCAGTTTGTACAATTTGCTAAGACCACATTTGAAAGTTTTTTTTTTCTGAAATGTTGTCTGTTATTTCAAGTAACTTCTGTACCTATCACTCATTTCATGTTTTAAAATGACCATTTCACAGAATGGCATGTATGTCTGCATGAGAAAATACATTTCTTTCTGTATGTCATGAAATGATTATGAGCACTATAATGTTGATCTAGAGCTGTTTTGTTAGTGATTTTTATGACAGTTTCTCCTAATGTGACATCTGTTGAAGTACTTGTCATGTGGCAATATTTAAAATGTTATTTGTATGTGATGTTGTAGAGAATGTCATGGGAGTAATGATATAGTGTGCTTGTATGGATAAATGTTGAAAGTGATAGAGGGGACCACAAAGTGAATGTTCTGGACTCTTCAAAATGGTATGGAAGGGGTCATCAGTGAGATTAACAAATCTAATTGAGAGTTGAAGAATTGCTTTTAACCGTGAAAAGCAGTCATTGGCTAATGGCCATTGTAGTAAGTAAAAGTAAAGTACCCCCGTCACGCCAAGTAAAGTAGTAAAGTACCCACGTCATGTCAAGTAGCATATAGGAAATATGGTGTTAGTGACCATAAATTTTACAGACCTTCGGCACATGATTTTTGGGGTAATGTGGTCGGTATTATGCCTGTGCCGCTTTACTTTCCCAGAAAATATCCGGTACCCATTTATGGCTGGGTGAACCGGAAGCCGTCGGTTGGGATCGAACCCTACCTCTTGTCCTTTGTAGTCCAGTTCACTAACCACTGAGCTATCGTGGCTCCCCCAAGTTTTGCCCTACACAATCAACGCATGTCCCACTAGATTACCTTTGATCTGTCTTTCAACAACTTTTCTGCTCTGAGTACACTAGTCATCTACCCAGCTACAGTCTGCTTGTTATTTCTATCTACATCGCGTCTTGGTTGTTCTTGTAGACAGCTGATTTGTTTGACTAAAATATGAAACGACAGTCTGAATGTTTCCTTACTCAGTTATAATCCACCAATCACATTTGTTGAATGTGATTATCATCTTCAAATGTTGTTTAGATTTGTCAAAACTACTCTAGATTTGGTCATTCTTTTGCTGATGGTGTGGTAATAACACCACACAGACTTGATAATCCAATGATTAGCTGTTTTTTTCTCCCCTCATAATTAAACTCTAGTTATTTCCACCAGCAGTGGAACAAATGTTCCTAGCGGAACGTGTTAGTAGAGGTAACAACCAATCGATGATTTAACCTAATCTCCTATATCCCATCTAGATATTGTGGCTGTGTCCTCAGAGATGAGAGCACAATGAACAATTTCACGGTTTGCTTCAAACTGAGCACAACCTTGAATTGTGCAATAGTAATAATAGTTATGTAATAATAGATGGGTATGTCAACACAGTCTCATGTAACTAATGTGATTTGTTAGAGAAACATGAAATTAGTGGGTCCATATTAAACCAAAATGATAGAGAATAGAATGAAGAAATAATTCAAGCCTTCTGAAGTGTTTCATGTGATTTCTTGTATTTGTTTCTTTAACTCTTTCAGGACCACATCAGGAATACATTCTTTTTAGGTTTGGACCAGATTAATTTTCCTGTTTCTAACAATTTCACCATATATGTATTTTTTCATTTGAGTACTTCACACAATAATTTAGATAAATATGGTATACATCACTGGAAAGGGAAATGGATACAGAAAATGAAAATAGCAATATATTTATGATATGTGATTATTTGAAGGAATAAATATATTTTTTTAAATATAAAATATTCAATGTAGATAATTTTTAATTCAAAATATTGTAATTCTCTTACCTTTTTCCATGGTTAGAAGTGTTGCTATCCATTTGTCTTGAAATATTACACAACATAATCCAAATTCCTCCATAATACAGATTATTTGATGAATTTATGTCTATGAATAACAAAATTATGAACATTTTTGTAAATGACCCCAGAATGAAAAATATGATAAATTGATGTGGTCGTGACAACAATATTATTTACAAGTCAAGTTTGTTATTTGGTTTTATTAGTCCGAGTCTGAATCACTCAATAACAAGGTTTCAAACATAGATCTACCTTCTTCTGCACTGTATTGTTTTGGTCGACTGCAAGTACTGACAGTCTGCATGGTCATTATGTGGCAGAAATTTCAGAAATAAACAATGAATATAAATTCAACAATTTTCTGCTGTACAATGCTCAGACCATGCCAGTATCTGCAGGATGTACTAGTGAGAACTCTTCTAAATCCGGAAATCAAGTATTGGTTAAAATAAAAATGAAAATCATCAAAAATTAAACATACATTAATCTACACCCGTCAGAGCCGATGTGACGATTAGTGGTCGGATATGAATATTGTTATCAAACCAATGTGCTGGTTACTGGTCCAGAAAGAGATGATATAGTTCTTGAGCATCTGTTTAATAGGCCAGTTGTTAGTGAGGTTTGGTAAGAAAGGTGCTTCAGTATTTACTTTGTTGCCAACAAATGAAATTTTGTTGACATACAACATTGACTACCATCAGATAGCATCCCTTAACAAGCATTAATGACCAGATGCAACAACAAAAAACTATCCAGACGATGAAATATTAACAAAGCAGACCACTATCAAGAACACCCACAACCCAACCATCCACTTACTTTTCTTTCTCTCCACTAACTGAGGCATATAAGGATCTAGAACAGAAAATCTCAAATTTATTGAACTTGAAAATTCTGAAACCAATTATATTGAGCTTAAAGTGATATATAAAGTTGGATATCAAGGATCTAGTGGACTCCAGGGGGAAGACGATAGAGAAACAAATCATGGACAGTCTGGCAGAAGGGCGTGAAAACTGAGATTCATAGTTTCCTGACAGATGTGAGACAGCCTGTGAATGTTGGCCACTTTGATTTGCTCTACATTGAAGAAGAAGAGATTTTGACAAGAGACAGAAAACATAAGGAGTCTGTTGCATCTAGCTTTACAGTAGACCTGTGACATTCTTCTTCTTCTTTTCAGTTCCCTGTGGAGTATAGGTCTTCAACAAATACTTTCCAAGCCATTCTGTTTGCTGCCATTCTTTTTAAGATCATTTCATGTCTTCCCTTCGTCTTCATCTCTGTTTCCGTCTTCTCCGAGAATGTTTTGGTCTTTTGCTTTGTTCCTTCCCCTGGGGGCTCCAAAAAAAAGGACATGTCTTGTAGTACTCTCAGTTGACTACCACAGTGTGCGTCCTATCCAGTGCCATAGACCTGTGACATTACTTCACACAAATACAGTCATAGATCACTTTCCAGAGGTTTTCTCTCTTATATTTTAATGATTTAGATAATTGACCACAATGCACCAAAGGCAAACCATTTCAGTAGTCAGGGCACTATCCTCAGAACAGATAACCATTTCTGTAGCTGGTTACATATTCCCTGATCTGTCCTCTCAATCCCATCTCATATTCATACCTTGACATGTGTTTTAGAGTGCAAATATGTATTTGTTTAATACTATCTGCAAACTGGAAACATGATATTTTTTGTTGTATTATTCATACCTAACCGTACTACTTATTCTTGGAAGTTCCCTTATATATATATATTATATCTACATCTGTTGTGGCATGCATGTTATGACTTTTTGAAAACAAATTTCATGTTGATTAGTTTAAATAGAAGACAGTTGTGTCCACATTGTTATTATAATTTAGTTGCAGGGAAATATGCAAAGACACTTGCAAAGTGTACGGGTTAATGACATAGTAAGAAACTGCATTCCAACACTAGACTGAATTATGAAAAGTGTTGTTATTTTGATTCACTGAATTTGTAATAATCTGGTTTAATAACATTGGCTTTATGTTGAAAGTATACATTTAAAAGTTTAATTTTAAGCATTTATCTTGTAGTTCATTCATGCAATCACTTTCTGTAAGACATTCAAGATTGCTGATAGCTTAAAAAAAATTACTGACGTGCTGAAAGTTAAAATTGCTGCTGACCATGCAGCGTTCATTTATTGAATCTATAACCATCAAATGTTGAATCTATATCCATCAAATATTGCTATCTCCGAGAATTCACGAGAACCCGGTTGTGGGAATGTTTATATTAAGTATGCTAATTATATTGCAGATCAATCATGTGGTTATCATTTCGTGGTTTAATTTCTGCGGATAAATCTCTGATAATGCAGTTATTTTGTGTGTTCCTGCAAATCTGTTGGCTTCTGGATGATTTAGAGTGAGACTAGAACAGCTATTCATTTGTACTATTAAGAAATAATACAGAGAAGTAGAGTTCATGCTGGCAGTATTTTAAAGAAAACAGAGAAATAATTTACTCTGGGAGTATTTAAAAGAATAGTCAGTGAGTCAGTCATTAGATTATCCAAACAACTGTCCCTAAGCATTTACCTAGATAAGCAAGATCACCTCCCCAGCATATCCCGTAGTGTGAAACGATATACTGGTTCACAAGTCTATCGCTGGCCTTAATTTAGATAACATCCCTCTTGACTAACATGAAGGTCACACCAGTGGTGCTGATTCATGAACATCATTGAAATCTTTGTCTAGAAATAATTAATGCTGGTGCATTCATTCAAGTCCACAACTAGACTTCTTGAGTGAACATAACTCTTGGAAAAACAAGATTGTCTTCTTTCAGAGACCTGTTGTACAGTGGAAGCAAAGTATGGACAACAGGCTAGGTTAAAAAAGGCTTGTACCTTAAGTAAGAATTGGAGATAAAGCACGAGAAGATAGTAATGAGATTTTGTGATGCTGAAATGTTACTACAGTTACTTGAGTATTAACTTGAGAGCAAGGTTATTGAGCTCACTATTCTCAGACAATGTCCATTAGCATTTTGATCTTTTGCTAGGAACAGAAAGATTTAATTGTAGTGCATGAACTCTAGTGCTGGTAAGTGACCCTAGTACAAATCCACATAAAACGCTGGTTAATTGTGAAAAAAAAAAGATAAATTAAATTTGTTTATCAGTGACATTTGACCCGGGAAGTAGCCATATACACTTTATACAGCTTTTTCTTGTCATTTGTCAGCTTCTTACATACACAACTTGAACACTTTACCTCCTTTGTATAATCTGTCTCAGATAACACTGGGTACCCAATCTCATTTCAGGGTTATTGCTCTAAGTGGGGTTTGAACCAAGAATCTTCTGGTTGTGAGGCAAGCAACACTTCAACTACACCCACACAAATGCTCGCTTTATAAGAATGAACTTTGTCTTCATATGAATAGTTTTGCTAAATGAAATGTTCTATCCTCACCTTCATATTACCATCGCCAGACATCTGAGGTAGATATTGCAATCTCTAGACTGAGAACTGACTACAACAAATTGTTCCAAAAAATCAATTGGAGAAAGTGATCTCTGTCTGCCCCTGTGATCATTCTCTAGAAGATGTAGAACAAATTTACCAGCCTTGCAAAATGTAGACAAGCCCAGGAGCAACACTGGTCTACAGAGGCAGGTATAGAAGCAACACTGGTCTACAGAGGCAGGTCAGAGGGATATGTTCAGACAAATCTAGGAGCAACACTGATCTATAGAGGCAGGTCCAGGAGCAACACTGATCTACAGAGGCAGGTCCAGGAGCAACACTGGTCTACAGAGACAGTCCAGGAGCAACACTGATCTACAGAGGCAGATCCAGGAGCAACACTGGTCTACAGAGACAGGTCCAGGAGCAACACTGGTCTACAGAGACAGTCCAGGAGCAACACTGGTCTACAGAGACAGTCCAGGAGCAACACTGGTCTACAGAGACAGGTCCAGGAGCAACACTGGTCTACAGAGACAGTCCAGGAGCAACACTGATCTACAGAGGCAGGTCCAGGAGCAACACTGGTCTACAGAGACAGGTCCAGGAGCAACACTGGTCTACAGAGACAGGTCCAGGAGCAACACTGATCTATAGAGGCAGGTCCAGGAGCAACACTGGTCTACAGAGGCAGGTCCAGGAGCAACACTGGTCTACAGAGACAGTCCAGGAGCAACACTGGTCTACAGAGGCAGGTCCAGGAGCAACACTGGTCTACAGAGACAGTCCAGGAGCAACACTGGTCTACAGAGACAGGTCTGAGGGATATGTTAAGACAAGTCCAGAAGCAACACTGGTCTACAGAGACAGGTCCAGGAGCAACACTGGTCTACAGAGACAGGTCCAGGAGCAACACTGGTCTACAGAGGCAGGCCCAGGAGCAACACTGGTCTACAGAGGCAGGTCCAGGAGCAACACTGGTCTATAGAGACAGGTCAAGGAGCAACACTGGTCTGCAGAGACAGGTCCAGGAGCAACACTGGTCTACAGAGACAGGTCTGAGGGATATGTTAAGACAAGTCCAGGAGCAACACTGGCCTACAGAGACATGTCTGAGGGATATGTTAAGACAAGTCCAGGAGCAACACTGGTCTACAGAGACATGGGTTAAGGCAAAGAAATGCAAATGAATGCATAAAAATGCAGTAAAGCTGAATATAAGGAAAAATTAAAATATACAGAAAAATGGTATGTTAGAAGCTTTACGTGATAAGTGGACGACACAGACTAAACGACGTTTCGGTCCAATAGGCCTTCAGCAGGAACAAACAAGAAAAACAAACACACAAAACTAATAACGAAACATTTGTTACCAAATTCGGCCTATTGGGCCGAAACGTCGTTTAGTCTGTGTCGTCCACTTATCACGTAAAGCTTCTAACATACCATCTTTCTGTATTTTAAAATTTTTCTCTACAGAAACAGGTCGAGGAGAAACACTAGTCTACAAAGACAGCTCCAGAAGCAACACTAGTCTGCAGAGACAGGTCCAGAAGCAACACTGGTCTGCAGAGACAGGTCCAGAAGCAACACTGGTCTACAGAGACAGTCCAGGAGAAACACTAGTCTACAAAGACAGCTCCAGAAGCAACACTAGTCTGCAGAGACAGGTCCAGAAGCAACACTAGTCTACAGAGACAGGTCCAGAAGCAACACTGGTCTGCAGAGACAGGTCCAGAAGCAACACTGATCTATAGAGGCAGGTCCAGGAGCAACACTGGTCTACAGAGGCAGGTCCAGGAGCAACACTGGTCTACAGAGACAGTCCAGGAGCAACACTGGTCTACAGAGGCAGGTCCAGAAGCAACACTGGTCTGCAGAGACAGGTCCAGAAGCAACACTAGTCTGCAGAGACAGATTTGAGGGATATCTTCAGCACTTGGAAGTGACAGCACTGCCCTATATAACTGAGATAGATGCAATAAAATTTGTAAAAATAAATAGTTCAACTTTGTGGATAAGACAAGATTAACAAACCAACGTTTTGATGGAAACATTTAGTTTTTTTTCTTATCTGCAAAGCTGAAATAATATTCTTTAAAATATACTTGAGTGTGTCATCACCAGCTTTGCTGCAATGTCATATGCTTTTTATGTTTACTCCCTCTAGTTGAAATCAATATTGATTTCTGATATCAGCATACAGGAGAACAAAGAAGAATTAAATCAGATAATAAATTGAACCTTTGCAAAATCTTAATTACAGTAAAGTTATATGAATGTTGAAGAAGCTTGCGGGTCTTCAAGAAGATTTTCATGAATCTCCCTGGATATTGTGGTACCTGATCAGTTATGTTGCTTTGTTGTGTACAGAAAACATTTTGAAGTTGTGAGAATTGTTGTCCTTGATTCTTATGTGCAGGTGATTTTTTGGTAACTTTTTTTTTTTTGCCAAAACTATTGAAGATTCAAGCACAGCTTGTCACGCATATCTTGTCATGTTGTATGGCTATCTTGGGCAGATTCCATGACTCTTGATTCAGAAATGTCTGTGTATAGTTCCAAGTTGAGTTGAGTGTAGAAATACTTAGAGATTGATTGTGGGTATGTGTATGATGTTTGCAGAAGATTGTGTGTGTTGTGCATATGTGTGTACTTTATTTAAAGATAACGGTTGGCATGAAAGAATTGTGGGAAACTGCATCTCATTTTGAAGATATTAATATGCATTTCTGTAAAGTCAATAAAATGAATTGTCTTGTTAAAATAATTGTTTTGTTCTTGGTTATTCTGTGCCCTCAATTTGATTATTATTTATGTATCACGTGATGAGGTAATACCAGTGGATAAAGAGTTACAGCGAAGACGATGGCTCTGGATAGGACACACACTACAAAGTGGAAAAGACAAAGTGGAAGACAGATAGAAGCAGAGATGAAGATGATGGGGAAGACATGGAATGATCTTAAAAGAATGGCAAAAAACAGAATGACTTGGAAAGTGTTTGTTGAAGACCTATGCTCCCTGGGAGCTAAAAAGGTAGAAGAAGAAAGAGTGATGAGGTACGTCATTATTGTGGTTAGTGACATCACCGGATGCGGTTAGTGACATCACCGGATGCGAATCTTTTCTCTGTGATCCTTCATGACTGCTCTTCTTCATCATCTGTGTGTAAGAGAAAGTTAAATGGACATGGTGTTGTTGCTTACCGCAATACTCTGTAGTGTGATATTTTGTGTCTTTCAGCTCAACACATCTGATTTAAAAAGGTATTTTTGACTCAAAGAACACTGAGGTGAGAAGCAACAACAATAGGCATCAGCTCCCTTGCCGAGGTTGAGAGGCTCGCCCAGAGCAGCGAGGTCCTATGCAAAGTCTGACACTTTAATAGCAATGATTGTCGAACATGGAGAGTCTAGAATTTCTCCCATATATGTCGCCCTCGTCTTGAAAGAATAAAATACAGATGGTTGTCTTTTCCCTGTCGCCAGAATACATTTCGCTGTCCTCTCTTCAGGTCTTCGTATTGTCTCCAACAATTTGTGTTGTTGGCAAGGTTTGACACAAGTAGTTAGCTGTGAGTCACACACCACTTTCAGCCCTGACATTGACCTGTGTCTTGGCTTGAATATGGATTCGTTCATAATCTGATATTCTCCAGTCGTCCAACCCAAATAGGATTGGGTGTCTCGCTCATGGAGTTGGGGAAGGTAATAACGTTGAGAAAAGCAATGAAACATTTGTCTTCAAAATATGAGGTTTCTTAGTACAGTGAAACTGTAAGCTCATTCCAATGTAGCATGAAATGACTCATTGACTTTTAGTGCTCGTCTCATTGACTTTTAGTGCTTGTCTCATTGACTTAGTACTCACCTCAGTGACTTTTAGTGTTCGTCTCATTGACTTTTAGTGCTCGTCTCATTGACTTTTAGTGCTCGTCTCATTGACTTAGTACTCACCTCAGTGACTTTTAGTGCTCGTCTCATGACTTTTAGTGCTCGTCTCATTGACTTAGTACTCACCTCAGTGACTTTTAGTGTTCGTCTCATTGACTTTTAGTGCTCGTCTCATTGACTTTTAGTGCTCGTCTCATTGACTTTTAGTGCTCGTCTCATTGACTTTTAGTGCTCGTCTCATTGACTTTTAGTGCTCGTCTCATTGACTTTTAGTGCTCGTCTCATTGACTTAGTACTCACCTCAGTGACTTTTAGTGTTCGTCTCATTGACTTTTAGTGCTCGTCTCATTGACTTAGTACTCACCTCAGTGACTTTTAGTGTTCGTCTCATTGACTTTTAGTGCTCGTCTCATTGACTTAGTACTCACCTCAGTGACTTTTAGTGTTCGTCTCATTGACTTTTAGTGTTCGTCTCATTGACTTTTAGTGCTCGTCTCATTGACTTAGTACTCACCTCAGTGACTTTTAGTGCTCGTCTCATTGACTTTTAGTGCTCGTTTCATTGACTTTTAGTGCTCGTCTAATTGACTTTTAGTGCTCGTCTCATTGACTTTTAGTGCTCGTCTAATTGACTTTTATTGCTCGTCTCATTGACTTTTAGTGCTCAGCTCAGTGACTTTTTGTGTTCGTCTCATTGACTTTTAGTGCTCGTCTCATTGACTTTTAGTGCTTGTCTAATTGACTTTTAGTGCTCGTCTCGTTGACTTTTAGTGCTCACCTCATTGACTTTTAGTGCTCGTCTCATTGACTTTTAGTGGTTGTCTAATTGACTTTTAGTGCTTGTCTAATTGACTTTTAGTGCTTGTCTAATTGACTTTTAGTGCTCGTCTAATTGACTTTTAGTGCTCGTCTCATTGACTTTTAGTGCTTGTCTAATTGACTTTTAGTGCTCGTCTCATTGACTTTTAGTGCTCGTCTCATTGACTTTTAGTGCTCACCTCAGTGACTTTCAGTGTTCGTCTCATTGACTTTTAGTGCTCGTCTAATTGACTTTTAGTGCTCGTCTCATTGACTTTTAGTGCTCGTCTAATTGACTTTTATTGCTCGTCTCATTGACTTTTAGTGCTCACCTCAGTGACTTTTTGTGTTCGTCTCATTGACTTTTAGTGCTCGTCTCATTGACTTTTAGTGCTTGTCTAATTGACTTTTAGTGCTCGTCTCGTTGAATTTTAGTGCTCACCTCATTGACTTTTAGTGCTCGTCTCATTGACTTTTAGTGGTTGTCTAATTGACTTTTAGTGCTTGTCTAATTGACTTTTAGTGCTCGTCTAATTGACTTTTAGTGCTCGTCTAATTGACTTTTAGTGCTCGTCTCATTGACTTTTAGTGCTTGTCTAATTGACTTTTAGTGCTTGTCTAATTGACTTTTAGTGCTTGTCTAATTGACTTTTAGTGCTTGTCTAATTGACTTTTAGTGCTTGTCTCATTGGCTTTTAGTGCTCGTCTCATTGACTTTTAGTGATCGTCTAATTGACTTTTAGTGTTCGTCTCATTGACTTTTAGTGCTCGTCTCATTGACTTTTAGTGCTCACCTCATTGACTTTTAGTGCTCGTCTCATTGACTTTTAGTGCTCGTCTCATTGACTTTTAGTGCTCGTCTCATTGACTTTTAGTGCTCGTCTCATTGACTTTTAGTGCTCGTCTCATTGACTTTCAGTGATCGTCTCATTGACTTTTAGTGCTCGTCTCATTGACTTTTAGTGCTCGTCTAATTGACTTTTAGTGCTCGTCTAATTGACTTTTAGTGCTCGTCTAATTGACTTTTAGTGCTTGTCTCATTGGCTTTTAGTGCTCGTCTCATTGACTTTTAGTGATCGTCTAATTGACTTTTAGTGTTCGTCTCATTGACTTTTAGTGCTCGTCTCATTGACTTTTAGTGCTCACCTCATTGACTTTTAGTGCTCGTCTCATTGACTTTTAGTGCTCACCTCAGTGACTTTCAGTGTTCGTCTCATTGACTTTTAGTGCTCGTCTCATTGACTTTTAGTGCTCGTCTCATTGACTTTTAGTGCTCACCTAAGTGACTTTTAGTGCTCGTCTAATTGACTTTTAGTGCTCGTCTCATTGACTTTTAGTGCTCGTCTCATTGACTTTTAGTGCTTGTCTAATTGACTTTTAGTGCTCGTCTAATTGACTTTTAGTGCTCGTCTCATTGACTTTTAGTGCTTGTCTAATTGACTTTTAGTGCTCGTCTCATTGACTTTTAGTGCTCGTCTCATTGACTTTTAGTGCTCACCTCAGTGACTTTCAGTGTTCGTCTCATTGACTTTTAGTGCTCGTCTAATTGACTTTTAGTGCTCGTCTCATTGACTTTTAGTGCTCGTCTAATTGACTTTTATTGCTCGTCTCATTGACTTTTAGTGCTCACCTCAGTGACTTTTTGTGTTCGTCTCATTGACTTTTAGTGCTCGTCTCATTGACTTTTAGTGCTTGTCTAATTGACTTTTAGTGCTCGTCTCGTTGACTTTTAGTGCTCACCTCATTGACTTTTAGTGCTCGTCTCATTGACTTTTAGTGGTTGTCTAATTGACTTTTAGTGCTTGTCTAATTGACTTTTAGTGCTCGTCTAATTGACTTTTAGTGCTCGTCTAATTGACTTTTAGTGCTCGTCTCATTGACTTTTAGTGCTTGTCTAATTGACTTTTAGTGCTTGTCTAATTGACTTTTAGTGCTTGTCTAATTGACTTTTAGTGCTTGTCTAATTGACTTTTAGTGCTTGTCTCATTGGCTTTTAGTGCTAGTCTCATTGACTTTTAGTGATCGTCTAATTGACTTTTAGTGTTCGTCTCATTGACTTTTAGTGCTCGTCTCATTGACTTTTAGTGCTCACCTCATTGACTTTTAGTGCTCGTCTCATTGACTTTTAGTGCTCACCTCAGTGACTTTCAGTGTTCGTCTCATTGACTTTTAGTGCTCGTCTCATTGACTTTTAGTGCTCGTCTCATTGACTTTTAGTGCTCACCTAAGTGACTTTTAGTACTCGTCTCATTGACTTTTAGTGCTCGTCTCATTGACTTTTAGTGCTCGTCTAATTGACTTTTAGTGCTCGTCTAATTGACTTTTAGTGCTCGTCTAATTGACTTTTAGTGCTCGTCTCATTGACTTTTAGTGCTTGTCTAATTGACTTTTAGTGCTCGTCTCATTGACTTTTAGTGCTCGTCTCATTGACTTTTAGTGCTCACCTCAGTGACTTTCAGTGTTCGTCTCATTGACTTTTAGTGCTCGTCTAATTGACTTTTAGTGCTCGTCTCATTGACTTTCAGTGATCGTCTCATTGACTTTCAGTGATCGTCTCATTGACTTTTAGTGTTCGTCTCATTGACTTTTAGTGTTCGTCTCATTGACTTTTAGTGCTCGTCTCATTGACTTTTAGTGCTCGTCTCATTGACTTTTAGTGCTCGTCTCATTGACTTTTAGTGCTCGTCTCATTGACTTTCAGTGATCGTCTCATTGACTTTTAGTGCTCGTCTCATTGACTTTTAGTGTTCGTCTCATTGACTTTTAGTGCTCGTCTCATTGACTTTTAGTGCTCGTCTCATTGACTTTTAGTGCTCGTCTCATTGACTTTTAGTGCTCGTCTCATTGACTTTCAGTGATCGTCTCATTGACTTTTAGTGCTCGTCACATTGACTTTTAGTGTTCGTCTCAGTGACTTTTAGTGCTCGTCTCATTGACTTTTAGTGCTCGTCTCATTGACTTTTAGTGCTCGTCTCATTGACTTTTAGTGCTCGTCTCATTGACATTCAGTGATCGTCTCATTGACTTTTAGTGCTCGTTTCATTGACTTTTAGTGATCGTCTCATTGACTTTTAGTGTTCGTCTCATTGACTTTTAGTGCTCGTCTCATTGACTTTTAGTGCTAGTCTCATTGACTTTTAGTGCTCGTCTCATTGACTTTTAGTGCTCACCTCATTGACTTTTAGTGCTCGTCTCATTGACTTTTAGTGCTCGTCTCATTGACTTTTAGTGCTCACCTCATTGACTTTTAGTGCTCGTCTCATTGACTTTTAGTGCTCACCTCATTGACTTTTAGTGTTCGTCTCATTGACTTTTAGTGCTCACCTCAGTGACTTTCAGTGTTCGTCTCATTGACTTTTAGTGCTCGTCTCATTGACTTTTAGTACTCGTCTCATTGACTTTTAGTGCTCGTCTCATTGACTTTTAGTACTCGTCTCATTGATTTATCGTAATGGGTCCATTGAAGATTAAACTTCAGCAAGGAGCTAACCGCTACTTGTCTTTATAAATCTAAAATCATAAAATTAAGTAGGCATGTGTATGGAGATGAAGACAAGCAAGAAAGTTCTGAATCAGCTGAAAATAAAATAAAAACCACGTAACACAATTCGAAAAAGACAACCGATATTTGTGGACATGTGAAGAGACATAACACTCTTATAAAAGTCATTTTGGATGGGAACGTACGTGGTAGGCGAGGCAGAGACAGACCATGACTAAAGTGGACTGATAAAATAAAAAAGTTGACAGATGAACCTATGACTACATGCACCATTTAGACAAGAGACAGAGTAAAATGGTGCTTCTATATAAAATGATGCACGCAATAGCCAACCTTTGATGTGGAGATGGCACTCTAAGAGTATGTATATGCAGAAACTCGATTGATCTGAGTCAAGTTCTACATTTGTATTGTTTTATGTAAGTTTATAAATTTGATTGATTAGTTCTGGTCTTGTTACACTCGGAGTTTATGAGGTCCAAAAAAAAATGGATCTCATTACACCCAGGATAGATTACATTAGAATATGTATAGGTCTTGACCATTATTCTTATCCGCCGTTTTGTGATTCTTATTTCAGATTAGTACTTGACTTTCGTGTTTGTCTTTGTATTAATATCTTTTATTTTTTATCTGACGAAGGCTTTTGACGAAACGTCGTAGTTTGTCTCGTCTCTCGACAAGTTTAGCTGCTTAATAACAGTTTATGTTTATTTGACGTGGTAGATCGCATTAGCAGTGATCTTACTACACCAGGTCTGAATACATTAACAAAGTTGGTCTCACTACACCCAGAGCTGATTAAATCAACAGATGTGAAAATATTGCTGACCTTACTACACTCAGAGAAGTTAACAGATCTGCTCTTACTACACCCAGAGATGACTAAGTTAACAGATCTGATCTTACAACAGTGAGAGTTCATTGAGTTACAAGATCTGATCTAACCACACTCAAGAGTTTAACTGGTCTGATCTTACTACACCCAGGCTCACCATTGTCACCAGTTCTATTTAACGTGTACACAATAATGATCACGGATCAACAGCTGGTTGGAAGGGGAAGAACTATGACTTTTGCTGATGATATTCTGGTATATCGACAGGGAAGAGACAGGCGCGGAATCGCCTCCACAATGCAAGACGAACTCGATCGCATTTTTTTCCTGGTGTAGGGTTTCAGGCGCTTTGGTTAATCCTAATAAAGCATCAGTTTCATCGTTCTCCCATAACAATCATATCGTTAATACGACCACACCGGTAGTACGAATGGGAGCTAATGGGGTGACCAGGCACAAGTTGATGACATACCTCGGAGTTAAGTTTGATCGCAGCCTGTGTTTTCGGGACCACGTCGACCATGTAATAGCAAAATCCCGCAAAGGATTAACCGCCTTGAAGGTCATGGCAGCTGCCAACATCGAGCAGAGGCTACTTACTCTTCTGTTCCAGGGATTAGTCCTCGCACCAATCGAGTATGCCCTGGCAATTCTTACTGTAAGTACGACTCAAATTGATAGGCTGGAGAAAATACAAAATGAAGCCATGCGCATTATCCTGGGATGTACGAGGGACACTCCCTGTGTAGCAATGAGGTATCTTCTTGACTTTCCAACCATGGATAACAGAATCAAGATCTGGAGATTACGAGCATACCTAAAGATTAGTACAGATACAGAGCATCCATTGCACCACGTGCTCAACACAGAGAAAGGTACCAGGCTAAAAAGAGGCAAATCATGGGTGGGCCGAGCAGAAGATGTCATCAAACAGGTCTGTGGGCTTACAAATATCTGCGTTGGTGAGGAGTGGATACCGGTGCCTGCGTAATTCAAGGGGACTTTCTCGTGTATTGTCACACTCAACAGAAAAAGTAGGAAACAGAACCAGGTCGTGGTTAATGCCGAGGTCAACGGTCTCGTCTGCGATAACACCGATGAGAAAGATGCAGTCATCTATACAGACGGATCTGTAATACGACACCAAAGAAGTGCATGGGCATTAACAGCACGCTCAGTAGGCAGAATAGTCAAAGAAGACAGTGGTGCATACGTCATGACCACGAGTAGCATGACAATGGAGGCGATGGCAGTGACCAAGGCATTCAAATGGTTAGAATCACAAGACTACACCCACACATGTATACTGAGTGATTCGATGAGCATGATTAAAAAAGTGGAGGCAGGATCTGTACGCATGCAATGGGTAGAGTCGTTACAGAAATCCAAAATACGTAAGGTCACCTTTGTCTATGTCCCTGGACATGAGGGAGTACGGGGAAATGAAAGAGCGGACAGGTTGGCTAGCTGCGCTGTCGTTGAGGACGGTCAACCAATGGATCGGGGGGACATCATCAATGCTCTCCAAGATGTGGGAAGAGCACAGGACTTCGACAAACACAGATCCACGTCACTTCTTCGGATGATGGAAATGGGAGCTAAGTTGGGCACAGCCAGAAATGAGAAACTTAGTGGCCGAGTAAGAAGACTTATCAACCAACATAGAACAGGAGTCGTCAGTCGCTGGACACTGAGGGAATTGCTGAGGAGGGGATCTGAGCACCTATGGACATGTTCGGAGTGCAATGATGATGACCCGCAAATAACTCAATACTACACCCAGGGTTGATTTAAGTTAAAACAGATCTGATCTTACTACATTAAGGGTTAGATTAATAGAGCTGATATTATTACACCCAGGGTGATTAAATTAGCACAACTGGTCTTATTAAACTCAGAGTTAACAGATGATCTTACTACAACACTCAATGGTAATTAGTTAAATAAAATTAATTGTTTAAAGTAAAGCTTCCCTCCACGTCTTGCTAGTTTTATAGCGAATATGTTGTTAGTGACCATCTTTTTCATCACCACGGTACAATTTTAGGTGATGTGGTCGGTGCCACGACAGGCCGCCTATACTTTACAGAAACACCCCTGGTACCGATTTTAGAGGCTGGGTGAATCCCGGAGTTTTGTCATCCGAAAAAAAATACAAACATTTGCTGCTTCTGGGAATTGAACTCATACTCTTCTGATCGGGAAGCGAGCACACTAACTGCTCAGCCACTGAGACTCCTGATTAGTAAGTTGCCTCTCAAATTGTTCATTTACCTATAACAATCAGGACAATTAATGCAATAACAATCTATTAGGAAGAAACAATCATCATTTTTTGGCCATGTAATGAGAAGAGAACAACTGGAACATATTGTAACAACTGGAAAAATTGAGGAACGAAAAGATAGAGGGAAGCAAAGAGAAAAAAAATACCAGACAGCTTAAGAGAATGGCTTAGCAGAAGGTCAACAACAGAAATGATAAATAACTGTCGAGATCGAAAGTTGTGGAGAGGCATGATCACCTACGCCAGCAGGCCCGGTACTTGATGATGATGATGATGAATAAAAATCTCGGGCAATTATCCTTCAATCTTCAATCTTAACGGTCACTGGCAATTATCCTTCAATCTTAGCGGTCACTGGCAATTATCCTTCAATCTTAGCGGTCACTGGCAATTATCCTTCAATCTTAGCGGTCACTGGCAATTATCCTTCAATCTTAGCGGTCACTGGCAATTATCCTTCAATCTTAGCGGTCACTGGCAATTATCCTTCGATCCTACAAAAACAATCTGTGGCAATCATCCTTCAATCTTACAACAATCCTGGCAATTATCTTTCACTCTTACAACAATCCTGGCAACTATCCTTCAGGCTTGCGACAACCCCGGACAATTATCCTTGAATCTTACAACAACAATCAAAATAAAAAAAAAGTCTCACTGTTTATAAGGTGACACATGAACTTTATTGATTAATTTATCCTTTGATTGTTTCTATTGTGGCACACTTGTGTGTTTTTATTTTTAGCTTATATTAATACTAAATCTACACAATAAATCAAGTTTAGCAGCCGTGTTTTAGTTATCCTGTATTCTTGATGATGATTACTCAACGGCTTTGACAAAATGTAAGTAGCTGTAACTTAGTGGCGTTTAACAGAATGAGAAGTTATACTTGAATTGCTGCTTCACTAGGACAATGATGAACAAAATATAAGTAGTTGCCATTGCGAAATGAGGAACACAGACATGACACGTTTTGCCATAATTAATTAACTGCCAATTCTTTGCTCGGCTGGTCTAGTTGTGCTGCATCTAGTATTCCTCCTCTCCTTCGCCTTGTTCAGCAGCTTCAGTTGAATCAACTCCTACCTCCTCATAGTCCTTCTCAAGGGCAGCCAAATCCTCCCTGGCTTCGGAAAACTCACCTTCTTCCATACCTTCTCCAACGTACCTGAACACATACAGATTATGATAAACACGTTAGAGTTATTACATGAATCTCTGAGAGATAATGATAAACACGTTAGAATTGTTAAATGTATCACAGACAGATCATTATAAATGTGTTTGAGCTATTACACGTATCACATACAGATTACGATAAGATAAACACGTTAGAGTTGTTACACGTATCACATACAGATTACGATAAGATAAACACGTTAGAGTTGTTACATGTATCACATACAGATTACGATAAACACGTTAGAGTTGTTACATGTATCACATACAGATTACGATAAACACGTTAGAGTTGTTACATGTATCACATACAGATTACGATAAACACGTTAGAGTTGTTACACGTATCACATACAGATTACGATAAACACGTTAGAGTTGTTACATGTATCACATACAGATTACGATAAACACGTTAGAGTTGTTACATGTATCACATACAGATTACGATAAACACGCTAGAATCTACATTAAAACTAATAAAGTCCCCGCCCGATATCATATATTTTAGCCTATTTTCTGCTTTGAAACTAATGCACTATTTTACAGTACCCTAAAGGGTCAATACTTCTTCATTTCTTACCAGTGAACAAAGGCTCTCTTGGCGTACATAAGGTCAAACTTGTGGTCCAGACGTGCCCAGGCTTCAGCGATGGCAGTAGTGTTGCTTAACATGCAGACAGCACGCTGGACTTTAGCCAGGTCACCTCCTGGAACCACAGTGGGAGGCTGATAGTTGATGCCAACCTGCAGGGAGAAAGTTATTTAGAATTAAAGTTTCAGAATAAACTAGACAAATAAGAAACTTACAAATGACTTAGTTTGTTGTTGTCACTGCTTATTAGTTGTCACTGATCATTGGTTGTCACTGATCATTAGTTGTCACTGATCATTGGTTGTCACTGATCATTAGTTGTCACTGCTCATTAGTTGTCACTGATCATTAATTGTCACTGATCATTGGTTGTTACTGATCATTGGTTGTCACTGATCATTAGTTGTCACTGATCATCAGTTGTCACTGATCATTAGTTGTCACTGCTCATTAGTTGTCACTGATCATTAGTTGTCACTGATCATTGGTTGTCACTGATCATTGGTTGTCACTGATCATTAGTTGTCACTGATCATTGGTTGTCACTGATCATTGGTTGTTACTGATCATTGGTTGTCACTGATCATTGGTTGTTACTGATCATTGGTTGTCACTGATCATTGGTTGTTACTGATCATTGGTTGTCACTGATCATTGGTTGTCACTGATCATTGGTTGTCACGGCTCATTGGTTGTCACTGATCATTGGTTGTCACTGATCATTGGTTGTCACGGCTCATTGGTTGTCACTGCCCATTGGTTGTGACTGATCGTTGTCAAAAGCTATTATTCTAATGAAAGAAAACTTAAAGTTTATTTATATTTGTTTTTTTTTCAGTTGTCAAAATAATTAAGGATCTTAAAATATTGTTGATTTGCTTTTCTTACAGGATGATCTGGCTGGTAATTATGCATTCAAGTCGTATATATTTCGTTCCTAGTTAAAACTTTCTGAGTACTGAGAATGTGACACAACAAATCATCAACAAAGCCCACGTGAAAGCAAGGAGGTCGTATATTGAGAATTGCGCATGACAGATGGCATCTTGCCTCCTCCCGCTCCCCGTCCCCAACACTTCTTTATAGGTCTGGAGTTAGTAGACGTATAGCTCAGCTTATTGTAGCCATTTTTATAGCAGAGAATAAACAAATTGTTTTCAGTGTCCTTCACAAAGACACGTGATGCGAGTGTTAGCCAGTAACCTGAAAGAATTGTTGCAGGATTGGATAGTTTTGGTTCATCGATCCGACCATCAACCATGAGTCGATGACAGCTTCCAGACCTCTTCGTAAACCGTTCTTAAAAGGACGTTAAGTGAGCGTAAATACGTTGTGTTGCTGTTCGCAGTTTAAAAAAAAAATTGTGATATTTGCACCTTTAGGTCTAAAAAATTCGTCTTCGGGTTGACGTTTGTGAACACTGTTTGGCTTCCCTCCCTATTACTATTCACTTAGCCAGACTCGAATGGTTAGTCTGATCCTAGAGGTACCACGAAGAGGTAGAGTAGGGTCTGCATGGTTCACAGATCCTGGTGAACGCCACAGCTTTGAGTCGCTAGCAGCTGCCAGCTCTGTTGTCTGTACGGATAACTTTCCTCATTACAGTTATGAGACTCCAACAAATAATAAATAGCATTTTCATACCAACTTTATGCTATAAAAGTCAAACATGGACCCTTTCTAAATCACATTTAAGAATGATCAATACATGTGAGACGCGATGCTTGAGAAAAGTAACAAACAACACAAGAAGAGATAGAATACCAAATGAAACCATAAGAAAAATAGTAGAAACAAAACCCTGCCAAGAATATATAGAACAACTTAAATGGTTGGCCACCTGGTTAGAATGAATCCTTATCAATCACCATCAATGGCGTTCTTCTCGAGAATGTATGGAAAAAGGCCAAGAGGAAGACCCAAAGAAGATGGATAAATGCAGTGAAAGAGACATGTAACAACAAAGGAAGATCACTAATTCAGACAGTTCGAGCAGCTCAAGAACGAGAGATGATATAAACCACGACACCTTTAAGGTATCAGTGAGAAAGAGAAAAGAAGAGAATTGGTCGGAAGTCAGGCCAGGTAAAGGTTCTATGTGGCGACTGAAAGAACCGATCAACATTGTGTATAAGAAACAAGCTACAGGAAGCAAGCACACTTTGTGCCATGTGTTGAGGACTAAACATAATGAGAAGATTTGTAACCAGTAATGGGCAATTAAATCATCTCACAACCGAAAACAATAAAGAAAATGTGGTGGGGATGGATAGGGCACAAAACGGCATACATTTTGAAAGCCAGCAACAAGCGCTATCAGACAAGGTCTCACCCAGAACTCACATAGCAAAAGGAAACAGGGAAGACGAAGCAACACGTGGAAACAAATCATTGAGACTAAGATCGTAAAGATAAATTGCACCTGGAAACAATTACAGAAGACAGCAATGGAAGAAATGACTGAATTGCTTTTGTTGAGGCCAAAGGAGGTTTTAGAAATAGGTCGAGCAATCAGTAATTAATTAACGAATGTGAGCATGAAATAAGTAGGCACTCCACCTGGTATAACAATTTTTGGTCAGATTGTATAAAGTAAAAAAAAAAAAAGCAAAGTACCCCCGTCACACCAAGTGGCGTGTAGGGAATATGGTGTTAGTGACTATACATTTTACAGACCTTCGGCACATGATTTTTGGGGTAATGTGGTCGGTATTACGCCCGTACCGCTTTACTTTCCCAGAAAAAAATCCGGTACCCATTAAAGGCTGGGTGCACCGGAAACCGAGATTGTATATAGTTCACAACAAAAAAAACTACTATATTTACGTCCATTTCCCAGATTTGCAAAAAAAAAGAGGAGGGGGGGGGTGGGGGGATGGGATTGTATGACCGGAGAATAAAGGTCTCTTGCTCAGCAATGTCGCCCCGAGATGTTCGGGTCTGAGTTTTTATTTCACCCCCCCCCCCCACCCATTTTTTTTTCTCCCCCTCCTACCGCCCCTTTCGATAGAAAAGAAAAAACTTTTGACTCTACCGGAATAAGAACCCATGTTCTTTTGACAGTAAGTTAAGTATAGTCGAACTAAACAGAATGTAAATAAGGATATCAGGTTGCAAATAATGATAACAAATTGTGGATAACAAAGAATAACAAAGAGTTAATTGATTAAAGGTATTGGAGACTAATTGTTCCGTAAGGTAAGGGTCAAGTACGAGACTTGAACCGGCGTCTTAGCACGCGAGTTTCCACCCATATGTACTCGGCCGCCTATCCATAAATGTTCGGAGATTTCTGTATAGTGTCGCCTCAAGCATCTAAACTCAGATGCGAGGTGACATTCCTCACCTTCCCAGGTTAGTACCCTGGTACCCATTTCTGCCAACGGCTGGGTCGACCGTGGGGGTATTTATTTTTTCCCAACCACGAGTACAACTCACACTGCTTCCAGCGGGAATCGAACACGGGTTGTCCGAACGTAAGTAGTCCAGTCGAGTGGTTTTCCTAACTTGGTTACCGAGGTCCTCAGATTGTTCCGTCTATATCTTAACATGACTCTTCCATCTTTGTCTGAACATTTTTTCCCTAACGAACCATGGCACGACTTTGGACTTTCTCTGCTCATTTATTTAACTTCGTATTTATTATTCTCTTCGTATGCTCTTTTTCACGGTGTTAAGTTTATTTTTATTTCCATGATACTTTTCTTGACTACATCTTCATTTCTTCGGTATTTCTTACTTAATGTCTCTTAGTTTTCATTGAAAAATGTAACTTTGATGTATTACATTCCTTATGACACGTCTGTACGTTAACACTCCAATAACGCACTTCTGTCTTCCGTTGTCCGGTTCAGTCAATATTTGCCTCAACACCGTTCAGTTGTAGTAACTCTTCAATCGATGAGGTTGCTGGGTTGAACATAAATTGTTTGACCTGTAAGTGACGGGTAGTAGCCAATATCATCAAGTTCAGATTTGTGTATAATTTTTCTTTCAAATTAAGATTGTTAAAGAATAAATAAAGAAAGTCTGTTGCAGAAAAATGTAAATAATTTTGTACTAAAACATTTGATCATATTACGTTTCAATCGTCCAGAGTGTGTTAACACTACACGAGTGTGTCGTCCAGAGTGTCTTGTGAGTTAACACAGTTCATATTTTAATATCACGAAGTCTTAATGTTTGTGGATGTCACAAAACTCACCTTGAATCCGGTTGGACACCAATCTACAAACTGGATTGTGCGCTTAGTTTTGATGGTTGCTATGGCAGCGTTGACATCCTTTGGCACAACATCACCCCTAAAGAGGAGACAGCAAGCCATGTACTTGCCATGGCGAGGATCACACTTCACCATCTGGTTGCAGGGCTCAAAACAGGCATTCGTGATCTCAGCAACCGACAGCTGCTCGTGGTAAGCCTGACAGACGAACATTTGTATCGTTTTATCTCTGCATGCTTGCCGATAAAATTGTTGTTAGTATGTGGTAATTGACAAAAACTACAAACATTTAAAAATAATTGAGGAGATTTCTGACATTAGATGGTATGACAAGAACAGATATGGGGAGCTCTGGGAAAGAACAAAACAAGGGCCAATCGAGCAACGAATTGCGAATAGAAAACTATAACAGATTCTTCAAAAACTAACCTGATGCCAGCATAGCAAGACAGACACTACCATGGAACCCACAGAGAAAGAGAAAGCCAGAAAGACACGGGAATATATTGAAAGGAGAAGTCATTGAAACCCTTAGGAACATTGGCTCAGACTGGAGAGAAGTAACGAAAAATGTCCAACAGTAAGGAAAGTTGGAGACATCTTGTCCGTGGACTGTACTCCAATAAATGTTCAATAATAATGATAGTTCGATACATCTTGTCCGTGGACTATGCTCCAATAAATGTTCAATAATAATGATAGTTGGAGACATCTTGTCCGTGGACTGTACTCCAATAAATGTTCAATAATAATAATAGTTGGAGACATCTTGTTCGTGGACTGTACTCCAATAAATGTTCAATAATAATGATAGTTGGAGACATCTTATTCGTGGACTGTACTCCAATAAATGTCCAACAATAATGATAGTTGGAGACATCTTGTCCGTGGACTGTACTCCAATAAATGTTCAATAATAATGATAGTTCGGGACATCTTGTCCGTGGACTGTACTCCAATAAATGTCCAACAATAATGATAGTTCGAGACATCTTGTCCGTGGACTGTACTCCAATAAATGTTCAATAATAATGATAGTTGGAGACATCTTGTCCGTGGACTGTACTCCAATAAGTGTTCAATAATAGTGATAGTTGGAGACATCTTGTCCATGGACTGTACTCCAATAAATGTCCAACAATAATGATATTTGGAGAGATCTTATCCGTGGACTGTACTCCAATAAATGTCCAACAATAATGATAGTTGGAGACATCTTGTCCGTGGACTGTACTCCAATAAATGTCCAACAATAATGATAGTTGGAGACATCTTGTCCGTGGACTGTACTCCAATAAATGTTCAATAATAATGATAGTTCGAGACATCTTGTCCGTGGACTGTACTCCAATAAATGTCCAACAATAATGATAGTTCTTAGACATCTTGTCCGTGGACTGTACTCCAATAAATGTTCAATAATAATGATAGTTGGAGACATCTTGTCCGTGGACTGTACTCCAATAAATGTTCAATAATAATGATAGTTCGAGACATCTTGTACTTGGACTATGCTCCAATAAATGTTAAATAATAATGATAGTTCGAGACATTTTGTCCGTGGACTGTACTCCAATAAATGTTCAATAATAATGATAGTTCGAGACATCTTGTCCGTGGACTATGCTCCAATAAATGTTAAATAATAATGATAGTTCGAGACATTTTGTCCGTGGACTGTACTCCAATAAATGTCCAACAATAATGATAGTTCGAGACATCTTGTCCGTGGACTGTACTCCAATAAATGTCCAACAATAATGATAGTTCGAGACATCTTGTCCGTGGACTGTACTCCGATAAATGTTCAATAATAATGATAGCTTGAGACATCTTGTCCGTGGACTGTACTCCAATAAATGTCCAACAATAATGATAGTTCGAGACATCTTGTCCGTGGACTGTACTCCAATAAATGTTCAACAATAATGATAGTTCGAGACATCTTGTCCGTGGACTGTACTCCAATAAATGTTCAACAATAATGATAGTTGGAGACATCTTGTCCGTGGACTATGCTCCAATGAATGTCCAACAATAAAGATATTTCGAGACATCTTGTCCGTGGACTGTACTCCAATAAATGTCCAACAATAAAGATAGTTCGAGACATCTTGTCCGTGGACTGTACTCCAATAAATGTTCAATAATAATGATAGTTCGATACATCTTGTCCGTGGACTATGCTCCAATAAATGTCCAACAATAATGATAGTTCGAAACATCTTGTCCGTGGACTGTACTCCAATAAATGTTCAATAATAATGATAGTTGGAGACATCTTGTCCGTGGACTGTACTCCAATAAATGTTCAATAATAATGATAGTTGGAGACATCTTGTCCGTGGACTGTACTCCAATAAATGTTCAATAATAATGATAGTTGGAGACATCTTATTCGTGGACTGTACTCCAATAAATGTCCAACAATAATGATAGTTGGAGACATCTTGTCCGTGGACTGTACTCCAATAAATGTTCAATAATAATGATAGTTCGGGACATCTTGTCCGTGGACTGTACTCCAATAAATGTCCAACAATAATGATAGTTCGAGACATCTTGTCCGTGGACTGTACTCCAATAAATGTTCAATAATAATGATAGTTCGAGACATCTTGTCCGTGGACTGTACTCCAATAAATGTTCAATAATAATGATAGTTGTAGACATCTTGTCCGTGGACTGTACTCCAATAAATGTCCAACAATAATGATATTTGGAGAGATCTTATCCGTGGACTGTACTCCAATAAATGTCCAACAATAATGATAGTTGGAGACATCTTGTCCGTGGACTGTACTCCAATAAATGTCCAACAATAATGATAGTTGGAGACATCTTGTCCGTGGACTGTACTCCAATAAATGTTCAATAATAATGATAGTTCGAGACATCTTGTCCGTGGACTGTACTCCAATAAATGTCCAACAATAATGATAGTTCGAGACATCTTGTCCGTGGACTGTACTCCAATAAATGATCTAAATGGTTTTGATTTATTTGATTGAATAGTGTTTCTGTCTGCTCTTGTTGTTAGGTCTCAGAGGAGCAAGCATATATACTATGTAAACAGGCCATAGTTGAATACAAGTGTCTTTAAGCAAATTTTAGCTCTGTTTGTTCGTTTATTTGCGTTCACCAGTTTCTGGCATTAGGTAAACCCCCATTTTCTATGAGTCCCTGTTTCATTTCAGTATACACTCAGTGTGACAGGGTGTCCCTAGCCATGTAGGCAGAAATCCTCCAAATTCAGAGGTAATGAGGTAATCATATTATTATTGTCGAGAGCCAGACGTTTTTTTTTTTTGGTAGATTTAGTTTTCCTAACAATTTTGCCAGGGGATCGGCTCGGCCTACACTTTCCAACTTTTAACGTTCGAAGAGTGCACACGGAACTTCCCTTTTTTTTTTTTTTTTTTAACAGTTATCCGAGAGGGCTAGACATCGTATCTCACTATCCGAGAGGGCTAGACATCATATCTCACTATCCGAGAGGGCTAGACATCGTATCTCACTATCCGAGAGGGCTAGACATCGTATCTCACTATCCGAGAGGGCTAGACATCGTATCTCACTATCCGAGAGGGCTAGACATCGTATCTCACTATCCGAGAGGGCTAGACATCGTATCTCTCTATCCGAGAGGGCTAGACATCGTATCTCACTATCCGAGAGGTCTAGACATCATATCTCACTATCCGAGAGGGCTAGACATCGTATCTCACTATCCGAGAGGGCTAGACATCGTATCTCACTATCCGAGAGGGCTAGACATCGTATCTCACTATCCGAGAGGGCTAGACATCGTACACTATCCGAGAGGGCTAGACATCGTATCTCACAACACAGGGGATGATGAAGTGACGAAGAAGATTCGAAGAGAAAAATATCTACCGCCTCTTTCGAGATTGAATCCGAGACCGTCTTGTCAGGAAGCTGATGTCATACCCGTAGATCTTTTAGTCTTTTCGATTTGTATCTTTAGGCGTTGTGAACTGTCATCATCAAAAGATGAACAGAGGAACACGTGACTGCCTGAAACATTAAGGATAAGAGAACTCGATAAATGGCGTTCCATGGGTGTCAATCTTCGATGCAGATACGCCACAAGAATATGACTTTTAGGCAGTAACAACTGTTATACAATTGTTTATCTCTCAAGCCAGTGTCTGATGCTATATCATAATCATTAATCATAATATATGGTCCTTTTCGTCTTGTCAGACAGTCTAGTGGAGGCTATTGTGTATTTTTTGTTTTTGAGATCTTCGAACAGCTTCTCTCGTGGCTAATTCTACCAATGTTTGACAAAGACACACGTCCACAGAATGAACAAGTCAGGCCCACTGATCCGCAGGGTTTTCCTTCCTTTTTCATGAGTCTTTTCTCTTCGAAGTGTTAGCACAGTCAAAACTGATGTTATACCTTTCCTTATACATGCTCTCCATGATGTGTGATCACTTGTCAGATGTCCCCAGTCATTTTCATAGATGGAGAAGTCATCCAGAGATGATTTACAGATATCTCTAACAGGTACCGCTTAAACAGACAGCTGACTTCATAAGAGAGTCTGGAATCCTACGTTTAGGTCTGTCATTTTTCATTTTTCCGTGTATTAGTTCACCATGTAGTATTTGTTTGGTGATGTGTTTTTCATCCATTCGCTGGACGTGCCCCAGCCATCTTAGTCTTCGACATTTGAGCATCGACTTGATTGTTAGGGTCTTAGCACGTTGCAGGACAGTTAAGTTGGTTATTTTGTTCTGTCATTTGATGTGCATTATTCTGCGGAGACATCACACGTGGAAGACATTTAATTTTTTTTCCTGGTTTAAGTATGTTGTCCAGGTTTCAGATCCATATAATAGTGTGCTAAGCACACAAGTTTGATACATTAAGAGTTTGGTCTTTAGTGTTAGTTTCGTGTTGTTCCAGGCCCTTTCTGTGAGTTTGCCGAATGTCGTAGCTACCTAACCAGTTCAAAAACATTATATCATAATGTTATTTCAGTTAACACCATTCAGATTCCCATGTGGGAAACACAACCCGTACCATCGATTCAAGTGACCGAGAACAAAATGAAGTTAATATTTCACTAACATTTTGTGATATAACAACAAATAATTCAATATTTCACAAGGCAAGATCCTGTCAAAGGTATACAGTTTTTAAAATGTCGAGCATGTTGTCAAAAATCTGCTAAAATGTCGAGCATGTTGTCAAAAATCTGCTAAAATGTCGAGCATGTCAAAAATCTGCTAAAATGTCGAGCATGTTGTCAAAAATCTGCTAAAATGTCGAGCATGTTGTCAAAAATCTGCTAAAATGTCGAGCATGTTGTCAAAAATCTGCTAAAATGTCGAACATGTTGTCAAAAATCTGCTAAAATGTCGAGCATGTTGTCAAAAATCTGCTAAAATGTCGAACATGTTGTCAAAAATCTGCTAAAATGTCGAGCATGTTGTCAAAAATCTGCTAAAATGTCGAACATGTTGTCAAAAATCTGCTAAAATGTCGAGCATGTTGTCAAAAATCTGCTAAAATGTCGAGCATGTTGTCAAAAATCTGCTAGTATGTCGAGCATGTTGTCAAAAATCTGCTAAAATGTCGAACATGTTGTCAAAATCTGCTAAAATGTTGCTAACAAACAAAATTATTAAAAGCTACAAAATGTCCTTTTTCGATGTGTGGTTTCACAAATTAAAACCACAAATATATCCATTTTATGAATGAGGGGGAATGTAGATAGAAGACATCGTGACCCGTTATTAGTGCATGTTTTCTCGAACTTTTCCTAAAATGCCATTTTGAGACGAAGATGTGATTTCCAATACATGTCTCAGTGTGACCTCTTTTAATACAGGGAAACGGAGAACTCAACGGTTCTAGGAGTCTTTGAGGAATGACTGGCACATGGTGCACTCTAACATACAGACTTTATCTACTGCTTTTAGAGATTATAAAGGTGGGAATACAGTCTGTATGTTAGAGTGTATCAGTACAGGTGGAATACAGTCTGTATGTTAGAGTGTATCAGTACATGTGGGAACACAGTCTGTATGTTAGAGTGTATCATTACAGGTGGGAATACAGTCTGTATGTTAGAGTGTATCAGTACAGGTGGGAATACAGTCTGTATGTTAGAGTGTATCAGTACAGGCGGGAATACAGTCGGTATGTTAGAGTGTATCAGTACAGGTGGGAATACAGTCTGTATGTTAGAGTGCATCAGTACAGGCGGGAATACAGTCTGTATGTTAGAGTGTATCATTACAGGTGGGAATACAGTCTGTATGTTAGAGTGCATCAGTACAGGTGGGAATACAGTCTGTATGTTAGAGTGTATCATTACAGGTGGGAATACAGTCTGTATGTTAGAGTGTTAAATTACAGGTGGGAATACAGTCTGTATGTTAGAGTGTATCATTACAGGTGGGAATACAGTCTGTATGTTAGAGTGTATCATTACAGGTGGGAATACAGTCTGTATGTTAGAGTGCATCAGTACAGGCGGGAATACAGTCTGTATGTTAGAGTGTATCAGTACAGGCGGGAATACAGTCTGTATGTTAGAGTGTATCATTACAGGTGGGAATACAGTCTGTATGTTAGAGTGCATCAGTACAGGCGGGAATACAGTCTGTATGTTAGAGTGTATCATTACAGGTGGGAATACAGTCTGTATGTTAGAGTGTATCATTACAGGTGGGAATACAGTCTGTATGTTAGAGTGTATCATTACAGGTGGGAATACAGTCTGTATGTTAGAGTGTATTATTACAGGTGGGAATACAGTCTGTATGTTAGAGTGTATCATTACAGGTGGGAATACAGTCTGTATGTTAGAGTGTATTATTACAGGTGGGAATACAAGGAGACAAATAATAATTAATAAATTTTTTATGGAGGGAGACTTCCGAGGCGATAGATCAGCGAATCATTTCAGGGGAAGATGTATGTCTGCGACAGTCGGAAAAAAATCAACAAATAATCAACAGCAAAAACAAAAACAAAAAAACTAAAGAACAATAGCCAGACCGAAGCAGGATAGAACCCGTACTTCTCGAGAAAGCGCCTTGCCCCGAGAACCCTGCGCTAGAGCGTACGGCCAACTAAGCAGCTTATGAAAAAGTGATATCATTGACGATGTCTTTCGTGCACGTGAGAATGCAGTCTGTATGTTAGAGAGCATCATTAATATACAGACTGTATTCACATCTTCCCACACCCCACTCCCACTTACTTTTTCTGCTGAGATGACAGGAGCATAGGTGACCAATGGGAAGTGGATACGTGGATATGGCACCAGATTTGTCTGGAACTCTGTGAGGTCCACGTTCAAGGCTCCGTCAAATCTAGAAAAAAGTAGACAGAGTCAATGTTTAAGCTGTACAATATGGCTGCAACTTGTCATGTAAGATGGGCAAGGTCTATATCAAACCAATAACAGATAAATAATGAAATAATAGTTTTAAAGATAAATAATTAAATAATAATTCTAAAGATAAATAACCAAGACGACAAAGGCCATATATATATATATATATATATATATATATATATATATATATATATATATATATATATGGCCTTTGGCGTCTTGACAGACGGTTGGTAGCAAGCAATCATGATAAGTCAGTAGTTTGGTAAAGCATTATTGTCTCATACTGGGTGCTTCTTTACTGAACATCTTTTCTCGTGGTTGAATTTGCCAATCCTGGACAGACAGATCCATCCACAGAACGTGCACGGTGTACCCGCGGTACCCGGCCTTGTCTCCTTTCTCTTGCGCCTTTTGTCTTTTGAATTTGGCATCAGTACTTTTAAAGTTAAATAACTAAATAAAAGTTTTAAAGATAAATAACTAAATAAAAGTTTTAAAGATAAGTAACTAAACAGATACATATATGTTATATATATATATGTTAACCACAGTGATCTATATTTTTACTAAGGCCTGCGGGCTGAGAGGAAAATCTCGAAATCACCAAAAGCTTGTTACGACTGCGGCTATTCGAGTTGACGTAATTCTATCCACAACCCCCATGCACTTCTTTTTCTCCTTCTCCTTCCTCATCTGCTTTTCATCGTTGAGGGTAGATGTAAAATTCCGGCCTTTTGCTTTTCTGTTCGCCTCTGCTGCTGTTATGTTTCCTAGTGTTTCAAATATTCCATCAATGCATCTTTTGCATGGCCGAACCTTGAATCTGGTGTTCTTGTAACGTTATTGAAGGCTCGTTATGTAGTGTTTTGATCTTTCTGCCATACACGTTGCCAAACCATTTTGTCTGTTGTTTCTTTAAGAACTCTATGGCAGAAATTATTCCTAGCTTTTTTCTCAGTTCTTCATTTATGATCTTATGTCTCATGCTGCTTCCTGTCATGCGTCTGACACATTTTAAATATATGCAGTGATTATTTTTCTTATTGTTCTTGCATCTAGGGTCCAGGACTAGCTTTTGGTAGCACAACATTGGAATAAAATATTGAAGAGTACCTATTTTGCCTCTAGAGTTATTTCCTTGTTGGACAATAGTAGTGATAACTGTCCAATGATTTGACAAGCTTTGTTGCACATTGAGTCTATTTCTGCTGCTTGTGAATTCTCGTTTATCAAAAGACTTCTTAGATATTTAAATTCCTCTACTTGTTTTATTTGTCTGCCGTCCATCGTTATATTTATATTCTGTTTCTCTTTTGTGATATTCATGATTTTCTGTTTTGCTGATGTTAATTTTTATGTTGTATTGAGTGCCTGTGTTGTTGAGTCTATTTAAATGTTCTTCTATTGTTTCATGTATCAGTGCCTGATCGTCTGCAAATAAAAGCTCGTTAATTTTCTCTGTCTCCGATTGGTTGGCTAATTTAAATATGTAGTCCATGTAAGTAATAAACAATAGGAGAGATGGTACGATCCCCTGTTTTACTCATGATCTAACTTCAAAGTGATCTGTGTGACCTGCTGCTGTTGATGTAGAGACTTTTAAATAAGTTGATTACTTGTTGGCTTACTCCGTATGCTGTTAGTATCTCCCACATATTTGTTCTCTGTTTACTCGGTGAAATGCTTTTTCTTGGTTAATGAAAGTTATGTAAAAATTTCGGTTGTTTTATGTCGTCTTTTCTCCTAGATATTTTAGGGTGAATAGTGCGTCAGTACACCCTTTATTTTTTTCGGAAGCCCCTTTAAGAATCGCTTAACTGTAGTTCTGTTATTGGCCTGAGCCTTTTTTCCCATAATTTTGGCATATAACTTTCCCTTATGGCTGAGAAGGGAGATACCTCTGTATTGATGGCAATCTCTCTTGCTACCTTTCTTTTTCCATATTGGTGCGATGATTGCCTGTTGGCAGTCTTCTGGGGCTTTCTGTTGGTACCATGCTGCATTGAATATTCTGTGCAGCCATGTAACTCCTGTTTCTCCAGCTGCTGATATTATTCTAATTTTTTGTTACAGCGCCTGCTCGCAAAGAACATCACAAATTGGATGATTCCTTTCAGCCAGTGGGCCTTGTTAATGCTATAGACTATAAATGAGTGTGCTGCATAAATGTAATTTTGTTTATGTTCCCAGATTAAAATCACTTAATCGAATCAAAACGTTGATGATGTCTAGTTCCCTCATATTATTTGTAACGCTGCTTCACGAAACCGCTACAAATTATTGGTTGTTTCTTTTTCCCTTCCCTTGTGCGTCTATAAAGATCGTTTGTTGCTCAAATTCGACTGTTTATTGGTACATAACTATGCAGGGGCGTAGTAAATCTGACTATATAAGAACAAATTAGAAGAAAAATAAACAAATCAACAGTGTACACGACTCATAGCTTATGTTAAACACTAAGGACGGACTTCGACATGTCGGTATAAACGTTTTCAACTAAAAATACAAAACAAACAGAGGCCTAACAAAAATAATACATTGCAATAGTATATATAAAGTAACAATTAAATAAAATTAACAGTTTGTAAATACTACAAAATCCCAGTGTCAAAATCATACCGTATTTTGTATAGCGTCATTAGCGGTTGGTAAGTGGCGGAATTGATAATTGTCGTGGCAAATAAGGTGGATCTTAAACTAAGATAACAGATAACATAATAATTAAATTTACACACACACATACACAAATATGTTGGGAACTAGATAAATATTTTAGACATACTAATACTCTGGAGAGGAAATGATCCTATGTAGGCTGTAAGGCGATTTTCTAAGGGTGAGATTATTATAGAACAAGATATTATGCCGGTGACTCTGATATAGTAAGAGCAATGGTGTCCGAGGTTTTCGAATGAGAAAAAATGAGGATACTGACACGTCATGTTTTCATTTGTTTGTAAGGATAACTATTTGTGTCCTACATAATTTGTTCTAGTCTTAGCATGTGTAGAACAATCGTACCTTAAAGATGCTGTGATGGAGGAAACCACTTGACCAATGAGGCGATTCAGATTAGTGTAACTAGGCCGTTCAATGTCAAGGTTCCTGCGACAGATATCGTAGATGGCCTCGTTGTCCACCATGAAGGCACAATCTGAGTGTTCCAGGGTTGTGTGAGTGGTCAGGATGGAGTTGTATGGTTCAACAACAGCAGTAGACACCTGAACACAACATAAGTTGACATAAATCAGAAGAATTCCTCATCTCTCTAACCGTTAGCCACTGCTAATTAGAGACCTCACTGGTAGCTGAAACAACTTTGCTAACAAACGTTCATTGCTGTAACTTATCCTCAAAAGATTGTCAACATTAGTACTATCATTGCTGAAAGGGCAGAATGTGGTCGAGCAGTAGTGTTCGTTCGTTTAGTTTTCCTATCAGGTAGATGTGAGTTTGATTCCCAGTTGATTCAAATGTTTGGGTTTTTTTTTAAATCCTGCCGGGAGTTATATAGAAATTCTAAGTTGCGCACTATATCATCCATTCTTACCTACTGAACAGGAGAGACTCCAGAAAAATGATAATACCGTTATGTAAGTTTTATTGGCAATGGAAATAGCTCATTTGGAAAAGTGTTAGACTGAAGATCTAAAGGTCTCTGGTTCAATATCCTGTCTAAATATACAATCTTGTTTTTAGTGTATTGCTGTGGTTGACAGCAACAACATCAACAAGTAGATCATTGAATGAATGCAAGACTTCAGTTTCTGAAACTTTAATTTCCCGCATAAATTGTTAAATCTGAAGTATTTATGTTGAATTCGTCACTTGACATGTCGGTCCTATTAGACTCGGCATGTCGGTTCCGTTAGTGAGTGGACGACGTGAGTACTTCTATAATCCACAGTCCTGATGTTTTTATTTGTCTTTATCGTGACTAATGACTGCCAACTGCATTACATAGTGATTAAGTCTTTTCGATAAAACTACTTTTGATGACTAATGTAACAGTAAGCTAATGAAAGCATGGGAGCGGGTAACTTAGTCGTTACCCGCTCCCATGCTATCATTAGCTTACTGTCACACTAATAAATCTTGTTATATTCTTTCCTCGCCTTCTACCTACTCTGCTGTGACTATCTGAGCAATATGCCTGACTACTTGGAATATCTGAGTTATCTGCCTGAATATACTAGACTTTCTGCCTGACTATCCTAGACTCTCTGTCTGACTATCCTAAGCTCTCTATGCTTATCTGACTGGCAGTCCTGGGTATCCCTGTATCACTATCCTAGCCTGAGTCTAAGTCTTCTTCCTCGTATGACTTGCTTCATCCATATGTAATGTCCTTGTCGACTTGCTTCATCCATATATAATGTCCTTGTCGACTTGCTTCATCCATGTATAATGTCCCTGTCAGCTTGCTTCATCCATATATAATGTCCTTGTCGACTTGCTTCATCCATGTATAATGTTCCTGTTGACTTGCTTCATCCATATGTAATGTTCCTGTTGACTTGCTTCATCCATATATAATGTCCCTGTCGACTTGCTTCATCCATATGTAATGTCCTTGTCGACTTGCTTCATCCATATATAATGTCCCTGTCGACTTGCTTCATCCATGTATAATGTCCCTGTCAGCTTGCTTCATCCATATATAATGTCCCTATCGACTTGCTTCATCCATATATAATGTTCCTGTTGACTTGCTTCATCCATATATAATGTTCCTGTTGACTTGCTTCATCCATATATAATGTTCCTGTTGACTTGCTTCACCCATATATAATGTTCCTGTTGACTTGCTTCACCCATATATAATGTTCCTGTTGACTTGCTTCATCCATATATAATGTTCCTGTTGACTTGCTTCACCCATATATAATGTTCCTGTTGACTTGCTTCATCCATATATAATGTTCCTGTTGACTTGCTTCATCCATATATAATGTTCCTGTTGACTTGCTTCACCCATATATAATGTTCCTGTTGACTTGCTTCATCCATATATAATGTCCCTATCGACTTGCTTCATCCATATATAATGTTCCTGTTGACTTGCTTCATCCATATATAATGTTCCTGTTGAGTTGCTTCATCCATATATACTGTTCCTGTTGACTTGCTTCATCCATATATAATGTTCATGTTGACTTGCTTCACCCATATATAATGTTCCTGTTGACTTGCTTCATCCATATATAATGTTCCTGTTGACTTGCTTCATCCATATATAATGTCCCTGTCGACTTGCTTCATCCATATATAATGTCCCTATCGACTTGCTTCATCCATATATAATGTTCCTGTTGACTTGGATTCATCCATATATAATGTCCCTGTCGACTTGCTTCATCCATATATAATGTTCCTGTTGACTTGCTTCATCCATATATAATGTTCCTGTTGACTTGCTTCATCCATATATAATGTCCCTGTCGACTTGCTTCATCCATATATAATGTTCCTATCGACTTGCTTCATCCATATATAATGTTCCTGTTGACTTGCTTCATCCATATATAATGTCCCTATCGACTTGCTTCATCCATATATAATGTTCCTGTTGACTTGCTTCATCCATATATAATGTCCCTGTCGACTTGCTTCATCCATATATAATGTCCCTATCGACTTGCTTCATCCATATATAATGTTCCTGTTGACTTGCTTCATCCATATATAATGTCCCTATCGACTTGCTTCATCCATATATAATGTCCCTGTCGACTTGCTTCATCCATATATAATGTTCCTGTTGACTTGCTTCATCCATATATAATGTCCCAGTCGACTTGCTTCATCCATATATAATGTCCATATCGACTTGCTTCATCCATATATAATGTTCCTGTTGACTTGCTTCATCCATATATAATGTTCCTGTTGACTTGCTTCACCCATATATAATGTTCCTGTTGACTTGCTTCATCCATATATAATGTCCCTGTTGACTTGCTTCACCCATATATAATGGTCATGTTTCTTTATCAATTCATTGTCTCAGAACAAAAAAGTTATCACAAAGTTAGATTTCTATGAAAATCACGAACATCTGCCAAATTTCTGGACTCAAGTTACAAGTTGGACACTCAAAAAATATCAATTTTCTAAGGCAATCCGATTACCTGAATGAACCTTATCACACCCAGCTATAGTTACTAGGGTCCGCGACAGAAAATAAAATAGGAAAACCCACCAACTAGCGTGACGTTTAAAACAAATTGCGTTCACTTATCGTTTCTTTCCCAAACTGGTTTTGAGTTTTTTTGGTTTCCAACAACAAAGAGCACCTCTCCATGCCTCAAGATGCAATCTTTCAATCGATTGATGTGTTTTTTTTTTCCCCTTTTTTTTGCATTTTCATTTAGAATTCCCTTTTTCTTCTTCTTCCTCTCCCTTCTTCGTTTTTTTTTCTTCTGAAAATGACTTTAGTTTGTTATGTCACAGTTTACAACAAAGCTGCGATAGTGGCAGCTTTCCACCCGAAACATCAAACGTCGACACAACACAAGTTTGACAGCGGTTGTTCTTTCACTCTTCTAACCCTGCTCGCACACAGCTCTTCTGGTAATTAGGTCTCACTGGTAAAACAGCGGTGGGAGAAGGAAAACGGAACGATTTCTTAAATGTTATGTAGAGCCGATCTTAACCTTTGTATGTGAATCATGGACAATAGGACAAAAAACAAGAATATCACCGGAGGCGGTAAAAATGTGGTTTTACAGAAGAATGTTGAGAATACCATGGACAGCTATCAAGAGTAACGAAACCGTTCTGAAAGAGGTCAAAGCAAACATAGAGCAGATTTCCAATATCAGGATGAAAGGCTCGTCATTTTGTGGCCATGTAATGAGAAGGGAACAGCTGGAATATATTGTGACAACTGGTAAAATTGAAGGACGAAGAAATAGAGGGAAGCAAAGAGAAAAGATACCAGACAGCTTAAGAGAATGGCATGGCAGAAGATCAACAACAGAACTGATAGATAACTGTTGAGAACGAAAGTTGTGGAGAGACATGATCACCTACGCCAGCAGGCATGGTACTTGATGATGATGATGATTAGTAGAACAGCTCTGATGTATTTTAACGGGTATATTAACATGACTTGATTTTCATTATCTCTATTAGACTTATAATTACCCCAAAAATCATGTGCTGAAGGTCTGTAAAATATAGGGTCACTAACACCATATGTCCCTATACGCCACTTGGCGTGACGGGGGTACTTTACTTTTTTTTACTATTAGACTTAGCTTTGAATTACAAAATAAAAACTCAAGCCTTTTCATAAGACAATAAAGAAGAAATAGAAACTATATGTTAATTACAAACTTGTGTTTAATTTTTGTTAAGCTTCCACCAGTATTTTTACACCCGGATACCATATGTGCAATGTCACGAGTAAAACCTCAAGCATTAATCCTTGTAAATTTGGTAGAATTACTTGTTTTACATTTTATTTTCAAAGACAAATACCTGTGGAGCAGGATAGATGGAGAATTCCAGCTTGGATTTTTTGCCGTAGTCCACAGACAAACGCTCCATGAGCAAGGACGTGAAACCTGAGCCAGTCCCGCCACCGAAAGAGTGGAAGATAAGGAATCCCTGCAAACCGGTGCACTGGTCGGCCAGTTTCCTGTTCAGTGGAGAGTGATTGCATGGCAAGGGTTACAGTAGCTGTATAAATATTTAAGGCAAAGCTTCCTATACCGTGCAATTAATTTAGACTAGTGCAGAAGTAAGAGAAATTACAAAACATTTATATATATATATATATATATATATATATATATATATATATATATATATATATCACCATCAAGTACCGGGCCTGCTGGCGTAGGTGATCATGTCTCTTCACAACTTTCGATCTCGGCAGCTTTTTATCATTTCTGTTGTTGACCTTCTGCCAAGCCATTCTCTTAAGCTGTCTGTTATTTTTTTCTCTTTGCTTCCCTCTATCTCTTCGTCCCTCAATTTTTCCAGTTGTTACAATATATATTCCAGTTGTTCTCTTCTCATTACATGGCCAAAAAATGATGATTGTTTCTTCCTAATATTGGAAATTAGCTCTCTTTTTGCTTTGACCTCTCTCAGAACATCTTCATTACTCTTCTTAGCTGTCCATGGTACTCTCAACATTCTTCTGTAAAACCACATTTCTAGAGACTCCATTGATGTTCTTGTCTGTTGTCCAATTGTCCATGATTCACATCCATATGTTAAGACTGGCTCTACGTAATATTTAAGAACTCTTTTTCTAGTTTCTGTTGTCAAAAATGGAGTGCATAGTATCTTCCTCATTTTTTGGAAAGCTGCTTTTGCCTGAGCCATTCTGCATCTCACCTCTGTTGTACATCTTCCGTCTGAGGTTAACAAAGTTCCCAAATATTTAAATTCATTTACCTGTTTTAATATTGTTCCACTTGTCTTTATTTTGCACTGAGGTGATGTCTTTTTCTTTGTTGTTACCATTACCTCTGTCTTTTTGCTATTAAGGCTGAGTCATTTGATACTCTACAACAGCATCAAGGAAACTCTACAACATCAATGATACTCTACAACAACATCAATGATACTCTACAACAACATCAATGATACTCTACAACAACATCAATGATACTCTACAACATCAATGATACTCTACAACAACATCAAGGAAACCCTACAACATCAATGATACTCTACAACAACATCAAGGAAACCCTACAACATCAATGATACTCTACAACAACATCAAAGAAACCCTACAACATCAATGATACTCTACAACAACATCAAGGAAACCCTACAACATCAATGATACTCTACAACAACATCAAGGAAACCCTACAACATCAATGATACTCTACAACAACATCAAAGAAACCCTACAACATCAATGATACTCTACAACAACATCAAGGAAACCCTACAACATCAATGATACTCTACAACATCAATGATACTCCACAACATCAAAGAAACTCTCAACATCAGTGATACTCTACAACAACATCAATGATACTCTAAAACACCAATGATACTCTACAACTGCATCAAGGTAAACTCTACAATACCAATGATACTCTACAACATTAAGGAAACTCTACAATATAAATGATATTCTACAACATCAATGATACTCTACAACATCAAGGTAAACTCTACAACATCAAGGTAAACTCTACAACATCAAGAAAACTCTACAACATCAAGGTAAACTATACAACATCAAGGTAAACTCTACAACATCATGGTAAACTCTACAACATTAAGGAAACTCTACAATATAAATGATATTCTACAACATCAATGACACTCTACAACATCAAGGTAAACTCTACAACATCAAGGTAAACTCTACAACATCAAGGTAAACTCTACAACATCAAGGTAAACTCTACAACATCAAGGTAAACTCTACAACATCAAGAAAACTCTACAACATCAAGGTAAACTCTACAACATCAAGGTAAACTCTACAACATCAAGGTAAGCTGTACAACATCAAGGTAAACTCTAACTCTACAACATCAAGGTAAACTCTACAACATCAAGGTAAACTGTACAACATCAAGGTAAACTCTACAACATCAAGGTTAACTGTACAACATCAAGAAAACTCTACAACACCAATGATACTCTACAACAGCATCAAATGACAATGACTAAGCACAGCCATGGGAGCCGCGACAGCTCAGTGGTTAGTGAACTGGTCTACAAAGGACAAGAGTTAGGGTTCGATACCAAACGACGGCTTCCGGGTTCACCTAGCCTTAAATGGGTACCGGATTTTTTTCTGGGAAAGTAAAGCGGCACAGGCGTAATACCGACCACATTACCCCAAAAATCATGTGCTGAAGGTCTGTAAAATGTATGGTCACTAACACCATATTCCCGATATGCCACTTGGCGTGACGGGGGTTCTTTACCTTTTACTTAAGCACAGCCATCTATAATAGTAAGGCCAGTGGGCAGAAATGAATTATCAAAATTTCATGACATTTCGCTTTGCGAGCAGAATGACATTAACAATCTATAAATAGAATAGCTGAAGACATCACGATTGTGGTGATTTTCTGGAATTTCCCTCCTTGCCCGCTGACCTTGCTACTATCGATGACCGAGTGGCTGAGGTTGCCAGCTGCACGAGAGCAAAAACTATGTATCGTCCTTGACATTTGGAAGAATATAAGCGAATGTGAAGAACAGGGCTCAGTGTGTGTGTGTCCATGTCTTGTGTCGTGATTGTTATACGACTGTGCAAATATTAAATGCTGCTACTCCGTGCTGTTAGTTAATGCATTCCGAGTCGCCTTATTTGTTCACTTTTTTAACATACTATTTGTTGCGCTGTGTCGTATTTACAGCGAAACTGCAACATCTGTGACCTTTGGCCCGACATATCAGACATCCTCAAGGCGTATTTTGAGACCGGTTTTGCCCCTTGACCTTAAGCCTTCTCGTTTGGCCTGGCTAGATAATCTTTCCATTTCCGTGTTGGTAGGGGGAAAATAGAATAGTAGAAGTTACCAACTGGACCCGCTTGTCCTTACGTCGTCACTATTGTTGGCCTATATATCTTTGGTATGACAATGTTACGTGTGCTGATAGTCAACTTAATTCTAGCCACGTGGATTTGTGTTTGTCGAAGTCCTGTGCTCTTTCCACATCTGGGAGGGCATTGATGATGTCCGCCCGACCCGTTGGTTGACCGTCCTCAACGACAGCGCAGCTAGTCAACCTGTCCGCTCTTTCATTTCCCCGTACTCCCGCATGTCCAGGGACATAGACAAAGGTGACCTTACGTATTTTTGACTTCTGCAATGACTCTAACCATTGCATGCGTACAGAGCCTGCCTCCACTTTTTTATCATGCTCATCGAATCACTCAGTATACAGGCATGAGTGTAGTCTTGTGACTCTAACCAGTTGAATGTCGTAGTCACTGCCATCACCTCCATCGTCATGCTACTCGTGGTCATGACGTATGCACCACTGTCTTTTATTCTGCCTGCCGAGCGTGCTGTAAATGCCCATGCACTTCTTTGGTGTCGTCTTACAGATCCGTCTATTTAGATGACTGCATCTTTCTCATCGGTGTTATCGCAGATGAGACCCGTTGACCTCCACATTAACCACGACCGGGTTCTGTTCCCTACTTTTCCTGTCGAGTGTGACAATACACGAGAATGTCCCCTTGAATGACGTAGGCACAGGTGTCCACTCCTCACCAACGTTGATATTGGTATGCCCACAGACCTGTTTGATGACATCTTCAGCTCGGCCCACCCATGATTTGCCTATTTTTAGCCTGGCATCTTTCCCTGTGTTGAGCTCGTGGTGCAATGGATGCTCGTTATCTGCACTAATCTTCAGGTATGTTCGTGCCCTCCAGATCTTGATTCTGTCATCCATGGTTAGAAAGTCTAGAAGAACGAGTATACATAGCTCAGGGAAGAAAGGCTATTGTTTACTGGAGGCTATTCTTGATGAGGAGTTTTATAAGCTGAATATTGTTTGGAGAATCTGTTTCTGCAGTATGTACGACGTTACTTCACAGAGATTAGTGCTGAGTTCAAGAGTCGATTTGCTGCAAGAATGTGAGTTATGATTGGATGTGCTTGTTTCCGAGATGACGTTTTGAGCATGGACTTATGAGATAGTTCAGAACTGAGCATACACAATAGTTAGATTATCGTGTAAACGATTTTGTAACAAGCATGGAAGTTGTGCTGATTTTATTATAGAAACAGAGGAGTGCCGTACCATCAAATGTTCCCTTAGTCGTTATAAAGCAATATTTACTATACAGAGTTGTATGTTGTTGTTGTTGTATAGCTTCATAGACGGCCAAATGAAGTATTTATGTGTAGATGTGAGATGTTTAGATCCAGACAAGATGGTTTGTGAAGTGTGACGTCAGAGCACTGTGTAAATAAACATTTGGAACGTAAAAGAGACTGCGTCTTGGAGTCAACACACGAGATGTTGAAGACAAGTGTTGTTGTGGACTTTGGCGCTCCAGTATCTGTTATAATTATTCATGTTGTGTTTGTTGCTGTCACATGGTCACTCTTCTCCCCCAACATGGCCGAAATTATTTGGTCACTACCGAGTGGATAATGATTTGATTATTTCCTGATGATAACCAATATTGGAAACGGTCTTTAACAACAGCTAACCAAAAGAAAGACCATTCGTGTGTTACAAATACCTCAGGAACAGTAATTTGAATGCACTAGATGTGCACTTAACGTCATGTTAAGAGAGTACCTCGACTAGTACTTGCGGAGCTAATGAAGGAGAAGACTACCTGATGCGATCCAGAACTAGGTCAACGATCTCTTTCCCAATGGTGTAGTGGCCTCGAGCGTAGTTGTTGGCAGCATCCTCCTTGCCTGTGATCAGCTGTTCTGGGTGGAAGAGACGTCGGTAGGAACCCTGTCGGACCTCATCTGTGGACAAGTCAATCCTTGATGTTAGCTCTTTCTCCTACTCTCTTCTTGACATTATCACCATTCTCCTTCGTCATTCAACTCCATCCTTTCATACTTTTCCCCATATAAGATACCTCACTCATGCACCCACATAAGGACACACACACAATGTGATTCAAACGTGACAATTGTTTACCTCACGTGTATGTGTGAACTCACCCACGACAGTTGGCTCTAGGTCCACAAACACAGCTCGCGGCACGTGCTTTCCGCCGCCAGTTTCGCTGAAGAAGGTGTTGAAGGAGTCGTCGCCGCCTCCCACGGTTTTGTCTGATGGCATTACCCCATCTGGATGGATGCCGTGCTCTAGGCAGTAGAGCTCCCAGCATGCATTGCCGATCTGAACACCGGCCTGTCCCACGTGGATAGAGATGCACTCTCTCTGGGAAAACAAAAACAAGTTTGATGACTATTTTGATGACAATTGTGAATGACAGGACGCACATTCTTCTTTGGACGCATAGTCTCTTGTATATTCTTGAACAAATTATAGGTGCCACAAATAAACATTAGGTTTAATGTTTAAAATAATAAAAGCGCGCCCACAATGCATTAGAAGGAAATCATTGTTAAAATTACGATTGTGGGGGTGGGTGGAGGTGAAGTCAAGTGTGAATCATATTCTGTTTCCATCTCTATCGAAATGAGAAGAAAAACTTATTTTTGTTCTATTCTTTTTTGCAACAAAATATAACATTCAATTTGAAGCTCAATCGCAATGCGTATATATGCTAGATAAAGATATATGCTTATAAAGGAACATAAATGCAATGGTGTAGACGGTTTCATATATTATGGAAATTGTTCCTGAGATATTGAATAACAGATTTTTGGACATGGTAGGCGTAAGTTGATAAATATGGATCTTGTCTTAATATCTGTTTCTCCATGAGAAACGTGGATGTTCGTCTTGTGATTACATTTTGGTGTTTACACGCCCAGAAAAGTGCTTGTGAGGAATGTTACTGCTGGATTGGGCTCTGTGAAGTTGGAATCTTTCACAATAAATGGCAACATAATTCCAAAACTCAGATGTTCTGATGACACAGTCCTCCTCTCAAACAGTGCTTATGGATACAAAGGAAAATTGTTATTCCCAACAATGCAAAGTGGCAATGTCAAGTCCAAAACAGGACAGACTCGTCCAAGAAAAAAAGAACATACGTTCGTGTTCAGAAAAGACAGGTTTAGCTCTGCAGTGGATACCAACACATTGTGGCATTCCTGGAAATGAGAAGCCATATGATCTGGCAAAAAGCAGGTGGGAGCCTTCAACAGTCCAACTAACCCCCAGAGTCTCAAAGAAATAAAATTAAAAAAACTATCCTAAGGAAAATCAGGAAAACAGATTGGAAGTAGTTGCATGGACAATATGAGCCAGAACATGACAGTCTAAACAAGCTTAGCAGACATGAGCAGACCAAGATATTCAGACACATAACAAGTCATTGTGGTTTTAGAGCACATTTACACAAGATAGTACTCAGTAACGTTGCAACAGGTGACAGCGGAGCAGCCAAACTTCAGAGTACAGAACATACACTACAGGACTGTAGCACTCTAAACACCCTAAGTGCACAAATATGGTCCACAGAAACAAGCCTACATAACAGGCTATGGGGAACCGGTGATGGCCTCAAACGCACCGTCTATTCTTCAGCTTCTTATAGCTTAGAATGTTATGTTTAGTCTTTGAGCCCAAGAGCTCTTCATAACTGGTCAAATATGGATAAATTATGTAGCATATAGTATGTCTTTGTGGTGTATTCGAGAGCCGATGTTATGCATGTGTTTTCAGTTTATTCAGTTTATTATGACCTGCTCTGAACTTGACAATGTAAGTTTATCTTAGTTTGTTAAGTGTATAGAAATCAACATTATGGTGGCTCTCCTCTCATCTGTTATACTGAACATTATGGTGACTCTCCTCTCATCTGTTATACTGAACATTATGGTGACTCTCTTCTCATCTGTTATACTGAACATTATGGTGACTCTTCTCTCATCTGTTATACTGAACATTATGGTGACTCTCCTCTCATCTGTTATACTGAACATGGTGGTGACTCTCCTCTCATCTGTTATACTGAACATTATGGTGACTCTCCTCTCATCTGTTATACTGAACATTATGGTGACTCTCCTCTCATCTGTTATACTGAACATTATGGTGACTCTCCTCTCATCTGTTATACTGAACACGGTGGTGACTCTCCTCTCATCTGTTATACTGAACATTATGGTGGCTCTCCTCTCATCTGTTATACTGAAAATTATGGTGGCTCTCCTCTCATCTGTTATACTGAAAATTATGGTGGCTCTCCTCTCATCTGTTATACTGAACATTATGGTGGCTCTCCTCCCATCTGTTATACTGAACATGGTGGTGACTCTCCTCTCATCTGTTATACTGAACATTATGGTGACTTTCCTCTCATCTGTTATACTGAAAATTATGGTGGATCTCCTCCCATCTGTTATACTGAAAATTATGGTGGCTCTCCTCTCATCTGTTATACTGAAAATTATGGTGGCTCTCCTCCCATCTGTTATACTGAAAATTATGATGGCTCTCCTCCCATCTGTTATACTGAAAATTATGGTGGCTCTCCTCCCATCTGTTATACTGAAAATTATGGTGGCTCTCCTCTCATCTGTTAGTAGTAAGCGGTTTCATTGTTCTTGCTCATATCCCTGTTCCTTTGATAGATACAAATATGTGTACCTTTCTCCTCGTGTCCCAGTATCCCACATTGTGAAGATATCAGCTGTAGGAAGTTTCGCTGTTTCTTTAAATTTAAAAGAGTTTCTTGATCTCAATCATCAGTTAGAAGAGTTTACCACTCCTGAGAAGATGACTAATTGACTATGTGGCGACGGTCTGAGCTCTTTATATAGCTTTACCACCTGGGCCTCGAGCCGAACTGGACCATAATTTTTCTGGTAAAAATGTATCTTGTTTCACTGAGCGCGACTTGGCATCAGAAAAATAGCCTAGCACATTGACATTAATTGTGTTTATTGTTACTATATTGGTGAAGGCTTGTGCTCAACAGACAGACAGACAGACAGACAGACAGACAGACAGACGGACGGACGGACGGACGGACGGACGGACGGACGGACGGACGGACGGACGGACGGACGGACAGACAGACAGACAGACAGACAGACAGACATGACATGACATACACACCAGACAGACAGGCAAGCAGGCAGATTGACATATAGATAAATAGATACATAGACAGACAGAGAGACATACATGACATACACACCAGACAGACAGACAGGCAGGCAGACAGACAAGCAGACAAGCAGACATACATATAGATAAATAGACAGACAAGCAGGCAGACTGACTGACTGACAGACTGACTGACTGACTGACAAACATACAGACAGAGAGGCAGACAGACAGTCAGGCAGGCAGACTAACAGACAGCGAAAAGTAACGTGCTGGGAATGATGTGTAGAGAATATGATGAAAGTGTGCATTTTTGTCTAATCATTTTGGATAATTTAGTCAGCACTACATACAGACCGTCTTTCTTTCCCAGAAAAAAACTAATCTCCGTAGTCGATGTAAGACTAGACAAACATATAAGCTTGTCAGCTGAAGATCGAACTCTTCATGGCGAGAGTTACGTTCCACTCTTACATTAGTCATATAGCGAAGTGCATCCGATTTCAACATGTTTGTGTTTTATTGTTCCTGGTCCCAGCCCTTTGATATGTCCAGCTTGGAGTAACCATTGATTACATTGCTACCACAGAACAGCTCTTGGAGATATAGCCACATAGGCTATTCTAGAACTTTGTGACGAAAGTACGTCAGTGGAGCAAGTTTGTACAGGAGCTCTACTGGCATAGGTTTAACACACAAAACATCATTTTATAGAAGAACACATATTGAGGTAGAATGTTGCATGGTGTCAGGTCTGATCTGTCACGGCTGGGGTCACACCTGGCTCATGGTGTCAGGTCTGATCAGTCACTGCTGGGGTCACACCTGGCTCATGGTGTCAGGTCTGATCAGTCACTGCTGGGGTCACACCTGGCTCATAGTGTCAGGTCCGATCAGCCACGGTTCAGGCCGTTGTACCTGGCTCATGGTGTCAGGTCTGATCAGTCACGGCTCAGGCCGTCACACCTGGCTCATGGTGTTAGGTCTGATTAGCCACGGCTGAGGTCGTCACACCTGGCTCATGGTGTCAGGTCTGATCAGTCAGGGCTCAGGCCGTTGCACCTGGCTCATAGATTCAGTGCAGTCTTGAAGTATGTGTTCAGCAGTCTGGGGTGCCTGTCCACATGTACAAGTAGTTGAGGTGCCGATCTTTAATTTTGTATACATGTGACTATGGAGTCGATTGTGTCCTGTTCTGAGGCGTATAATGATAACATGTTCATATCTATTCATATTATGAAAGGCATCCTGATTTGGGGCTTGTGGTCCCCTTATTGATTTGATTATCTGTTTCTTATGATGGTATGTAACCGGTGTATCTAGTTGTATGCCTGTTGAACCTTCCTTTGCCAACTGATCGCTTTCTCATTCCTGGTATTCCACAATGAGATGGGATCCACTACAGGGCAACCCTGTGGTGCTTGCAGAGTTCAGTCAATAAGGTCTGCAGATATGGTAATTTTCTGGATTGTAGTTCCTTGAGAGCTGATCTTGCATCTGTCAAAAACACTACAGGCTGTGGGCTTAGATTACTGTTCAGCAGTTTTTCTATTGCCAACTTTATTGCTTGTATTTCTGCATCATAATTGTGACAATATTTCCCTGTTGCTATTTTATTCATATCCCTAGTGTTATTTGGGTACTCTATATATGCACCTGCTCCCCCATTCTTTACTGCATTCTGTGCTGATCCATATGTGTACACACGAATCCATAGGTCTTGTGGGTATTCTTCATCCAGGAAACTGAGAGTTATTGTTTTTCGCTGTAGACTATTTTGTTCCTCTTTGTCAACTATTCCTTTAACTTCTGTCCGTATTTGTATTGATAATCCTGATTCCTCTGTCCAGGGAGCCAGTTCTGGTATGGGCAGTAGGGGGTTAACAACTCTTGGCATTTCTGGTGTTTGTCTACTAATACGCTTGGCTTGGTGGATAAAACTGCTTCTCTTAAGTCATCCCAATGCAAGATTTTGGAATCGGTCCTTCATTGGATGTCTCGGCATGCAAGCACATTTTTCTGCCTGTATCAGCACCTTTGTGTCTCTCCGTTCTCTCAGTGCTGGTATCCTCCACAATTTTTCCATCTCCAATATTGGTGTTGATTTCATTGCTCCTGTGATGACCCTAAGTGCCTGGTTTTGTACTTTGTCCAGTTCTTGCAGTGTGGTGTTTGATGCTGAGCACCATGCAGATGACCCATATTCTAAATGTGGGCGTATATTCTGTTGGTAAACTTTACTGAGTATTTTCCCACCCGCACCCTACGTGGTTCCACACAGCTTTCTTGGAATAGCCAACTTTCTCCTTGCTTTTTGGGTTGCTTATTTATCTGCTGTTTCCATGATAGTTTGTTATCAAATGTAACTCCGAGATACGTAGCTTGTATGTTTTCTTTCACAGCCTCATTGTTTATGTAGATGGCTCCTGCTTTTTGTTTTGGGGTGAGAGTGAAAATTGTAGTACTGCATTTGTCTGTATTGATGCTGATACACCATCTATTTGTCCATGAATCCAGTGCATTCATAGCTCTTTGTAGCAATTTGGAGGCCACTGTTGCATACTCCTCTGTGCACCACATTATCAAGTCATCTGCATACATTGCCACTTTGATGCCATGTGCCCATTTTTACAAAATTATGACAAGTATTACAAGTTTATTTCTAGTCGTGCACAGTTGGTAAGATCATTTTGCTTCAACAGTATAGACATGATGTATTACAAGTTCGTTTCTAGTCGTGCACAGTTGGTAAGATCATTTTGCTTCAACAGTATAGACATGATGTATTACAAGATAGCTTCGTCTACCAAAGACAAATAAAATGATGATGTGAGAAACCAATACGAGAAAAGTTCATGAACAGAGCAGAAGTGATTAAAATAATCAGAACACACGTGCAGTTAATTTACAATGTGAATGTAAGGACAAGGTTGAAATGTTCAATAGAAAACTGAGAAGGCGAATGACCTCTTTGTGAGAAAATATCGAAAACTATTTGGCATGCAAATGACATTGAACAAAGTTGTAGAGTGAAGTGATCGTCATGTAGAACAATGACCGTCCGAGATGTAATTCGTTAACTTCATTCAGTGTTTGAAATAAACCAAAATATGTCGGGCGATTGGCGATATTCAATTTGTTTTATAAATAAATGTTACGTAAATTGTGAAAAGGGGTGTGTGTGTGTGTGTGTGTGTGTGTGTGTGCGTGTGTGTGTGTGTGTGTGGGGTGGGGTGGCGGTGGAATCACATATACATTGTAAGCTACACTTATCGGATGCATGACATAACTACACAGCAACGTTTCGACATATATAGTCTTCATCAGAGGTCAGAGATACAAACAAGAGACAAACGAAATAATACATGACAAAGCAGACAAGATGTTAGTTTACATATTCATGTTACTGCCATTGATATCGATGATACAAATATAAGTATACCAGAGCCTCGTTGGCTTAGTATATTAATTCCAGTAGACTTCTATTTAGGGGGAAAAATGGGACGCGTAGCTTATATTTAATCTTTCCAAATCTACATTGTACTTATTGGATTTTCTAGGTGTATCGGAGGTTCTGAGCTGGCAAGCCAAAACCACATGTCTGAGATCTCGAAAATAGACGGTACGGAAGATTTTCCTTTTGGTAGAATACACGATAAGAAAGAGCTGATTAACTATCAACTTTTGATAAGCTACCACAACAGGTATGATAGTAATCGATTAAATGTAAGCGTTTCATATGTTCTGTTCGTGAACTGACATCATCATCATTGAGTGCCGTCTCCGCAGCGAAGGTTGGCTACCAAGGAGCGCCATCCCTCTCTGTCTCTGTCATGAACTTACATGTAGGGCATATAAGGACCGGCTCTTATTCAGAATCCTAGATATTGTACCAGATTAAAATGTACTATAGTTTTTAATTGAACTATTTTATCTTGATATTGTACCAGAATAAAATGTACTATAGTTTTTAATTGAACCATTTTATCTTGATAATGTACCAGATTAAAATGTATTATAGTTTTTAATTGAACTATCTTATCTTGATATTTTACCAGATTAAAATGCATTATAGTTTTTAATTGAACTATCTTATCTTGATATTGTACCAGATTAAAATGTACTATAGTTTTTAATTGAACTATCTTATCTTGATATTTTACCAGATTAAAATGCATTATAGTTTTTAACTGAACTATCTTATCTTGATATAGTACCAGATTAAAATGTATTATAGTTTTTAATTGAACTATTTCCAACAACAACAAAAAAAAAAAAAAACAACAAATGAAAACATATATCAGCACAGGACATGACTAAAAAATAAATGAGAAAAATTGAAGAAAAAAAAACGAAATAATCAGATACAGTAAAAAAAAAATTGGAACAAATGAGCTAGTATTGAGTCATAGATATATTTTTTATTAATTTGAATGCGCACTCTCGTGAAGTATTTGGGGGAGTGTGAAGGGTCGGGAAGTGGGAGTGTTTATGAGGATAAAAGAGGAGGGGGGGGGGCGTGTCAGAAAAAGTTAGCAGGTCGGATCCGGCATCTTCTACTGCAGGGGTACAATATGGCGTCGGATGGAGGCAAGAGTCGAGGGAGAGAATTGTAACTTTCGAATGTTGCCGGCTCATTATGCCGGCTATCGACCGCCGTAACTGGAATGGATTTATTAACATAGTAAGTGTTGTGCGCTGCCGAAAGTAGTCGAACATTACCAAATGAGGCAAATGTATGAGTCGATGAGATGGGCCGATCTCACATTTGAATATTCAATCATGTCCTACCCGCGACCCCTCTTTCCAAGTTCAGGGAGTGAGTCATCGGCCCACTACAGAGAGGAGAGGAAGAGGAAGAAGAAAAAAAAAAAACACGCACAGCACCCCAGCACGTACGTCGTAAACGGCTGCAAAATGGGCCTAGCATTGCGACCAACAAACAGGCACTGGCGATGTTGTAGCTGGAGGCAACGATTGTTTGGTTTGAGAGCTGTAATGTTTGTTTTGTAAGGAAAGTGACAGCATAAATGATTACAGTATGAGTGATCCCATTTTCGACAACAAGGAGGGGAAATGGGGGGGGGGGGGGATTTTCGATCGTAAACAAATAGAAACAATATTTATCATCATTATATTCTCCATTATTTATTATTATTTTATTATTATATAAAGTATCTCAATATATTTGAAGTTCTGTTTTGTGACAAAGTCTGTATATTTTGTTGCGCAGAATATTCTGACAGAATCTTTATGAGACACGTCATCAATATGTCTGCCAAGGTTTTAGATTATTGCTTCAAATAAACGATATCACAACTCACAAATACACACAAAGTCAAAGCGACTGGCATTATAAGCAACACAGATTGGTAAGAAATAGTTTTAAATTCACCAAATAAACTCACCATTGTGAAGTTCTTGATACAGTCTGTGAAATGTTATGCTAGAGAACAAGAATTACCTCACACAATTTCTCACGCAAGCCAAAAGCGCCTGAAGTGAGAGCCGTGTATTGGCAGTCTGCCGCGGTTTTCCGAGTTCTGGAAACATTCGACTCTCTTTTTTCTTCCTTCATTTAAAAAAAAAAGAAGAAAAATTGACGGTGCCAGAAAAACCAAAAATATCCCCCCATCTCCCCCACAGATTCTAACGGATGCTGGCGTAGTCTCGTGGCGTTGTTACTGCAACTGTTTGTGCACGCGATGCTGTGGACTTGAGAGGGGATGGCTGCTTGCAAACAAACATATCATCATCATCATCATCGAATGATCTTCTTATTCTTCTCTCATACCTCATTTGCCTCTCAACGTCGAGGGGAGATATCATTTGCGGTCTTTTGCTCTTATGTAAGCCTTTACTGTTGTTATGTTTCCTAGTTTTTCTAATATTCCATAGATCCATATTTTTCGTGTTCGGCCTTTGAGTCTGGTGTTCTCGCAACGTATTTTTGAAGGCTCGTTTTATTGTGTTTTGATCTTTCTGTCTCACCACGTGGCCAAGCTCTTCTATCTGTTGTTTCTATATGTATTTTATCGCGGCGATTATTCCTAATAAATTAATAGAGATGAGACCAACATTATGAAAATTAATACAGTTGGCAATAACCAAATAAAATTAGGAGAAATACCTCTACTAGACGTACAATCTTACATATATCTGGGCAGTAATATAGATAAACAGGGAGGAACAGAAAATGATACTAAAATAAGGACATCAAAAGCAAGAGGAGCTTTCGTTGCACTGTGAAACATATGGAAATCCAAAGAAATTAGGTTAAATAAAAAAAATAAAAAAAATATTTTCAACTCAAATGTTAAGTCGGTCCTATTATATGGCTGTGAAACATGGAGAACAACAAAATTGACAATCATGAAGATACAGACTTTCATTAATGGATGCTTACGCAGAATGAAAGGATGGAAATGGCAGGACAAAATGACTAACATAGAATTATGGAAATGTACCAGTCAAATACCAGTGGATAAAGAAATACAGCGAAGACGATGGCGCTGGATAGGACACACACTACGGAAGCCAACCGAGAGTATTACACAACAGGGACTTTTTGGAATCCCCAGGGGAAAGGACAAAGAGGAAGACCAAGGAATTCTTGGAGAAGACAGATAGAAGCAGAGATGAAGATGATAGAGAAGACATGGAATGATCTTAAAAGAATGGCAAAAAACAGAACGACTTGGAAAGTGTTTGTTGAAGACCTATGCTCCACTGGGAGCTAAAAAGGTGGAAGAAGAATTATTCCTAACTTTTTTCTCAATTCTTCATTTCTGATCTTATCTCTCAGGCTGTTTCCTATTGGTTATTGGTTATGGAAGGCCTCTGTATCACTGCAAACGAATTAAAATCCATAATTGCTCAACCGCCCGTGCCAGCGTAATCATCCGAATTAATATCTCATCTCCCAAATAAAGAAAGGTAACTGTAGTCCCCATTGTAGCAATCTCAGCACACGTCAAAAGACATAAGGCGAAACCGCGCAGAAAGTGAACACAGCCAACTGTTCCCTGTCATAGGATATCATCATTCATCGTAAACAATTGGAATATCGAAACATGATGAAAACGGATGAGACACACAGCTCACGGTGTGCACAGAGCACTTAACTCAGTAGCTCCTGCAACAATCCGGACTTGGAATATGAGGAAACTGCAACAAGGAACACTTTTAAGACATAGCCTTCAATAGTTCCTGCCGCCTATCCACCATATACCATGGGAGTTCACGTCCTCCCGAAAATGATGGTCGTCATATTGAGAACAAAATTGGAAACAAAATTGTTTCCTGTCATTCGTCTAACACACTTCATCTAAGTAGTGGTATTTTTCTTATTGATCTTGAGTCTAGGGTCCAGGTTTGGCATTGGTAGCACAACATTGAAATGAAGATTGTATTGTAGATTGCCTGTTTTGCCTCTAGAGTTATTTCCATGATGGATAATAGTGGTGATAGCTGTCAGATGATTTGACCAGCTTTGATGCATCTTGAGTATTTCTGATGATCTGTGGATGATTAGCACAAAACCTCATTATACTGTCTCTTGAACTATACAATGTAAACTGCGTTTGATTTCTTAAACCGCCTCTTTTTAAAATTCAATTTCATTCCAATCAATGTGTCTCCGTCTCAGATCTTTTTCTGGGCTCGGTTGACAGCTCCGCTTAATAGCCCACTCATAAAAGTACGTTAGTTGAGCGTAGCTGGCTTGTGTTTTCAAAGTTGGGAAATCAACGACTTCCAGCTGCCTTTATCCGACATCGGCACAAAATTGTTGACACAAAAATTGCATTCCCTTTTCGATTACTCTTCATTTCGCCAGATCAGTTAGCACAGGTCCAGCTATTGAAGAAGTAAGATCTAAATCAGTTCTAGATAATTGATCATGACAAAACAAGCAATCAGCTATGAGTCGCTGACCACTTTCAGAAAAGGATATCAATGTTTGTTCTTAATTATCTTATTTAATACCCATGTTTCATCTCCGTTATCTTATTTAATGTCATGTTTCTGCTTTGTTATCTTATTTAATGTCATGTTTCTGCTTTGTTATCTTATTTAATACCCATGTTTCATCTCCGTTATCTTATTTAATGTCATGTTTCTGCTTTGTTAACTTATTTAATGTCATGTTTCTGCTTTGTTAACTTATTTAATGTCATGTTTCTGCTTTGCTTTCTTATTTAGTGCCCATGTTTTTGTTCCGTTATCTTATTAAACGTCCATGTTTCTGCTCCGTTATCTTATTAAACGTCCATGCTTTTTCTCAGTTATGTTATTTAATGTCCATGTTTCTGCTTTGTTATCTTATTTAATGTCCATGTTTCTGCTTTGCTATTTTATTTAATGTCCATGTTTCTGCTTTGCTATCTTATATTTAATGTCCTTGTTTCTACTTTGCTATCTTATTTAAGGTACGCGTTTGTTCTCCGTTATCTTATTTAATGCCCATGTTTTTTTCTCCGTTATGTTATTTAATGTCCATGTTTCTGCTCCGTTATCTTATTTAATGGCATGTTTCTGCTTTGCTATCTTATTTAATATCCATGTTTCTGCTCCGTTATCTTATTTAATGTCATGTTTCTGCTTTGCTATCTTATTTAATGTCCATGTTTCTGCTCCGTTATCTTATTTAATGTCATATTTCTGCTTTGCTATCTTATTTAGTGTCCATGTTTCTGCTCCGTTATCTTATTCAATGCCCATGTCTCTTCTCCGTTATGTTATTTAATGTCCATGTTTCTGCTTTGTTTTCTTATTTAATGTCCACGTTTCTGCTATGTTATCTTATTTAATGTCCATGTTTCTTCTTTGTTATCTTATTTAATGTCCATGTTTCTGTTTTGCTATCTTATTTAATGTCCATGTTTCTGTTTTGCTATCTTATTTAATGTCCATGTTTCTGTTTTGCTATCTTATTTAATGTCCATGTTTCTGCTTTGCTATCTTATATTTAATGTCTATGTTTCTACTTTGCTATGTTATTTAAGGTACGCGTTTGTTCTCCGTTATCTTATTTAAGGTACATGTTTCTGCTATGCTTTCTTATTTAATGCCCATGTTTCTTCTCCGTTATCTTATTTATTGTCAATGTTTCTACTCCATAAGAAAAGTATTGAATGTGCATACATTTGTGTTATTCTGTTTCAGTATTAAGGTCATTCATTAATTGTATAAACAATGTTGATGTTGCTGAAGTCTTTTTTGTTGTTTTTTTTTTTTGTATTTGCTGCCGATCGTGCTCTCATTGCTGGTTCAGACCTTGATCTACAAAACAACATATGTAGAGTTCTCATTAGTCTTCGGATATGAGTGAAACATGATGGCGTAAAGGATTCATGCAAAATAAGTTAAATGACTTCCACTCAGCCTGTCTTAGGAAGATTATGAACATCAAATGTCTGGACCAGATCTCAGACACCGTCATTCTGGACAAAACTGGTATCTCTAACATTAACACAATTCTGATACACTCACAAACATACTGGACAGGTCATTTAGTCCACATGCCAAACTACCGAGAATAGTCATATTTGTACATGCATATTGGTCTAACAATTGAATGAAATGAATGGTCCTCATCATCTGGGATGGACGCACAACATATAGGAGTCACAAGTTGTATGCAGACGATACATCGTTGACTCTTGTTTTAAAATAAGAGAATAAAGGTTGAACAATGCACTACTCCACAGTCTGTATTTGCAGGGCGATATTTAATCAATAACATCAGATGCGAGATGCACCACAGAAATAAAAAGCAGAATAGCTCAGGCCAAAATAGCATTTCAGAAAATGAAAAATGTCTTATACAAAAAGTCTATGTCAATAGAAGTGAGAAAGAGAGTTTATCAGTGCTATATAGAACCAATTCTGACTTATGGAAGCGAATCATGGACAGTAAACAAACACATAAAAAGACGATTAGATCCCACAGAGATGGGATTTCTCAGAAGAATGTTGAAAGTTCCCTGGACAGCTAAAAAGACCAATGACAAAATTCTCAAAGAGGCCAACACAAAAAGGAAGCTCTTAAAAACATCAGAAAGAAACAATCAACATTTTTCGGGCACATCATGAGAAGAGGAAAGTTGGAATACTTGGGTACAACTGGAAAAATACAAAGAAAGAGAGATCGCGGACGACAAAGAGAGAAAATACTGGATAGCTTGGTGCTATGGCATGGTAAACAGTCAACAGCTGAACTGATACGATGCACTGTAGATAGAAGATTTTGAAGGGACATGATCACCTACGCCAACCGGTAAGGCACACGATGATGATTTAATCAATGCTAGGCGCTCTCAGTGATATGGAAAACTTAAATACACAAGTGCCAAAGATCACGAAGTACCAGCTACTATGAGTAAGTCCACCATTGGGGGAAGGGAGGTAATAAGTAGTCGTAATCTGAATACGTTTACTGGTACCAAGTACTAAGGATATATCCACTATGGCTACCAAGTACTCTGAACATGTCCACTATGGGTGCAAAGTACTCTGAACATGTCCACTATGTGTACCAAGTACTCTGAAAATATTCACTATAAGTACCAAGTACTCTGAAAATGTCCACTATAGGTATCAAGTACTCTGAAAATATCCACTATAAGTACCAAGTACTCTGAAAATGTCCACTATAGGTACCAAGTACTCTGAACATGCCCATTATAGGTATGCTACTCTGAACATGTACACTATGGGTACAAAATACTCTGAAAATGTCCACTATAGGTACCAAGTACTCTGAAAATGTCCACTATAGGTACCAAGTACTCTGAACATGTCCACTATAGGTACCAGGTACTCTGAAAATGTCCACGGAAAGTACCAAGTACTCTGAAAATGTCCACTAGAGGTACCGAGTACACTGAAAATGTCCACTATAGGTATAAAGTACTCTGAACATGTCGACTATAGGTACCAAATACTCTGAAAATGTCCACTATAAGTACCAAGTACTCTGAAAATGTCCACTAGAGGTACCGAGTACACTGAAAATGTCCACTATAGGTATAAAGTACTCTGAACATGTCGACTATGGGTACCAAATACTCTGAAAATGTCCACTATAAGTACCAAGTACTCTGAAAATGTCCACTATGGGTACCAAGTACTCTGAACATGTAGACTATGGGTACCAAGTACTCGGAACATGTCCACTATGGGTACCAAGTACTCTGAACTTCTGAACTCAGAAATAAATGGTGGCCAGGGTTGACATATGTTGGATATATGACAATAGGGCAGGTAGCGTTTAATTGAACCAAAAGAAACCAAAAAGTGAACAATTGGAAAGCGGGTCCCTTAGGGATGGATGAACGTCGTAGTTTGTCTTGACTTTCTGTTAGTTTAGCTGCATCCTACCGCTTTATGTTTAGTTTACAAGTTCTCTGCAGCTTTACACGCCCATAGTATTTAATATATTCAATATTTAATATGGTTGCGAATCATGAACAATCTTACAGACAGCAAGGAAGAGAATTTATTCATTCGAAACTATATGCTACAGAAAAATGATTAAGATACCTTGGATAATGAAAAAGAGAGCAATGAAGACATTACAAGATTTAAACATTAAAAGAACTGGCTTATAAACACCATTCTACAGAGCAAGTTAAAATACTTTGGCCACATAAAAAACACAAAGGGGCTGGAAATAACAATAATGAAAGGCACGGTTCCTGGGCGGTAGTCGTGATGTCTCAGTGGTTAGAGAACTGGACTACAAAGGACAAAAGGTTGAGTTCGATCCTGATCGACGGCTTCCGTGAGTAGTATAGCAGGAAGGATTTGACCCGCATTTAGGTGCTAAATTAACAAAGATATATAGTAGGTGCGCAGCGCACCTAATGTACACGAGAGACAAGGGGAGTTAACCATGACCGATCGTGTCCGGATATGACCTCTAGTCTCGGTGACCCCGGAAGTGTCATATTTATGTCTGGTGTGTGCTGACTTTGGATCCGTGGTCTAAATACCAATTTAACAGCGGCGTTGCCAACAAAATTTTTTCCCCGACATAACTACCGATTAGAGTGCGACGAGGGGTTGACAACAAGTTATGCTTGAGAGCATATTCACCCATAAACGGTCCATGTTGTACCGTAAATGAAGCATAAGGGTGAAAAAGTTAGAGATTACTGGTTAGTCTAAGCTGGTAGTGTAAATATGTTCCTCGGTGTTAGTAGTTCCTATCTCTCTCTCTCTCTCTCTCTCTCTCTTTCTCTCTCTCTCTCTCTCTCTACTATTCCAGCCTAGATTTCCCTCCATTGAAACACTTACTCATTCTCTCCATTTATCCCTATCATCGTGCCTTCCTTCTCTCTCTCTCTCTCTCTCTCTCTCGCGCGCTTTCTCCCTATCCTCTCTTAGACTTCTAACCTATCAGTCCACCCCCCGCCTCTCCCTTTAGCTCCCCCGCCCTCCCTCATATTTTTAGCGTCCCTCCTATTGTAACACTTGTTTATTCTCACCATTAATACATAGCATCTCGCCTTCTTTCTCATAGGCTTCTCTCGCTCTCTCTCTCTCTCTCTCTCTCTCTCTCTCGCTCTTCTAACCCTACTAGACTTCTCTCCTACCATTCCACCTTTCTTCCTCTCTCTCTCTCTCTCCCTCTCTCTCTCTCTCTTTACCTCGCCTAGCGTTCCGCCTTCATTCGTATTTTTACCTTACCACCAGTGTAACACATTATTAACATTGAATATCAATTACAAAAAGACTTGAAATATCTACTTTTTAAAGAACCAATAAGATAACCATATGAAAAACGAAGGAATAATACACTCGACAAGGCTTAACAGACGTACTTTATACACATCACCATTAATACAACTGAAATTCCTTTAATGATAACCTATCCCATCGTTATGAGCTAAGAGAAAAACAGAAAAAAATTCAACGTACACCGTAAAATATTCCACTACAACACAGACCGCTAGACTGAACAGTACTATGAAAATAAACGTCCGTGAATCAAGCGCGCTTATAACACGAAGTCTCACATCCGACTAGTTTAAATATAATCTGGTAAATAAAATTTGGACGATACTATTCCACCCTCGACTAATATCTAGGTTAACCAATCAGAGAAGAAGATTTCTATCGGACACCCATCAACGAAATGACTGACCTCTGGATTAACTAATCAGAGAAGAGGATTACTGTTATCGTGATAACTGACCTCATTTTCAACTTGAAGGGCTGTCGAGTCTGATGCATGGGTTACTTTAAATCGATTCGGCCCCTGATACAATCCACCTAGCGGGTCAATGGTGAGGGAAATAACGCGGGTATGCCTTTTCTAATACTGTTATCATTCTGTCGGCATATTATCGTTTGTTTTTAATTATAATCTTAGTAGCATGTTAACAGTGCCACTATTGCGTGCTTTTTGGTTAATTTGACGGAACCAGTTGTTATAATGCTTACATTTCAGTATTCGATTTTCAATTTCTCCCACTTATCGTTAATTTTCGCGTTTTCCCCCTCTCTTTCTCTATAAATATATGTGTAAATAAAAAAAAAAGACATTATTTGTTTGACTAAAACCATGGTTTTTATATTTTGCTATATGTTTGTACATATGTTATCATCATCTACTAAACGTTTTAAACAGTTTTAAAAAAGGTGACAAATTATAATCACCGTCTTCTCTTATAGAAAACATGGGCACCGTTAGTATATTTACGTTAATGTTGAAACTTGATCAAATTATCATGTCTTATCAGATGGGTCATTGTTAAGTGACATATCTATTCGACATCTACTGTGTCCACTTGTCTTATCCCTGGTCGCTAGTCGCTATATCTCCTGAGAATGATAATTACCCCTCACCTAGGAATACTATAATGTCTTTAACATAAGTGTTAACTTCAAGTTATTAGAAGGTAAGAGTGCCCGGTGTTTCTTGTTAAGGCGTTTGTTATTAATAATGTATAAATTGACAGGCTGGAGAAAATACAGAATAAAGAGATTCGCATTAACTTGGGGTGTACGAGGGTGATGGTTCGTTAAGTCCGTGGTTCGTGGGGTTGTGGTTCGTTAGTTGATGGTTCGTTAAGTCCGTGGTTCGTGGTTCGTTAAGTCCGTGGTTCGTGGGGTTGTGGTTCGTGGTTCGTTAGTTGATGGTTCGTTAAGTCCGTGGTTCGTGGTTCGTTAAGTCCGTGGTTCGTGGGGTTGTGGTTCGTGGTTCGTGAGTTGATGGTTCGTTAAGTCCATGGTTCGTGGTTCGTTAAGTCCATGGTTCGTGGTTCGTCGTGGTTCGTTAAGTCCATGGTTCGTGAAGTCCATGTTTCGTTAAGTCCATGGTTCGTGGTTCGTTAGTTGATGGTTCGTTAAGTCCGTGGTTCGTGGGGTTGTGGTTCGTGGTTCGTTAGTTGATGGTTCGTTAAGTCCATGGTTCGTAGGGGTTGTGGTTCGCGGTTCGTGAGTTGATGATTCGTTAAGTTCGTGGTTTGTTAAGTTCGTTGTTCGTGAGTTTGTGGTTCGTTAGTTGATGGTTCGTTAAGTCCGTGGTTCGTGGGGTTGTGGTTCGTGGTTCGTTAGTTGATGGTTCGTTAAGTCCATGGTTCGTAGGGGTTGTGGTTCGCGGTTCGTGAGTTGATGATTCGTTAAGTTCGTGGTTTGTTAAGTTCGTTGTTCGTGAGTTTGTGGTTCGTTAGTTGATGGTTCGTTAAGTCCGTGGTTCGTGGGGTTGTGGTTCGTGGTTCGTTAGTTGATGGTTCGTTAAGTCCATGGTTCGTAGGGGTTGTGGTTCGCGGTTCGTGAGTTGAGGGTTCGTTAAGTCCGTGGTTCGTGGGGTTGTGGTTCGTGGTTCGTTAGTTGATAGTTCGGTAAGTCCGTGGTTCGTAGGGGTTGTGGTTCGCGGTTCGTGAGTTGAGGGTTCGTTAAGTCCGTGGTTCGTGGTTTGTTAAGTCCGTTGTTCGTGGGGTTGTGGTTTATTAAGTTTGTAGTTCGTGGGGTTGTGGTTCGTGGTTCGTTAGTTGATGGTTCGTTAAGTCCGTGGTTCGTGGTTTGTTAAGTCCGTTGTTCGTGGGGTTGTGGTTTATTAAGTTTGTAGTTTGTTAAGTGCGTGGTTCGAGAGGTCGTGGGCAAGGGCAGAAACCTAGGAGGCAAGGGCAGAAACCTAGGAAGCAAAGGCTGAAAAACACTCGTACTGACTAAGGCTTCCAAGGTGTATTTGATTGTCGCCCTATTTTTGTCTGTATAACCTAATATATCACTTTCATTTAATCTATCGATAAACGTTTCAAAGTCATTTCTGTTGTTAACTAACAAGGGTTTGTCTAATCCTGTCGCGTTATTTGAGCTTGTGTGTGAAAGTAACGCAGCCAAATAGAACTGACCTCTGAGGCAATACCGGATGTGTTACTAAAAAGATTTTGACGTATGATGGCAATTTTATGAGTTTACCCCCTGATCATTTTTTAGGGATACGCCCATGAAATCGGTAAAAATCGTAAATTTTCACTCTAGGCATACCCCAAACTCTATTTTAGACATCCCCATTGCAAAAATTTACATTAAAAACTACTTTTAGGATTTTACCACCTTAGCATTTTTTGAGGGTTACGCCCATGGAATCGATAAAAAGCGTTAATTTAGCACGCAGGCTTACCTAAAACTTTATTTTAGACATCCCCACACCAAAAATTTACTTAAAAATCACTTTTGAAATTGTTACCCCCTTACCATTTTTCGTTTATCGATAGATTAAATGAAAGTGATATATTAGGTTATACAGACAAAAAAAATCAACAAAAACTAGTAGTGGTATAGTGGTTTTTGAGCCGTTCATACTACGCAGATGTACGGTGCAGCACGTGCAATCGATAAAAAAATTTAAATATAACATCAAGGCATACCCCTAACATAATATTTGACACCCCTACATATCAAATTCCAACAAAAAAAAAACAACAAAAAACTAGTAGTGGTATAGTATTTTTGAGCCGTGCATACTACGCAGATGTACGGTGCAGCACGTGCAATCGATAAAAAAAAATGAAATATGACCTCAAGGCATACCCCAAACATAATTTTTGACACCCCTACATATCAAATTCCAACAAAAAAACAACAAAAAACTAGTAGTAAGGAAGGGTGTTTTTGAGCCGTGCATACTACGCAGATGTATCGTGCAGAATGTCCTGCACGATACCTGCACGAAATGTTAAAATCCTTGCTCAAAACACCCTTGTATACTACTAGTTTTTTGTTGTTTTTTTTGTTGGAATTTGATATGTAGGGGTGTCAAAAATTATGTTTGGGGTATGCCTTGAGGTCATATTTCATTTTTTTTATCGATTGCACGTGCTGCACCGTACATCTGCGTAGTATGCACGGCTCAAAAATACTATACCACTACTAGTTTTTTGTTGTTTTTTTGTTGGAATTTGATATGTAGGGGTGTCAAATATTATGTTTGGGGTATGCCTTGAGGTCATATTTCATTTTTTTTTATCGATTGCACGTGCTGCACCGTACATCTGCGTAGTATGCACGGCTCAAAAATACTATACCACTACTAGTTTTTTGTTGTTTTTTTTTTGTTGGAATTTGATATGTAGGGGTGTCAAATATTATGTTAGGGGTATGCCTTGATGTTATATTTCAATTTTTTTATCGATTGCACGTGCTGCACCGTACATCTGCGTAGTATGAACGGCTCAAAAACCACTATACCACTACTAGTTTTTGTTGATTTTTTTTTGTCTGTATAACCTAATATATCACTTTCATTTAATCTATCGATAAACGAAAAATGGTAAGGGGGTAACAATTTCAAAAGTGATTTTAAAGTAAATTTTTGGTGTGGGGATGTCTAAAATAAAGTTTTAGGTAAGCCTGCGTGCTAAATTAACGCTTTTTATCGATTCCATGGGCGTAACCCTCAAAAAATGCTAAGGTGGTAAAATCCTAAAAGTAGTTTTTAATGTAAATTTTTGCAATGGGGATGTCTAAAATAGAGTTTGGGGTATGCCTAGAGTGAAAATTTACGATTTTTACCGATTTCATGGGCGTATCCCTAAAAAATGATCAGGGGGTAAACTCATAAAATTGCCATCATACGTCAAAATCTTTTTAGTAACACATCCGGTATTGCCTCAGAGGTCAGTTCTATTTGGCTGCGTTACTTTCACACACAAGCTCAAATAACGCGACAGGATTAGACAAACCCTTGTTAGTTAACAACAGAAATGACTTTGAAACGTTTATCGATAGATTAAATGAAAGTGATATATTAGGTTATACAGACAAAAATAGGGCGACAATCAAATACACCTTGGAAGCCTTAGTCAGTACGAGTGTTTTTCAGCCTTTGCTTCCTAGGTTTCTGCCCTTGCCTCCTAGGTTTCTGCCCTTGCCCACGATCTCTCGAACCACGCACTTAACAAACTACAAACTTAATAAACCACAACCCCACGAACAACGGACTTAACAAACCACGAACCACGGACTTAACGAACCATCAACTAACGAACCACGAACCACAACCCCACGAACTACAAACTTAATAAACCACAACCCCACGAACAACGGACTTAACAAACCACGAACCACGGACTTAACGAACCCTCAACTCACGAACCGCGAACCACAACCCCTACGAACCACGGACTTACCGAACTATCAACTAACGAACCACGAACCACAACCCCACGAACCACGGACTTAACGAACCCTCAACTCACGAACCGCGAACCACAACCCCTACGAACCATGGACTTAACGAACCATCAACTAACGAACCACGAACCACAACCCCACGAACCACGGACTTAACGAACCATCAACTAACGAACCACGAACCATGGACTTAACGAAACATGGACTTCACGAACCATGGACTTAACGAACCACGACGAACCACGAACCATGGACTTAACGAACCACGAACCATGGACTTAACGAACCATCAACTCACGAACCACGAACCACAACCCCACGAACCACGGACTTAACGAACCACGAACCACGGACTTAACGAACCATCAACTAACGAACCACGAACCACAACCCCACGAACCACGGACTTAACGAACCATCAACTAACGAACCACGAACCATGGACTTAACGAAACATGGACTTCACGAACCATGGACTTAACGAACCACGACGAACCACGAACCATGGACTTAACGAACCACGAACCATGGACTTAACGAACCATCAACTCACGAACCACGAACCACAACCCCACGAACCACGGACTTAACGAACCACGAACCACGGACTTAACGAACCATCAACTAACGAACCACGAACCACAACCCCACGAACCACGGACTTAACGAACCACGAACCACGGACTTAACGAACCATCAACTAACGAACCACGAACCACAACCCCACGAACCACGGACTTAACGAACCATCACCCTCGTACACCCCAAGTTAATGCGAATCTCTTTATTCTGTATTTTCTCCAGCCTGTCAATTTATACATTATTAATAACAAACGCCTTAACAAGAAACACCGGGCACTCTTACCTTCTAATAACTTGAAGTTAACACTTATGTTAAAGACATTATAGTATTCCTAGGTGAGGGGTAATTATCATTCTCAGGAGATATAGCGACTAGCGACCAGGGATAAGACAAGTGGACACAGTAGATGTCGAATAGATATGTCACTTAACAATGACCCATCTGATAAGACATGATAATTTGATCAAGTTTCAACATTAACGTAAATATACTAACGGTGCCCATGTTTTCTATAAGAGAAGACGGTGATTATAATTTGTCACCTTTTTTAAAACTGTTTAAAACGTTTAGTAGATGATGATAACATATGTACAAACATATAGCAAAATATAAAAACCATGGTTTTAGTCAAACAAATAATGTCTTTTTTTTTATTTACACATATATTTATAGAGAAAGAGAGGGGGAAAACGCGAAAATTAACGATAAGTGGGAGAAATTGAAAATCGAATACTGAAATGTAAGCATTATAACAACTGGTTCCGTCAAATTAACCAAAAAGCACGCAATAGTGGCACTGTTAACATGCTACTAAGATTATAATTAAAAACAAACGATAATATGCCGACAGAATGATAACAGTATTAGAAAAGGCATACCCGCGTTATTTCCCTCACCATTGACCCGCTAGGTGGATTGTATCAGGGGCCGAATCGATTTAAAGTAACCCATGCATCAGACTCGACAGCCCTTCAAGTTGAAAATGAGGTCAGTTATCACGATAACAGTAATCCTCTTCTCTGATTAGTTAATCCAGAGGTCAGTCATTTCGTTGATGGGTGTCCGATAGAAATCTTCTTCTCTGATTGGTTAACCTAGATATTAGTCGAGGGTGGAATAGTATCGTCCAAATTTTATTTACCAGATTATATTTAAACTAGTCGGATGTGAGACTTCGTGTTATAAGCGCGCTTGATTCACGGACGTTTATTTTCATAGTACTGTTCAGTCTAGCGGTCTGTGTTGTAGTGGAATATTTTACGGTGTACGTTGAATTTTTTTCTGTTTTTCTCTTAGCTCATAACGATGGGATAGGTTATCATTAAAGGAATTTCAGTTGTATTAATGGTGATGTGTATAAAGTACGTCTGTTAAGCCTTGTCGAGTGTATTATTCCTTCGTTTTTCATATGGTTATCTTATTGGTTCTTTAAAAAGTAGATATTTCAAGTCTTTTTGTAATTGATATTCAATGTTAATAATGTGTTACACTGGTGGTAAGGTAAAAATACGAATGAAGGCGGAACGCTAGGCGAGGTAAAGAGAGAGAGAGAGAGAGAAAGAGAGAGAGAGGAAGAAAGGTGGAATGGTAGGAGAGAAGTCTAGTAGGGTTAGAAGAGCGAGAGAGAGAGAGAGAGAGAGAGAGAGAGCGAGAGAAGCCTATGAGAAAGAAGGCGAGATGCTATGTATTAATGGTGAGAATAAACAAGTGTTACAATAGGAGGGACGCTAAAAATATGAGGGAGGGCGGGGGAGCTAAAGGGAGAGGCGGGGGGTGGACTGATAGGTTAGAAGTCTAAGAGAGGATAGGGAGAAAGCGCGCGAGAGAGAGAGAGAGAGAAGGAAGGCACGATGATAGGGATAAATGGAGAGAATGAGTAAGTGTTTCAATGGAGGGAAATCTAGGCTGGAATAGTAGAGAGAGAGAGAGAGAGAGAGAGAGAGAGAGAGAAGAGAGAGAGAGAGAGAGAGAGAGAGAGATAGCGAACCACTAACACCGAGGAACATATTTACACTACCAGCTTAGACTAACCAGTAATCTCTAACTGTTTCACCCTTATGCTTCATTTACGGTACAACATGGACCGTTTATGGGTGAATATGCTCTCAAGCATAACTTGTTGTCAACCCCTCGTCGCACTCTAATCGGTAGTTATGTCGGGGAAAAAATTGTGTTGGCAACGCCGCTGTTAAAATGGTATTTAAACCACGGATCCAAAGTCAGCACACACCAGACATAAATAGGACACTTCCGGGGTCACCGAGACTAGAGGTCATATCCGGACACGATCGGTCATGGTTAACTCCCCTTGTCTCTCGTGTACATTAGGTGCGCTGCGCACCTACTATATATCTTTGTTAATTTAGCACCTAAATGCGGGTCAAATCCTTCCTGCTATACTACTTCCGTGTTTGCACAACTTTAAATTGGTACCGGTTTTTTTTTTCTGGAAAAGTAAAGCGACACGGGCGTAATACCGACCACATTACCCTAAAAATAATGCGGCGAAGTTCTATACAAATTAAGGTCCTTAACACCATATTCCCTATACGCCATTTGGCGTGACGGGCTCTACTTTTTTTTAAAATTACCTTTATGGTTCCTGGACGACGCATCAGGTGCAGACCAAGAAGAAAGTGGTTTCAAGACATCAAGGAGACCTTGAACATGACAACAGAAGAAGTGTGAATTCTGGCTAGAGATAGAGATTCTTTCAGCCGGGCTGTGGTTCCGGAAACACAACGTTATGCAAAGGACATGCTACCTGATGATGATGTTTGTGTTTATTTCTAGTTTCTGGATGCTCGTCCTAAAACAAAGAATCTCAACGTTTCTCCTGCCAACGTCAGATTTAAATCACCATAAGGAGGCAATGGTGAAGAAACATGGACATTAGACAAGAAAACAGAACAGAGAATTGAAGCCTTTGAAATGTGGATATATATATAGAATAGGTAGAATTGGATGGAAAGAAAAGAAAACAAACGATGAAGTCTTAAAACAACTAAAAATGAAGAGAGAACTACTAAACACAATTCAAACAAGATAAATGCGATTTTTGGGCCATGTTAAAAGACACAACAGCCTACTAAAAGTAATCCTGAGGGGGAAAATACACGGTAAAAGAGGCAGACCAAGACTAACATGGTCGATTAACATCAAAAGATGGACAAACCAGCCTACGACAACCTGCACCATCAAAGCAAGAGACAGCAGAATGACGCTCCATGGTAGCCAACCTTCGTTGCGGAGATGACACTCGATGATGATGATAAGGAGGCAAAATCGCCTCAAAGCAACAGAGCTGGAAGCTGTCAGCGACCCACAGCTGAGGGAGGGCTTGCGACAGGATCGATAAACCAGAACCATCCAGACCCTGCCCCACCTCTCCTTGTTGCTTCCAGTAACAGACTAACCTGTCTAGCCTGGCCAAGCGAGTAGGGATCGAAGAGGGACGACAACCCGGTACTAAAAAATAGCATGCTGAAGTCGGATGTGTTGGGCTGAAATGTGCAAATATCACAATTTTACCGCAAACCACAACACAAAGTATACACGCCACTTAACGCCCTTTTAAGGACGTATGATAAAATTGATAACGATATATATTTCTTTAGTCATCTGGTGAATGCAAGCAAGCCAGTCACCATAAACGTTAAGCAGATGTTAGTAATCTGTGTGGACATTAACTACCACAATTGCTCACGTGACTATCAATAAGTGATTTTCGATGCACCTCTTACATAAACTCTAATTATTTGTAAAAAAATATTTTAATTTTTTCTACTAGATTTTTGTTCATCTAATCAATTTGTTATTTTGTTCGAGGTATTTTCATTCTGTAAAAATTACTAAGCACAAAAACAAAGATTGGGATTTTCATATCAAATGTATTATCCACCCTTACTTATGCAATGACTTTGAAATGTGGATATATAGAAGAATAGGTAGAATTGGATGGAAGGAAAAGAAAACAAACGACGAAGGCTTAAAACAACTAAAAATGAAAAGAGAACTTCTGAACACAATTAGAACAAGACAAATGCGATTCTTAGGCCATGTTAAAAGAAACAACAGCCTACTGAAAGTAATCCTGGAGGGGAAAATACAAGGTAAAAGAGGCAGAGGCAGACCAAGATTAACATGGACGAGTAACATCAAAAGATGGACAAATCAACCGATGACAACCTGCACCATCAAAGCAAGAGATAGAGCAGAATGGCGCTCCATGGTAGCCAACCTTCGTTGCGGAGACGGCACTCAATGATGATGATTTATGCAAGTGAGAGCTGGAAAACAACTAAAGAAATAGAAAATAAACTGGATGTATTTGAAAACAAATGCTTCAGGAAAATACTTTGTATATCTTGGAATGAATTCAAGACAGGTACAGAAATAAGAGAAACGACAGAGCATCTAAAAATATAAACTATAATCAAGAGAAGAAAGTGGTTATATGTTGGCCATGTGATGAAAAGAGACAACAAAATAACCTCAAAGCATCCCTCAAATGGGAACCAGAGGGTAAAAGAAAAAGAGGTCGACCTAGAGTACTAAAAAGAACATTGAAGCGAAGGCAACAACAGCAGGCTAAAGTTCACTTTCCGAGACTAAGCAACTCACCCAGAACAGAGCCATGATGCGAGACACAATGCAGGATCTGTGCAAGGTCTGAATGCTGAAAGATCCTCGGACACAAGAGCTTAGAATTTCTGTCCCGTGTGCCGTCTTCGGTTTGAAAAGAAAATAGATGGATGGATGGATAGGTGGGGGAGTAGGTATGTAGATTCTTTCTTTCTTACTCACATTTCTTCTTGTCACAATGTTTACCCGACTTACTTTGCGAATATTTATCAATTGTTTGGATTTTCTTTTGCTATCATTATTGTCTTAATTCTGCCTTCATGGACGTTAATACATTTTAGAAGAATAAGGAAAGCTAAAAATAACAACAAAAGGTGTTGCTGATGAAACCACCAAATGTTGAGGTGATGTTAAAACATTCCAACACATCTACAATATCATGAAGTTTTGTACAACAGTATTAAAAAAAAAAACAATAAGATCTCCTTTGGAACAACAAGTATTAAAAGTGAAATTCAAAGTTTTATTGCCAGACCACAAAGTATTAAAATAACAACAGTAGAATTGTTAACATTAGCCTAAACAAAGAATTAATCAACAAAATACTGACAAGATAATATCAATGAAATCTTGAAGAAATGTCATAACATATCACAAACATTAAATAAAATCCTACTATACAATGTGCATTTCATCTCTTTTGACCTCGACAGCTGAAAGGAAATATTAAATTACACTTGATATTTATTCTTTTTTTCAAATTATTCAAGCATCATGTTGACTTGTCTAAATTTATAGTGCATGTGTCCAAGTATCAAGTTGATTTGTCTAAACAAATAGTGCATGTGTCCAAGTATCAAGTTGATTTGTCTAAACAATTAGTGCATGTGTCCAGTATCAAGTTGATTTAACTAAACAAATAGTGCATGTGTCCAAGTATCAAGTTGATTTGTCTAAACAAATAGTGCATTGTGTCCAAGCATCAAGTTAATTTGTCTAAACAATTAGTGCATTGTGTCCAAGTATCAAGTTAATTTGTCTAACAATTAGTGCATTGTGTCCAAGTATCAAGTTAATTTGTCTAAACAAATAGTGCATTGTGTCCAAGTATCAAGTTGATTTGTCTAAACAATTAGTGCATTGTGTCCAAGTATCAAGTTGATTTGTCTAAACAATAGTGCATGTGTCCAAGTATCAAGTTGATTTGTCTAAACAATAGTGCATGTGTCCAAGTATCAAGTTGATTTGTCTAAACAATAGTGCATGTGTCCAAGTATCAAGTTGATTTGTCTAAACAATAGTGCATGTGTCCAAGTATCAAGTTGATTTGTCTAAACAAACAGTGCATGTGTCCAAAAATCAAGTTGATTTGTCTAAACAATAGTGCATGTGTCCAAGTATCAAGTTGATTTGTCTAAACAATAGTGCATGTGTCCAAGTATCAAGTTGATTTGTCTAAACAATTAGTGCATTGTGTCCAAGCATCAAGTTCTTCTTTTTCTTCTTCTTCTATCCTTCCTCTGCTGCCGTTGGCGTCGAGGGGAGAAACAATCTGCGATTCTTTGCACTTCTGTTAGCCTCTTCTGGTGTTATTCCTCCTAGTGACTCTAGTATTCCCTTTATCCATCTCTTTCTCGGTCTTCCTCTTAATCTGGCATTTTCGTAGCGTTTATTTAAGACTCTTTGAGTCATTGTTAGTTCTTTTTGTCTTGTTATGTGGCCGAACCAATTTATCTGTTGTTTCTTTATGTATTCGATGGCTGGTTGAATTTCGAGTTTCTTCCTCAGGTCGGTGTTTCTTACTCTGTCCCTTAAGCTGTTTCCTGTCATTCTTCTGACACATTTCATTTCGGTGGTCGTTATCTTTCTTATTGTTCTAGAGTCCAGCGTCCAATTCTGGCACTGATAGCACAGAGTTGGTTGAAAAATTGATTTGTATATTGCCCTTTTTGCTTCCGTAGTTATTGCTTTGTTTTTCAATAGTATTGATACTTGGCCTATAACTTGGCTTGCTTTGTTACACCTTATATCTATCTCGGTCTATTGGTTATTGTCTTATGTTAACGTGCTACCCAGATATTTAAAATTGTCTACTTGCTTCAAAGTCGTATTATCTATTATGATGTTTAGTTTTTCTTTCTTTCTCGCTATTGCCATTACTTCAGTTTTGCTTATGTTGATCTTCATGTTGTATAGTTTACAAGTGTTGTTTAGTCTGTTTATATGTTCTTGTAGGTCCTCAGTTGTTTCATGTATCAGAACTTGGTCGTCTGCAAATAGTATTTCATTTATTTCTTCCTCTTTTATGTTGTTTTCTGGTATGTATATTTCGTTCACTTTTGTGTTATCGCTTGTTATCATCCGTGTTGGTATATTTCCTTGAATTGGGCATGCTAATTTGCATATATTGTCCATATATGTGATGAAAAGTAAAGGGGAAAGCACGCAGCCTTGTCTTACTCCGGAGTTAATGGTGAAATGTTTAGAGTAGCCTGCTGAAGATCTTACTGTAGTGCGATTACTTTCATAGAGGCTTTTGCATATCTCTACTTGGTGGTGACTCACTCCGTACGAGGGCAAAACGGACCACAGTTGTTCCCTGTCCACTATATCGAACGCCTTTTCTTGATCAATAAAAGCTGTATATAGTGTTTTATTATGCTCTATAGTTTTCTCCGCTAGTTGTTTTATGATAAATAGGGCATCTGTGCAACCTCTGTTCCTCCTGAAGCCCATCTGAGCATTGCTTAGTTGTGGGTCTATAATTGGTCTCAATCTTTTTTCAACTATCTTGGCATATAACTTCCCTGTGTGGCTTAATAGCGATATTCCTCTATATTGGTTGCAGTCTCTTCTGCTGCCCTTCTTTTTCCATATTGGTAATATAATGGACTGTTTCCAATCGTCTGGGACTTGCTGTTGTATCCATGCGGCGTTGAATATTCTGTGTAGTCATTTACATCCTGCCTCTTCCGCTGCTGTTAGCATTTCTACTGGGATGTTATCGATTCCGGGGGCTTTGTTTCTTAGTGCTAGTCGTAATGTTTGTTCTATTTCTTCCATTATCATCAAGTAAATATAGTCTAATATAAGCATCAAGTTAATTTGTCTAAACAATTAGTGCATTGTGTCCAAGCATCAAGTTAATTTGTCTAAACAATTAGTGCATTGTGTCCAAGTATCAAGTTGATTTGTCTAAACAAATAGTGCATGTGTCCAAGTATCAAGTTGATTAGTCTAAACAATTAGTGCATTGTGTCCAAGTATCAAGTTGATTTGTCTAAACAAATAGTGCATGTGTCCAAGTATCAAGTTGATTTGTCTAAACAAATAGTGAATGTGTCCAAGTATCAAGTTGATTTGTCTAAACAATAGTGCATGTGTCCAAGTATCAAGTTGATTTGTCTAAACAAATAGTGCATGTGTCCAAGTATCAAGTTGATTTGTCTAAACAATTAGTGCATTGTGTCAAGTATCAAGTTGATTTGTCTAAACAAATAGTGCATGTGTCCAAGTATCAAGTTGATTTGTCTAAACAATAGTGCATGTGTCCAAGCATCAAACTGATTTGTCTAAACAAATAGTGCGTTGTGTCCAAGTATCAAGATGACTTGCCCAAGTGTGTTGTGTGTGTGACCAAGTATTAAGCTGATGATGTGTCCAAGTACACAGTGCACATGTCCAAATATCAAGTTCACTTGTCCAAATAGTTAGTGTCCAAGTATCATGTTGATGTTTCAAAATATCAAGTTGACTTGTACAAAAAATAATAAACAGATATGTCCACGTATAACTAGGAGAATTACCTCTATTAGATGTACAATCTTACATATATCTGGGCAGTAATATAGATAAAGAGGGAGGAACAGAAAATGATACTAAAATAAGGATATCAAAAGCAAGAGGAGCTTTCATTTCACTGGGAAACATATGGAAATCCAAAGAAATTAGGTTAAATACAAACATAAAAATTTTCAACTCAAATATTAAGGCGGTCCTATTATGTGGCTGTGAAACATGGAGAACAACAAAATTGACAATCACGAAGATACAGACTTTCATTAATGTATGCTTATGGAAATGGCAGGACAAAATCACTAACATAGAATTATGGAAATGTACCAGTCAAACACCAGTGGATAAAGAGATACAGCGAAGACGATGGCGCTGGATAGGACACTCTACGGAAGCCAACTTAGATTATTACACAACAGGCCCTTTTTTGGAATCCTCATGGGAAAAGACAAGGAGGAAGACCAAGGAATTCTTGGAGAAGACAGATAGAAGCAGAGATGAAGATGATGGGGAAGACATGGGATGATCTTAAAATGGCAAAAAACAGAACGACTTGGAAAGTGTTTGTTGAAGACCTATGCTCCACTGGGAGCTAAAAAGGTAGAAGAAGAAGAGGAAGATGTCCACATATCAAGTTGCTATATCCTAGTTTCAATTTGACTTGTCCACGTATCAAGTTGCTACATCCTAGTTTCAATTTGACTTGTCCATGTATCAAGTTGTTATGTCCTAGTTTCAATTTGACTTGTCCATGTATCAAGTTGCTACATCCTAGTTTCAATTTGACTTGTCCATTTATCAAGTTGCTATATCCTAGTTTCAATTTGACTTGTCCATGTATCAAGTTGCTACATCCTAGTTTCAATTTGACTTGTCCACGTATCAAGTTGCTACATCCTAGTTTCAATTTGACTTGTCCATGTATCAAGTTGTTATGTCCTAGTTTCAATTTGACTTGTCCATGTATCAAGTTGCTACATCCTAGTTTCAATTCGAATTGTCCACGTATCAAGTTGCTACATCCTAGTTTCAATTTGAATTGTCCACATATCAAGTTGCTACATCCTAGTTTCAATTCGAATTGTCCACATATCAAGTTGCTACATCCTAGTTTCAATTCGAATTGTCCACGTATCAAGTTTATTTGTTCAAGTACCAAGATGACCTGTGCAGTGACCACTTGCACAAGTCTCCTGAACATCTACACGCTGCTCAAACAACATAGGTTATGCTGGCTTGGTCATTATACAGTATGAATGACAACACATACCAAAAGATGTACTTTATAGAAAACTAAACTAGCAGATGGCAAAAGAACTAGGGGGTACCAAAAACTCTGATTTATAGATGTATGTAAACATGACATGAAAACTCTGTATATAAACCCGGCAGCCTGGGAAGTAACAGCTGCAGACTGCAATCTTTGAAAACACACTCTCAAGCTCCAAATTAAGCACGATGCAGACAAATTCACAGAAAATGAGAATACACTGCGAAGGAAGAGAAAAAACATTCCCTAAGGGCACTGCAAAATCCATAGTCAACTATGACTGATGGAGGATACTATATCAAGATGACACTTTCAATTATCAAATTAATTTATCAAAGTACAAATTAATTATTACCAAAATGATCTATCTCTACAAAACCAAATGCCGATCAACTTCTAGACTAGAATTTTGGATTCTGGGTAATCTTCTGCCAGTTTTGGGGGTTTAATTGCCAGACAGGTTCACTCAAAGATTGTGGATGTGGACCACAAGATGTTGAGAACAGCCTTAAAAGACATGTTATGCCACCATGTGTGCAGGACTGTAGTGCTTCAGGTTAATGATAACTATTTCCAGTTTTAAATATTAGCTCTGTCTCCATTTTGTCTAATTTCTTTGTGAAATAAGTTAATTTTTTGTGTGCAATATTGTTCGATAATAATAATTCTAGTTCTCCTTGTCATTAATATTAATAAAGTCACAGGTTGGCCTGAGAGGAAAAAAACAGGGAAATACAAAACAGTCAAAAGGGAACAAGTGGGAAAAGCAAATGATCTTGGGAGACACAAAGAAAAATGCTGTCATGAGAAGCAGAGACAGCAGGCACTCTCTTTTTGTCAGATAGAAGGTTTGTATAACAAACCAAACATCTAACTACACAAATGGATATTTGATATAGTCAGCTGGGAAGGCCTGGGGTTTTTCACAGTATGTTTTGTATCATGAAATATCACAAATTTAATAAGAAAATGAAACATGAGACATGTAGGAGAAAATACTCAAGACATAAAGAAATGAAACATGAGAAATGTAGAAGGCATACAACATTGGCATGAAAAAAATAACACAAAACATATGCTAGAAAAGATGCACAAAATATGCTGGAAAGGATACAAAAGTTATGTAGTAAAAAGCACACAAGATATACAAGAAAGATACACAAATTTATGTAGGATATAAGAGTAGCAGGAAAAGATACACAAGACACGTAGGACAGATACAATAGACATGTTGAAAATGATACACAAGACATACAGGAAAAGATAAGTGTGGTATACAGGAAAAACAAAGTAAATGATTTTAATTTAAGGACAATACAGATGTGACAAGAAAGAAAAGGCAGCTGTGACTTGCAGAACAATAGAAATCAGACTTTAATTAAAAAAATAAAAAAAACCAGATAACAGAAAGACTGACTGAACAGTAAAATTAACGTGATCCAACAAAGCATGTTAGAAAAAAAATTCATTAAAATATTCTTTAAAAAAAGAAAAGGAAACAGCATTTATTGAATTTCTGAGGTCTGTCCTGGGTGAAGGTCCTTTGGGGGTTGAGGAATATGGGTTTATAAATGAATAAATAAAGGTTACATAAATGATAAATAGACATTTTGATACAAAGGCAAAGTGAAGCATCAATAAGATCAAAATATAGAACGCAGTCCTGAACAAAAGTGTGCTTCAGATAAGTGCATTGGGCAGAAGTTAAACACTTAAAATCATGCTGTTAAACAAATGAAGAAGAACAAATACAATATATTTAAATCAGAGAAGTAATGTCAACAAAAATAAAAGCTATCAAATGTCACAATAAAAAATTCAGATTTTGCAGCAAACTTTCATTGATCAATAAGGAAACCCAGCTGTCCATTATCAAGAAAGTGATATTAAGTTTCTAAAATGAAATATAACATCGGTAACTGTAGGGAAAGAGGAGATAAGTGAAAGGGATGAAGTGCACAAGGAGAGGAATGGTAGAAAAGGAGGCCAGAACAACCAGGATCTCATGGTTGTAGCTGAATTTATTTGCTACTGATTGCCACAGTCTCATAACTGGATCACATATCTTTTGCAGAATGTTGCATTCACCACAGCCCATCGGAAAAAATCTTTGTCTGCCACTTTCTCAACATTCTGGAACCATGCCTTCCATTATTGTTCTTTCCTGCCAGCTGTGTTTTTGACATGATCACAGTGTTTTAATTTTCCCTAGAATGGTGTTTGTAAGCCAATTCTTTTCATGTTTAAATCCTTTAGTCTTTTTTATTGCTCTTTTTCATTATCCAAGGTATCTTATGGATTCTTCTGTATCATTTTGTTTCGAATGGATCATTTTTCTTTCATGCTGTTTGTGAGATTGTCTATGATTCATAACATGTTGCTGTCGTGAAGATAGACGTTCTCATTAATTTTAATTTTGCTGCCTTGATTATATTATGCCATATGCTCTTCATAGCATTTAATTTTTGTGTTTCTATTGCTAATCTTCTTTTGATCTCTTTCTGGCAATCTCCATTGTTAGTTTCTACAGATCCCAGATATTCATATTTTGTTACAATTTCAAGATCTTCACTGTTGATGATGATTTTGGGTTGGTCTTTTTGTTTTGTCAAGGGACATTGTCTTAGTTTTCTGTTTGTTTGGAGGTTTTGCTTTTCACTTAACACAATCAATTGTCTCTATTAATCACAATCAACGTACTACTTTTGTACTGTTATAATAGTGTGTTCCATGTCAGACTTCATTTGTCAAACTCTAATTATTTTAACAACTGAAAAGATCACCAGTCCCCTCACCTGCAATACTGTGACCTGGTATAATGAACATATTACTCCCACAAAACACTCTTGTGTTATGGGACAACCTATTATTTAAAATAAAACAAACATTCATTTGCATATATTCCATCGTTGTGAAAGAATTGCAAAAGTAAAATTCAGCTAAACCTGTTTTTTCAATCTAGTCGCTTTATCACCTCAACCCTTTTAAAATGAAATAAGAACAATCAAGAGTTGAATATACTTTCAAGGAATGTTGAAACTGCTGCCTGATGAAGGCACTCCTCAGTATTTTACTGCAACAGTTTCAGATTAGGTGCCCAATTCTTCCACTGCTTTTCCTTCAAGATGTGCTTTTTCTTCTGGGTGAATTTGTTTTTTCATTACTTTCGACTTTTCTTGGTCGATCTCGAGTTCTTTTTTTTCTAGCCACTGATAACAGGGAATTTGTTTTTTTCTTGCATCATGTTCTCATTGCTACCAATGTGAACTATTGTCCACAAAATCAAGGTCTTCTAATTAAGATCCAAATGTCCATCCAACACCTGAGTTACCTGTACAGAATTTCCGCATTATAAAGGCTATAGTATTTCAAAATAGCAAGGGAGATAAAATACATCCTTGTTTCACTCCGGTGTCAATCTGGAACGATTCACTCAGTCCTGAACGATTCATATGCGAACTGCACACAAGAAGCCATCATACAGATATTTGATGATGCCTTGGTACTGGACAATTAAGGATTTCCTTCAAGTGTTCAGCCCCTCCTGACTTATTTCTTCACTCATTGTTAATATTGTTCCATGTTTGTTCACAACAGGTATCCTTCTAGATATAAAAGTGTTATTTAGCATCTTCTATACATTATAAAGAAACTTACTGTCTCTTATCATTGCTGCACTCTCTGCTTTATTGCCAGGTTATCTACATAGGTAATCCTGTCTCTTCATCTTCTGGTCTAACTTTTTACTTTATTGTCTAGTTTCTTGTGTGTTGCTTTGTTTTTTTTTTTTTTATAAAACTGATAGGTGAAAATAAATGAATAAAAGAAAGTCAAATTAGAAGAAGTGTCACCTTTAGATCTTGACCCAAAAATATGTCTGATTCTTCTTGCTATTTGAAGGGACAAAAGTTAATAGCAGATACTCCTAGTGACACCATGTAGTAGATTACAATTAAATAAATAGAAAAAGGGGAGAGAAATCAGAATAAATGTGGCTAGAACATTCTACTTTTTTAGAAGCCTATGTCAAGAGATGTTTCTCAGAAAAAAAAAAGTAATTCAAGTTCAAGTTGACAGCAATAACTGATTGGTGATTCTTATTATCTGGAGCAGTGCCTCCGATTAAATTATAAAATTAATTGAAAAACATAAATTATATTTTCTCATTAACTGAGTTTTCCATTTCTTTAAATGTTGTTATAAAGTCACAAGATTTGCTTAGAAATGTGTTGCTTTTTCTTATATAAGCTCACTGACTTTAGAAAAAAACAGTTATTAAACAGCCAAATTCAGAAATTACCCAAGGAAGAAATGCTCAATTCAGAAAATAAAAATGGGGATTGAAACAGAGTAAAATTAACCCTTAATTTACAATACCTATCTGTAACTCTCCTATTTATAATATCGTAGTAAAATTTACTACCACTTAAATGTAACATTAATTGCTCTAAAAATAGTATTTTCTCTGAACTTCTGACACAGAGGCATGTGCAAAACATGGGAACTTGAAATTTCTGGCTCCATAGGTTTGTCAGTATGTTCGGTTACCTATTATCGTTATTCGCTGTGTTTCCTGAGTCACAAAGGCTTGTTTCATGTCTGCTGATGACCAAGAAAATTTTCCTGGTCACAGGAAAAAAAAAGGAAAAAAAAAAAAGGAAAAACAAAACCAATCTTGAAAAGTGGCAATTTTTTTTCTAGCAAAACCAATGTATTTCTTGAAATTTAAAAAAATGCTACATCAATAAGAAAAAATACAACACTCAGGGGTCACCACCAGAAGTAGTAATCAGAAGGTACTCTGAGGGTGGTAATGTTTGACCACAGCAAAATGTCAAATTTGGAAGAATATGGGTTTTGATGCTGTAATTTTTATGACGGTATCATAATCAAGAATTAGTGTCTACAGTAAAGATGGAATATAAAATGGAACTAAAAACAAACAACAAGTAAGCTTACAACTTTATGTTGTGAGAATATGTTACAGAACTAGATCTGAGATTTTAACCAAAAAAAGGCTTCTGCTGGGATAAAAAAAACATAAATTAACAAATAAACATGTAATAACTTATATAATGAAAAATAACAACTAATTAAAAAATAGATAATCATAAAAGAAATTAATATAGTATTATTAATTATTTTATTTTGCATTTCCCCATAAATGGTATTATTTGAAATATTAGATAATGTCCTGTGATGGATTTCCACATTATAAAACTGAAATCATAGCTTGTTAATTTTTGTCCCCACTTTATTTTCAGGAAGTAAATGTTATTTTACTGAAAACATTGTTCCTCAGATTTGCTATGAACTTGAACCTAAAGGAGTTCTAAAATCTTACCAATTGAATGATCTAAGACTACCAAATTTTCAAATCTCCAGACAACCTCCAAGGGTGAAGCACTCATGTATTAAACCACTTTCATTATATCCCTCTGAACCCAGTTGTTCCCCATAACTATTAACACATTCGTGTAGACTTACTAACTCTTCCACGTGGATTTAACTATTTAACTAGGAAATATTTTGCACCAAAATATAGCTGGATACATAACCATTTATTATTACTCTTGTTATCTATTAGAAAATACAATCAATAATATCAATAATCTAAACCCGTAACATTAAAAATAAGATTACAATCATACTCTATTAACAATCATGAACAAATATATTTGTATCATCCATAAAGTTGGTATGCTTTTCACTAAGCACACAAGTACAACAGAGCATACTGACAGACTTTAGCTATAATCTCTATTCACTATGTGAAAAGAAGAACTGACTGGCTCAAATTAGACACAAAATAGTCGCATTGTTAATAGATAATTGTTCTTAACATTTTAAAGAATATGCAATAAATCTCACCACGCACCAATCTTTAAAGCTTAAAACTCACAAATCACTTGCAATAATAGTCCACGAAATTAACATAATCAATTTTTAATGAAAAATTGTGTTCATTCAACATACAATGCAGGGAGTCAATTCCCACTAATTATAAATAATAAATTAATTAACCCTTAATTACGATATTTATCTGTAATACTCCCAGTAACGATACCATAGTAAAAATTACTTCACTTAAATGTAACATTCTATCTATCTATTGACCTTTCGAGCCGTAGCCGGCCCATAGGGTGTAGATCAAGATACTCCTTCTCCTATCTGAACTTTTGTTCTAGCAGTTTTCAATTCTTTTAAAGATATTTTATCAAATCTCACCATTTGTCTCTGTTCTGTGCAAGCAGCTCTATCTCATTGAGGGAGCCGATTCCTGCTGCTCTTGCCTCTCTCATCAATGTTCTTCTCAGTGCCTCTCTGGGTCTTCCTCTTTTTCTCATACCTGTTTTTTCCCACATGAGGGCTTGCTTTGCACTATTCGGTTATTATCTCTTCTCATCACATGTCCAACATATGACCATCGTCTTTTCTTTATTACTGAAGATATTAGTGGTGATTTCTCTAATTTCCTTGTTTGTTTTGAATTCGTTCCACGCTATACCAAGTATTTTCCTTAGATATTTATTTTCGAATGCATTCAACTTTGTTTTTATATCTCTTGTTGTTTTCCAGCTTTCACACGCATATGTAAGAGTTAAATGTAACATTAGATGCCCTAAAAATAGTAATTTCTCTGAACTCTTGACACAGTCCCATGTGTTCACACTAGGCAAAACACGGGACTCAAAGTTCCTGGCTCAGGTTAATTTATGACCTGAATTTAACCTCATGGACCGGACATGTTACAATGTCTATCAGTATGGTCACTGTAAGTCTGTAATCATGTTTCGGCAACTGGATAGCATTATTCGTTGTTTTTTGGAATCACAAAGGCTTGTTTGATGTCTGCCAATGACCAGGAGATTTCCCTAGTCACAGCAAAAATTAAAGGGGGGGGGGGGGGTTGTGTTTAATTTTTGACCATGGCAAAATGTCACATTTTGAAGAACTTGTGTTTGATGCAGTAAATATTACTATGGTATTGTAAATCTAGGGTTAATATATTATTTTATAAAAAGATTTGAATATCAAAATATGAGAAAATAAGAACAGGAAAAATCATGTAAAAAATACTTTATTTCATCATGAACTATAATTAATTGAAAAAGCAATGACATTTTTTAATGTTATAAAGAACAATGATTATCTTTGCAAATAAAATGTCTATCTATCTATGATCCTGTGAAGCTGAAGACGGCACAAAGAACTAAAATTCTAAACTCTCTGATAATCTTTGTTATCAAGCATCATACTTTGTGCAATACCTACACTGTATCTGGCCACACATTTCTATTATGGGCAAGTTACTCAATTGGGGCAAGGGACCTGAAGCTTGCTGTTGTTGCCTCTCACCTCAGAGATTTTTTTAGTGTTTCTCTAGGCCGACTTCTTTTTCTTTTACCCTCTGGTTCCCATTACAAGGCCTGCTTTGAGATTCTCTTGTTGTCTCTTCTCATCACATAGCCAATATATGACCACCGTCTTCTCTTGACTACACTTGATATTTTTTGTATGCTTTGTCAATTCTCTTATCTCTACACTAGTCTTAAATTTGTAACATCGTATATGAGGTATTTTCCTGAAACTATTTTCAAATGCATCCAATTTATTTGCTACTTCTTTAGTTGTTTTCCAGCTGCGACAAAATAAAATTGCAATACTCTAAAATAAGAATGGTGTAAATTGTTTTTAAAATACGTAAATACACCCACTCACATAATATGAAACTAAACCTTGAGATATCCCAATGAGAAAACATACAAATTTTAATAAGCGTAATACAGGCTCAAATAATTAATGAATCCACAGTCAAGAATGTTCATATAATTTCTGTTAGTGCATTTGACACATATAAGACATACATATATTTTGAAAATATATTAGCACAAGTCTGTTTCGTCTTGTAACTGACTGCAGATTATCAGAATCAATGAACTAGAAAGAACTAATTAGTCTAGTCAAAAGTGAAACATATCAAAGAAATTTGAATACTGAAGTTGAATGCATTGAGACCAGTGGTCACGCATTAAATGAGTGTGGTTGTTTCGCTAGTTTTCAGCAAGACATAGCATCTGCACCTTTCAGTCTAACATACCCATTTTTTGCCGTAGGTAGATTTGATTAACAATTTTGTATGGGTAGTGTTGCATCACCCAAAAATGTGCCGTGGTCATAGAAAAATATGGTCACTAACACCATATTCTCCATACGCCTAGCAAGGCGTGGAGGGAACCTTGACTTGACTTAGTGTCATTTTGACCTGATCTTTTCTACTTTTAACTGATGAGGATTCTTTAACATGCTTGTGTGCAGACCAAAATATTTGTGATCTTTCTCCAAGAAGGCTAGAGATTGGATCTGACTGCTCTGAGGAGAGTAAAGCCATGAATAAACCAGAGATCCAAAGTGAACAATTTCAACTGATTGTGGTAGAATTTGAACTTGGGTACCTAACTGTCTGGAGGCTGATATCTTACATCTACATCACAAAGGTGTTGTGCCCCCCCCCCTCCTTTTCCAGTGTTTTGTGGTTAAAATTACAGATACTGACCTTTTCACCCTTATCTTGGCCAGAGATCAACAAAGCAGTAGGTGATTGGCATGACTTATGGGACATCAGCAAAGTTCTACCACTCTGCATTATCTGTGACCATCTTTCTTCAGCCAGGTTGTCCTTGGTTTTCCACTTTTTTCACCATCCTCAAAAGTCCCTTTCTCTTGATCACATAACCGATTGAGCTCCATCACCTCCCAGTTATCACTGCACATCCTCGTGGTTACACTCTGAGCAATTCTTGACTGCTGATTTTATTTGGCCAAATATTGTGAGAATTTTCCTCTTGCAGCTTGTGTGAATTTATGACAATCTAAACATTTCTTTTTCTGTAATTCTCCAGTATTCAGATTCATATAGAAGTACTGACAGTATGTAAGAATCATGCATATATTGTAGGCTGCTTCAAACCACGACACATAATAAAATATGCTCCTTCAACGATCATTTAATGGTGGAAGAAGACTAATCATTAGATGAATGTAGATAATGATCATAGTGATGACAATAAAAATGACATGTAATTAACTATAACAAACCAAACAAATCTCAAAATATCAAATATAGTGCTAACTTGCAATTGTTTTGTTATATTGATCATGGTCTATATTTGTCAGTCATTCACTGATCTAACAGTCTTGAGCTATACCAATAAAAATTGGTATGTTATAGTTGTTCAACCATCAATAATTACAAAAGGGCATAAAGAATGATTTAAAATAAGAGTAAAGTTAAAGAAAATATGTACGAAAATGAATACAATTTATCAAAAGAAAAACCAAAACATTAATCATAAACTAGTAGAAAATATTAGAACTACGAGGATGTATGTTAAGCAAACAAGTAAGAATGCGTTAAAATTCAATAAGATGGTATTGAAAAAGACCATACTTGAAGGTTGATTGGGTTTGTGCCACATAGTTAATCTTACTGGTACAAAAACCATTACAAAAATATATGTCCCAGCATTTACTGAGAGAAAATGAGAATGATGAATCGAGCACTGGTATTGGCTGTGTTGCATCCAGCACAGATGATGAGACCACTCAGTTCATCCACCTGTTAGATTTGTCTATGTGTGTCTTCTTCTGCTGTAAAGGTAAAGTACGAGACTTGAACCGGCGTCTTAGCACGCGAGTTTTCACCCATATGTGCTCAGCCGCCTATCCAGAAATGTTCAAAGACTTCTGGATAGTGTCGCTTCAAGCATTGAAACTCACGATGCGAGGCGACATTCCTCACCTTCCCAGGGTAATACCCCGGTACGCATTTCTGCCAACGACCGGGTCGACCGTGGGGGTATTTTTTTTTTTCAACCGCGAGTACAACTCACACTGCTCCCAGCAGGAATCGAACACGGAATGTCCGAACGTCGGTAGTCCAGTCGGGTGGTTTTCCCAACTAGGCTATCGAGGTCTCTTCTGCTGTGTACATCTCTAGATGTCAATATTAATAAGTTCGAAGAAAATGTTTGCCAGTTTGAGGCTGGTGACATCTCCATGCAGCTTGTCACAGTATGTGACCAGTGATAGCTACAAGAACCTTCTTTGTTAGTATTGGTATTTGATCAATAGCTCTGGTTCTTTTTCTCTGTGCTTTGACTCTAAAAACACAATGGGAATGACCATCAGTAACATTGGCCAGATCCATTCAAGGCAGGGAGCTCACCATTTTCATTGCCAGGCAGGACTCCATGTAAAGAGTACCTTATCACTTTCTTCTAGACTAATGTTTTCATGGTGAGAATTATGTGGCACTGTTATGTTAGACATAACCCAGTGCATCCTATTTCAACAAGTTTGTGTCTTGCTTTTCTTGGTTGCAGACCTTTCATCTGTATGGCTTGAGTGATTCCTTGATAGTATTGCTACCTCCAGAACAGCTCACATGAAATTAGGCACACAGGTTCCTCTACCAGCTTGAGATAGAGAAACATCAGAGAAGCAAATTTGTACAGATGTTCACCTGGTAAAGTTTTAATACATTAAACCTTGTTTTATAGTAACAACTATTGAGTTATAATGTTGCATGGTGCCAGATCTGACTGGTCATAGCTAAGGCCAACTGAGCTGGCTTATGTTGGTCTCATCACCAGGTCGCATGTCCTTTGCAGAAGGTTGCATTCACCACATCCCATCTGAAAGAATCTGTCTCTAGCCAGATCTTCAACTTCTTCTGTTGTCATGTTCAAGGTCTCCCTAATGTCTTTAAACACCTTCTTCTTAGTCTGCTCCTTATGCATTGCCCAGGAACCATGCCTTCCATTATTCTTCCAGCCTGCTGTGTCTTTTGATGACACAGCCAGTCTATGTGTGTGGAAATGACTGTTAAGCCCATTGTTGCTCTGGAATAATGTAGTTTTGTACAGAATATGTAATAGCTGCTGTTAGCTGGGGATCCATTTCACAAGTCTTTCTAATCTGTCTCCATTGTTCGACCGCTACTCTTTGTTTGTTTCTTAACTTGTAGCCCCATATTAAAGAGATGTACACACATCATATATTTTGCCACTCACCTATTGCCACAGGACTTGTGTTATGAGAGTATTCAAGTTTGATTGTCTTATGGAGGGCTCATTCACTCATGACAGAAAGGAAGCCATAAGATTTCCTTCTGCTAGTGTCAAATGAATCAAGGTGAGTTTAGGCCAGCATTGCCCAATGTGTTTACAGCATTGGGGTGAATCTGACTGGTGGCAGTGGAGACGGCATCAATTTACTAATGTGATAATAATAAAAGTAACATTTGTAGTAATATTACAGTAAATGAAAGGGTGTCGGTTAGGGGCAATAGAGGGGTTCAAAAGGAAACAATACTGTCAAAGCAGGAAGACCACATTCCCAGGAGTAATAAAAACATTGACCTTTTTAAAATTGAAATTCTAACTAATGTTAAAGTTGTCTGTGTAAAATTTAGCGACAGAAAAGTATGTGGCAGGTGCCAGCAAAGTAGGTCAAGGGTGCCATGACACACAATGGGCTTTGTTTTGGACAGTGCTGGTTTGGGCACACTTTGTCTTGATCTCTCCAGCTAACCACCATAAATGATAAACCAGAAACTGAAGCTAGAAACATTTGGGCAACATTATGTGCCACTACTCTGTCAAGGAATGTCATATTGTGGAAGTATAAAAACAAATGTGATTCCACAACAATTGGTAAGAATAAAGCAGATAAAAGTGCAGAAACAGTTTTAGAAATGTGACTCTGCTTAGTTGTAGCATAAGCGAGATTGATGGTTGTTACACATAACATTTAGCAGTTTACAGTGGTTGAAGATTCAGCAGCTAAGTGAAAGATAACTTTGCATCTTGCATTGTGTTGTAATGACTAAAAGGAATACACTTCTCTATCATCGACCCTCAAAAGAACATTAAGTGACATGTATACATTGCGCTGTGGCTTGCAGTAAAACTGTGATATTAGCGCCTTTTGGCCCAACGCATCTGACACAGTATTGTATGAATGATAACTATAATTTGTGCACTTTTTACAACATCAGCCAGTTGGCTGGTAGTGGAGGTCATTCTTTCTTTTTTTTTTTCCTCTGCTTTCCATAGTATAATTCATCAATGTTTTAATCCCTATATCCCAGTGCTTCCTCCTCACCTTTCCAGTTATCACAGGAAATCAATGGGTCTTAACATTTGTTCAATGGCCATCTGCTTTTGATGATCATATTGCCTTAGTTTGCAATGTTTCCTATTACAATACTTAGCCCCTTCTTTACACCAGACTTTAAAAAAGAAAAAGTGCCTCTCAGGACCATAGAAAATATGCGAGTAATAATAATATGTATGCAAATCAACATCAACAAAATAGAAGTCATGAACGTCACCAAAAATAAACAGAACATCAACATAACTATAGAAGACAGTCAACTAAAACAAGTAGAGGAATTCAAATACCTAGGATGTCTAATGACAAACAATAATTCTCAAATGGCAGAGATAGAATCAAGATGCAACAAAGCTTGTCAAATCATCGGACAGTTATCACCACTATTGTCCAACAAGGAAATAACTCTGGAGGCAAAACGAGCACTATACAATACAATCTTCATCCCAACGTTGTGCTACCAATGCCAGACCTGGACCCTAGATGCAAGAACAATAAGAAAAATAACCTCTACAGAGATGAAATGTGTTAGACGAATGACAGGATACAGTCTGAGAGATAAGATCAGAAATGAAGAACTGAGAAAAAAGCTAGGAATAGCCCCCGCCACAGAATATATAAGGAAACAACAGATAAAATGGTTTGGCCACGTGATGAGGCAGAAAGAACAAAACACAACACAACGAGCTTTCAACAAACGTTGTGAGAACACCAGACCCAAGGGTCGACCACGAAAAGATGGGTCGATGGAATATTAGAAGCACTAGGAAACATAACAGCAGTAGAGGCGAACAGAAGAGCAAAAGACTGCAAATTATATCTCCCCTACGCTGAAAGGCAGATGAGGATGGAAAGAAGAAAGAAGAAGAATAATATGTATTCTTTAAAGAGGTATATCTCTGGACCTACTGCACCTACATGCTAAATTTACATATTTTAAAATCAAAATAGATGGGGAATTTTTATATTTTTAACATTATGTGCGTGTGTGTGTGTGTGTGTGCGTGGTGATTTAGAATTTAGAGATTAAGTCAATGAAAAAATGATGAGGTTTTTTTCATTTTTCCTAATGAAGGAGAATTTGAAAATCTGTGGATGTTTTTGTCCTTATATATTTTACTTATGAAAAAAAAAAAGAACTGTTACATTGTTATTCCAAGTAGTTCAGTTTTGTGTGGTAAAATCTGAAGCATGGTACCACTTTCCACTCGACGCCATTGTTATGAAAATACAAGTCAAGTCTCAAAATCACTATTTACTAAATTTTCCTGAAAACAGCCAAAAAAACTGAAAGAGAAAGAAAACTGATGGAAGGGAAGCAAGCGAGAAAAGTCATAGCAATAATTACTGGTAATGTCCATTACAAAATAAACTATGATTTTTAGTAGGGATGTATATATTTGTCGGCAGTAGATAGTAACATTTCTCTATGGATGAGAAAATTTGTTGGCGGGAGCGAAGGGGCTAAAGGAAAAGTTTTAAAAGAAGCCATAAGCAAACCTAAATGAAAAAATGCAATCTTGGCAGCATAAAAATAAAGGGAAAGAACTTACTACATTAGAATAGCAAAAGCTGGAACAAATTTAAATGCAGAACTGTAGAAAAATCATCATAATTAAAAACTGGCAATTAAAAACAGATGTAATTTTACTCTTAGGACACAACTAAAATAATATCAGTGAATCTCACAAACCGGTAATGCTGAGGAAGAATACATGTGTAATACGCCATTAATCCGAAACAGAAAGCCCAATGTACATTATTAATTATTACAAACTATACAAACATTTAATGAGCTCAGAGCATCACGGGACAAAATTAGGCAAAATTATATTTTCTTCTTTAGGATGGTGGTTTGGGTCACCTGGTATCTGAAAGCAGTCAACAGGAAAAACACTGATGGTCTTATTGTAGATATTGAGGCTCATGTCAGTGCAGCCCATGATTTGACTTTTGTGCAGACCAAGTAGATCCAATTTATAGATCATGTTAGAAAAGTGAACACAAATGTCGGCCACCGTGGGGATGGATCCCAAGCAGAGCAGTGGAGGAGCATCAGCTGAGAAGACCCAATCAAACCAATATAAAAAAATCATCATGGATTTGTAAAGGAATAAATAAACACCAAATGAACTCATAAAACACTACAAAATTGTGGTTAAATTCTTCAAAAATATAATTTCATTAATTAATATAAAACAAACATTGCAAATGGATTTTTAATTTTGTTAATTGGTTAGCAGAGCTATCATAAATCCATTTGTTTAGGTCATAAGTGCTTAGCCCTTCTCAGCCAACAAATGCTGGTATTTCCAGTGACTTGTTACACATCATTTTAGCATACTTTTTGTTTGACCTGGTGGGACTCATTTCTTTTGATAGTTGTGTTTAGTCTCTTTTGGTTTTTCTCTTTTTAATCTTGCCATCTGATATTCACTATATAAAGTATAGTATAAGGAAGTTTTCATTCTATTGTAGCATTTCATCAACCATTAGTTTTGCTGAAATTGAAAATACTAAAAGTTTGATTTCATAATGTTAATTATGTTCAATAGAACAGCATGAATGATCAAGATGAATACTTTGTTGGGTGAAGGAACAGCAGCTGAGCAGATATAAGAACGCCCTGCCTGCAGTGAAGTCATTTTGTTCTAAAGTCTTTAATAAAAAGTAGTCATTTCTAAAAATGTTTTTCAACTACTTCATGATAGAGACCAGTCATACAACTCCCATCTTCTTTATGACAGACATGTCACATATAAATACAATCTAAATAAAACAGTAACAAGCTTACCAGAAATGACTCCTGTGTAAACTATTTTGCTGTCAATACTGAAGGTTATGCTCAGTTCCTAAAATCAAGAAAAATAAACACATAAGACTGAGTCTATTGCTACCAGTTGGGAAACAACATAAAAATACATATCTCATAAATGAGGCATGTTTAAGTGAAGTGGACATGTGTAGGAGGCATAATGATATGACATCTGACATAAATCAATGTGCAATTGTTAATGTGTTGATTCTCGGTGTAGCATTCATTGACTGGGTGCAGACCATCAGAAAAATGGCAGGCGTGATACAGAATTTGTCCAAGGTAGATCACTGAGTGGTGAGTTCCTAACAGCCAAAGGATGTCGACCAGTCAATATCCATTGGTGAATGCAAGCAGTGAATGATGACAAAAATGTGTCTAAGACTACAGTGAAGTACTGGGCAAATTGTCTGATTCTGTTGCATGACAATGCTTGTTTACATGTCACAAACATTGTGCAGGAAGCATTAGCAAGGAAATGATGGGAAGTTCTGCAACACCCAGCCTACAGCCCAGTCTGTCACCACCTGACTTTCATTTGTTTGGACCCTTTTAAAAAAAATACTTAACGTGACAACAATTTGACTCTGATGCAGATGACATGGCGTTCATGACAAAATGGTTAAATGAGTAACCAAAGTTATTTTTCTCAGATGACATTCACCGTCTACCCAAGCAGTGGGATGCAAGTCTAAGTGCCTATGCTGACTTTGTCTAAAGAACACTGGTAAGTACTTGCTTCATAAAAATTGCTTTCTTTAATTCTGTAACACCTGCTGATGTACCTTACATATGTTTGTAATAAAGCCACTGGGGTGGATTTCATTTGAACACACCTCATATATTTATACACATACCTATCACTTTAAATGTTGACAAGAAATAAATATAAAGAATATATCACATTTATAGAATGATCACACATTATTTACATGAGAATGACTATACCTAAGAGGAGACATATAAGAATGGCTACATTGTCTTACTGAAGTAGCAATTGAGCTAAATTACATAAGATTTGAGGAACTCTAGAGTCTTCAGAACATAAAAGAGATACAAGAGATCATGAGATGAGATTGTCGAAAACCCTACAACTTGCCAAAGTAGAGAAAAAGAGCTTCCAGCAGCATAACAGACTCACGTCTGGGAATCATCTATCTTCCTATTGACCTTTCGAGCCGTTGCCTGCCCATAGGGCATAGACCCAGATACTTTTTCTCTTATCTAAATTTTTATTCTAGCAGTTTTCAATCCTTCTAAAGATATTTTATGAAATCTTGCCATTTGTCTCTGTTCTGTGCAAGCAACTCTATGTCATTGAGGGAGCTGATTCCTGCTGCTCTTGTCTCTCTGATCAATGTTCTTCTCAGTGTCTCTCTGGGTCGGCCTCTTTTCCTCTTATCTGTTGTTTCCCACATCAGGGCTTGCTTTGTTATTCGGTTATTATCTCTCCTCATCACATGTCCAACATATGACCATTGTCTTTTCTTGATTACTGAAGATATTAGTGGTTCATTGGCGATTTCTCTAATTTCTTCGTTTGTTTTGAATTCGTTCCATGCTATACCAAGTATTTTCCTTAGACATTTATTTTCGAATGTGCTCAACTTTGTTTCTATGTCTCTTGTTGTTTTCCAGCTCTCACATGCATACGTAAGGGTTGATAGTACATTTGATTTGAATAGTCTATGTTTTGTGTTTGTGCTGATTAGTTTTGATTTCCACAACTTTTCAAGGCTTCTGAAAGACACTGTTGCTTTAACTATTCTGATTCTAATTTCTTTGCTTGTATCCCCTTCTCAATCAATGTGACTTCCAAGATAGATAAAGTGGTCGATCTCTGGTGGTTTATTTTCCATGTATATTCTGTCATCTGTTGGAATTAAGCTTTTCATGACTTTAGTCTTTTCATGATTGATTTGAGATCAGAAAAGACAGGAACTGCACAGATAAATTAATCCTGAGAAATCTACACACCATCATGAGCAAAAGACTATTGAAAAGACAAAGCAGAAAAGATGACTGCCTTATTTCAAGAGTAATAAATTATGTAAACGTTAACTTTTTAAATACTGTGCCTACTCTTTCAGTTTCTTATATATAATGGTTTAACTGGGATTTCTGTTAACTGGGATTTCCCACTCATTCTGGATAATTGAGAGTTAATGTGTTTATCTTCTTCTACTTCTGCTGTGACCATGGTTCATTCAGACTAGGATTTCAGATTCTCTTATGAAGGCTGCTGTCTGTTTAAGTGATTTGGTTGCCCCATAGTTTCTTTTCCAGAAAGGTGGGCATGGGCCACATCGACCTCCTCAGGCCAGTGTACTGTGTGCAATCCTGTACAGCGTATTTTGTTGTCATGTCTAACAGGGTACAGTGGCATTGACTGGTAGTTTCTACAGTATATATATATATATATATATATATATATATATATATATATATATACGTAGGGAGGTCAAAAAGTAATGCACACCAATTTTTTTCTCGGAAACTATTCGGGCAAAATGTGTGAAATTTTCACCAATTGTAGCTGAACATCCCTTTTACACTACCTATTTTTCAACATAATCTCCGTCCAAGCGTATTGCCTTACGCCAACGCGAAACTAGGTCATGAATGCCTCGTTTGTACCAAGTTTTGTCCTGCTCGCGTAGCCATTTTTTAACTGCACGGATCACATCCTCATCATTGTCAAAGTGTGTCCCACGCAGGAATTTTTTGAGTGGTCCAAACAGATGGAAATCTGAGGGAGCCAGATCAGGGCTGTAAGGAGGATGGGGCAGTACAGTCCAACCAAATTTGTTGATTGCTTCCCATGTTACCAGACTTGTGTGAGGGCGTGCATTGTCATGTTGAAGCAACAAATCTGCAGATGGCTTATTAGGCCGAACTCTGTGGAACCGATTTTTGAGTTTTGTCAGTGTATTGATGTAAGCTGTCGAGTTGATTGTCTCACCTCTTGTCATTACATCAACAAGAATCACACCATCAATGTCCCAGAAGACAGTGATCATCACCTTTCCGGCTGATGGAGATGTTTTGAATTTTTTTCTTTTTGGTGACTGCGGATGATGCCATTCCATTGACTGCATTTTTGTTTCAGGCTCATAATGATGTGCCCACGTTTCGTCACCGGTAACAATTTTTGACAAAAACATTTCTCCTTCAACACCGAAACGCTCCAACAATTCAGAACAGAATGTTTTCCATTGAACTCTGTGATCATTTGTTAGGCACTGAGGAACCCATCGAGCGCAAATCTTTGAATATCCGAGAGTTTTAAAAATTGTGATTGCACTTCCCTTGCTGACTGTAAGCTGCAATGCCAATTGCTGACTAGTGATACGCCTATCCTTACGAATAATGGCATCAGCCCGGTTTAACATGTCTGTGCTGGTAGCTGAGGCAACACGTCCAGAACGCGGTAAATCATGCAGCTCCACTCGTACACTTTCTGCAGCTTTAATTCTCTGAACCCAGCGACTAACTGTGCTCCTATCGACTGCAGAACATTTGTACACTGCACACAGTCGTTTATGAATGTTTGCCACAGTTTCTTTTTCCGCAACCAGAAATTCTATGACAATTCGCTGTTTGTAACGGACATTGTTGACAAGCTCCATTTTAACGGTTCATAGATTGCGTAATATTTATCAGAATGCTGTGCAATTTGGTACACATAATTGGAACATGTCATATTCCAAGTGTGCAAAATTTCATATTCCTATCTTTATTATTAGCCGAGAAAAAAATTGGTGTGCATTACTTTTTGACCTCCCCTCATATATATACATATATATATATATATATATATATATATATATATATATATATATATATATATATATATATATATATGCACACACACATATATGCACACACACATATATACACAGAGACATACCTTGACTTATGATTGTTACGTTACAAATTTTTAGAGTTACTAAGATATGAGTGTCCATGATGAGGATATTTCGAGAGGAATGCTATGATGTCATTTACTATATTTAGCCATGTTTGGCTAAATCTAGTCCAACTATTACATACACTAAAACCTTGCTTACAGTCTCTGTAGGTCACCATAGTCTATTTCCAATTTTATGATGACTGCTCATAATCTTGTAATATAGCTTAGGATATGATATGCTATTTTTTAAATTTATCATACTTAAGTTACAATTTACTATGAATTTTTCAAATGTAGCCCCATCGTATGTCGAGGTAAGTCTAATGTTTGTGTGTGTGTGTGTGTATATATATTGTGTAAAGTATAGAAAAGCAAACTTACATGAGACTTGGAAATAAAGGTGAAATTGGCACAAGTCTTGTTGTTGAGATGTAGCTGTGTGTTGACCAGTTGAACACAACAAAAGCAGTAGTGCTCCCAACAATCACAGTATCCCATCTTGAGAGGCATGGATAGGCTGAAGTTAGAAGTTCTATTTTTGTTGCTGGTCAACATGGGACCACTCAAGTTTAATGGCTTTAATTTATTGAGGAATGATGTATCTTTCATGATATTCCCAATATCATCAAAAGAAACTGCCAAATTCCATATCTGCTTCATAAAAGAAATTTTTGGTATTGTGTTAACACTTTCCTTTCCACCCAAAACTCCCATTTGTAGAAGAGTTTTATTTTTCACAACCTCGATATCAGTCTGATTCTGGACCGTTCTGTTAGTAAAACTGAGCTGCTTTTTTTCTGGGTTTATTTTAATTGGTGTATAAAGTGATGATGTTCTTCTTATTTCCGACATCACAATTGAAACTTTGCTATCTTGCCTTTCTTTATAGCTACTTACATTAGGATGAATATTAGGTGCTCTAGTACATTATACTTTGGTTCTACAGGCACAATCGCCAGTTTTTCTATGGGAGCAATAGGTGGGTTATATCCATGCCCTAAAAGAAGACAAAGTCAAAATGTATATCAGTTAAATTTTTACGACAGAAAATATTTCACTCATAAGTTAACTTAACAAACACTGTAGGCTCTACCCAATGACCACTAAAAGTTTCATAATTGCTATCTAGTAAGTGTTTACTACCAGATCTGACCATAATGCTCACTGTGAAGTTCCCCTCCAAGCTAAAGTATTCATGCCAATAATTCTACACTGTCAGGATCTGCTGCATCCATCATCTCCTCCCACCCAAACCATAAATGACTCCAAATTCAGGCTGTCTCCAAACTGCAATTTTGTCATTTCTCATGTCTTAAAAAAAATGAGCATATATTTTACTGTCTTTTGTGTAATAAGTAATGAATCAAGTAGTATGCAGTGCAAACCCTGAGATTTGAGTAAATAAGGAAAGTTGGAGAACGTTTTCATTATAAAATAACTAAATTAAATTAAATACTTATTACTTTAAATTTAAGTAAAATAAAACTACTGACTACTATTAATAGCAATTTATTTGTATTGGATAAGGGGAAAGATCACCAACAGCAGTGGAAATTTTAATATTAAATTATAATTATAAATTCATCATCATCATGTGCCATAAGGGTTGTTGTAGATGATCATGTCCTTCCACAATCTTCTATCTACAGTGCACCACATCAGTTCTGTTGTTGACTGTTTACCATGCCATGACACCAAGCTATTTATTATTATATAAGGAAAAATAAAAAAATGGTATGTAAGAAGCTTTACGTGACAAGTGGACGACACAGACTAAACAACGTTTCGGCTCAATAGGCCTTCATCAGGAACAAACAAAAAAACACACACACAAAACTAATAACGAAACAACCAAAACAAAAACAATCGAAATGTGTTAAAGAAAACAAAATAGAAAACTTTCCTGTCAAATCCAAAATGAAATCGTAGCCAAGTGCTGAGAAACGTGCAAAAAAGTGCGTAAATGTACACAGAAACAGAGGAGTTCACACAGGGGTCAGTGTGCAAACACAAAGGAGAAAGAATCGATTAGTAGACTAAAAGGTGTAAAAAGACGATAAGCGTGAGATGTCTGAGAGTGGGGTACAATAAAAATAAATGAGGGGTAAGTATCAAAGAAAAAAAAGGTATAGAGGAGAAAACCGAAGTGTCTCATAAGGGACTAGAGGAGAAGAACTATAAATAGCATGGCATAGTAAGTAGACCAAAGAACCCAAATATGTGTAGTAGAGAAGGTTATGCAAAGGGAAGGAGTAACCAAAAGGAAACTATGCGTATGAGTGTGATACATTCATACCTCTCGGGTCAGCGAACCATACTGGACTATAAGGCGATTTTCCAAAGTATAGCGGCTGCGGTCGCCAGAGTGACAAAGGACAATACCAGTGACACGGATGTCGTCTTTGCCCTTGTGATCAGGGGAGTTGAAGTGGGAAGACACCCGAGTACCAGTATTTTGTTGGACATCACGTAGATGTTCACAAAATCTTTCCGCTAATCTTCTCCCAGACTCACCAATATAGGTCATGTGGCATCGTTGGCATATGATGGCATAAATGATGTTGCAGGACACACATGTGAAGCTATGCTTGATCTCGAACCGTCCATTAGGGAACAAGACCGAGTCAGCAGGGAGCACATAGGCACAGGTGATACAGTTACGACCACAAGGGGCCGTACCGAAGTGTTGAGGGTGGGAGCAAGGGAGATGGCTCCTAACCAAAATATCTCTCAGATTCCTGTCACGCTTAAACGCGATCATCGGGGGATCACTAAAAAGTAGACGGGTAGTGGGATCAGAGAGGAGAATGGAACGGTAGCGGTTGAGTATCCTCACAGCAGCTAAGTTGTGAGGATGATATGTGAGGGTGAGTATAGTTCTCTCAGAAGGGGGGGGGGCGGTTGGAAGGGGTGAGTGCCTCGGTACGAGAGATAAGGAGGACCCGCTTGAGGGCAGACTGGAGGATCGAGTCTGGATAAAGCCGGCGGCTGAAGAAACCTAACATGAGGTGAGCCTGTCGAAGGAAATCTTGGTCATCCTGGCAGATGCGACGGAGACGCAATAACTGAGAGAACGGAATAAAATCACGACAAGAAGGTGAATGGGATGAAGTGTAGAGAAGATAGCAATGGGCGTCTGTGGGTTTATAGAAAACCGAGGTATGGAGGCCAGAAGTACCCAAAGAAACGATAAGATCTAGGAAGGTGACAGAGGAAGTGGATGTACAAGATGTGAGCTTGATAGCTTTGTGATAGCCACTAATGTGGTCGATAAACCTGGAGAGGTCATCCTCAGGTAGATCGGTAAGTCCGAAGCAGTCATCAATGTACCGAAGGTATATGATGGGAAGGGGACCTTGATATGAATTGAGAATTTGGTACTCAAGGTAGCCTATAAACAGGCAAGCATAGCTGGGGCCCATCTTGGTGCCCATGGCTACTCCACTAACCTGGTCATAGAAGTCACCATCGAACTCAAAGGTATTAAGGTTGAGTACAAGCTCAGTAAGGCGGAGAAGAGTGGCAGTATCCACAGAAGGGTGTTGTCTCTGGTCAAGAAAGAAACGTAGAGCTAAGAGGCCATCGGAGTGGGGAATAGAGGTGTAGAGGAAGCAAACATCAAGGGTAAAAAGTCGGTATGAGTGACCATGGGAGAGAGAGATAGAAGAGAAGATATTAAGTGTATGGTTTGTGTCCTTGACATATGAAGGAAGACTGGCAACCATGGGCTGGAAGACACTGTCTAGATAGTCAGATATGTATTCAGTCGGGCAAGCACACGCAGACACGATGGGGCGTCCTGGATAGTCGATTTTGTGAATTTTGGGGAGCATATAGAAAGATGGTTTCCCAAGACCACTATTCGGGATAATAAGGCGAGACGCGCTAGGGGAAGGAGGTGGTCACGATCATATATTCCCTTCTGAGCTTCTCATTACATTTACTTAATAAGGTATAATAAACGTAATTACATATCCCTGTCGTGACCGTGATGCCAAAGGGCAACCGTTGAATTATTTAATGAAAACTGTTAATTAGTTGTAGTTATAGTTAGTCGAAGGCCACGGTATCACTGCAAATGAATTAAAGTCCATAATTGTTCAACTGCCTGTGCCAGTGGAATCATCAGAATTAACATCTCATCTCACTGAAGGATCCAAACAAAGAAAGGCAGCTGCAGTTCCAATCATATCAGTCACAGCACACGCCAAAGGACATAAGGCCAAACAGCACTGAAAGTGAAAGCAGCAGTACTGTCCTTCGTTATATGATATTACCATTCATCGTAAGCAATTGGAATATAGAAACACGATCCGGATGAAAACCACGGCTGCACAGAGCACTAAACTCAGTAGCTCCGGCAGCAAGCCGGACTTGGAATATGAGGAAATTAGCCGGACTTAAATACAAAAATTAAAATTTTCAACTCCAATGTTAAGTCAGTCCTATTATATGGCCGTGAAACATGGAGAACAACAAAATTGACAATCATGAAGATACAGACTTTCATATGGATGCTTATGCAGAATAAAAGGATGGAAATGGCAGGACAAAATCACTAACAGAGAATTATGAAAATGTACCAGTCAAATACCAGTGGATAAAGAGATACAGCGAAGACGATGACGCTGGATCACACACTGTGCCGCACACACTGCTGAAGCCAACTGAGAGTATTACACAACAGGCCCTTTTTTGGAATCGCAGGGGAAAAGACAAAGAGGAAGACCAACAAATTCTTGGAGAAGACAGACAGAAGCAGAGATAAAGATGACGGGGAAAACATGGAATGATCATAAAAGAATGGCAAGAAACAGAACAACTTGGAAAGTGTTTGTTGAAGATATGCTTCACAGGGAGCTGAAAGGTAGAAGAAGAAGCCGGACTTGGAATACGAGGAAACTGCAACAAGTACAAGGGACACTTTTCAGACATTGTCCTCAACCGCAACGGTTCCTGCCGTCTATCTGCCAAATTGACGGATAAAACCGGTTAGGTAATTAAGTAAAAGTAAACGGCAGTGATTGTCAGTCTGTTCAGGTTTGACCTAGTCCAAATCACAGTAAACAAACTTCAAACTGAAACTAACAATCACATCTCATCCATACCCTATTCATTACACATTCACTTCACTCTGACTACCGTGCCGTGTATGTATAACAGTAACTTACTACTTACTCAGAGTCAGAGTAACTGAGTAACTCTAGCACTTAACAGTTTTAAGCTCAACAATACATTATAACAAACAACAGCTTCCCTCTAGGCTCTAGTTTCAAACTCTAAACTATGTCTGTCTAAGTCTTGGAAGTTAGGTCTAACTAACTGAACTGAATTTTAAAAAAACAAAACAAACAACAACAACAACAACAAAAACAACATTTTTATAACACAAAAAATATTTGAATAGTCAAATCAGCCGTTTGCCGACTCATATTGCAGATATTTTGCATAAAATTAAAGACACGTCTACTTACCCAACATCGTACGAAACCATGAGGATAGAAAAATGAAGATTAAGCAGCAGAATGCGAGAAGCGAAAAGCATCGTCTTTTTCGCAAACATAACGTCTAATGGAGGCCATGACTGTCGACATTGTTTTCTGTAACGGATTTTATGCACGGGCGGAGTTACACACCTTGCCCGTCTAGGTATTTCAGGGTGAATTCCCCTTAAAGCTTTTGTTTTACATTCTATCTATTGTTCTTTCGAGCCGAAGACAGCACATAGGACAGAGCCACAATCTCAAAAACAGAAACCTTGCTTTCCAAAATGGCACATATTGCTGAGATCACTGCTTTTAAAAGCTATGGCTCTGTTTCCATAACAATACTTTTTACAATGTCAGCTTGTCAAGCCATCGATCTATCTCCTTAGTCGCCTCTTATAACATGTCTGGAAGGTCACAGTGTCACTATTCTTTACTTCCTTCATAAAGAGGCCCCGGTAACACATGGGCATTTATTATTTTTTTTTTACATGTTTTTCGCTGTTTACTTACTCACGGTGTGAGAAGTGAAATTATTGCTTTTTTACATAATTAATTTTTAAATATTTGGGAACTTTGTTAACCTCAGACGGAAGATGTAAAACAGAGGTGCGATGCAGAATGGCTCAGGCAAAAGCAGCTTTCCAACAAACAAACAAAAATGAGGAAGATACTATGCAATCCATTTTTGACAATGGAAACAAGAAAAAAGAGTTCTTAAATGTTATGTAGAGCCTGTCTGAACATATGGACGTGAATCATGCACAATAGGACAACAGACAAGAAAATCATTGGAGTCTGTAGAAATGTGGTTTTACAGAAGAATGTTGAGAATACCATGGACAGCTAAGAAGAGTAATAAAACGTTCCGAAAGAGGTCAAAGCAAAAAGAGAACAAATTTCCAAAATTATGAATAATTTCCAAAATTAGGAAGAAACAATTATAATTTTTTGGCCATGTAATGAGAAGAGAACAGCTGGAATATATTGTAACAACTGGGAAAATTGAGGGGCGAAAAGACAGAGGGAAGCAAAGAGAAAAGATACCAGACAGCTTAAAGAGAATGGCTTGGCAGAAGGTCAACAACAGACATGATAAATAACTGTCGTGATCGAAAGTTGTGGAGAGACATGATCACCTACGTCAGCAGGCCCGGTACTTGATGATGATGATGATTAATTTTTACGACCCAGCGCTCTTGAGAGTGTCTGACGCTCAACAATGAAATAGAACATTTCTGATCAAATAAGCCACAAGATCAACACGATCAAATGAAAGTCTTGATATTACCAACATTTTCAACGTAATCATTGTGTGTCATACCGGTTAACGTTGGCGATCATGACTTTCCACAATCTTCTATCCACAGTGCATCGTATTAATGCTGTTGTTGACTTGTTTTTCGTGCCACGACATCAAGCTATCTACTTTTCTCTTTGTCGTCCGCGATATCTCTTTCCTGTATTTTACCAGTTGTAACCAGAACTAGGAAAGGCATTAAGAAAATTTAAAATGTAGAAAATCCTCAGGGCCTGACAAGATACACAATGAGATGATAAAGCATCTCGGCAAGTCAGGTAAAGAAACATTACTCAGACTGATCAACAAGTCATGGAAAGAAAGCAAAATTCCCAAGACATGGAGAAATGCCTATATAGTGCCATTGCTCAAAAAGAACAAGCCTCCAGATGATCCCAGAAGCTATCGTCCCTATCCCTAACATCATGCATAGGTAAAATAGCTGAGAGTATGGTCAATAGCAGACTATACTGGTATCTGGAAACCTCTAATACTCTGTGCTACGAACAAGCTGGTTTCAGGGCAGACAATAACATAGAAGACCAAATCCTCAGGTTAATACAACAGGTCCAAGATGGATTTCAGAAGAGACAACATACCCTAGCCATCCTAGTGGATCTGTAGCAGGCTTATGATAGAGTCTGGCGTAAGGGGCTTTTATTGAAGATGAGAGATGCCGGAATACATGGGAAACTGTACAAATGGGTCAAATATTTCCTAGTTGACTGAACAATAGAAACTAAATTAAATGAATCCATTTCAGACAAAGAGGTGCTAGAAGAAGGACTACCACAGGGATCACCACACAGTTGTACCCTTTATTTGATATATATCATTGATCTGATCAAAACCAGATAAATAAAAAAGCTCTCTATGCGGATGGTATGGTCATGTGGAGTACGAATGAAAATATTAGAACAGCTGAAGCACAACTAAACAAAGACCTGAGACATCTAGAAGAATACTGTAATACCTGGAAAATTAAAATAAATGTACAGAAAACAGTATATACAGTATTTACTAAAAGTAACAAAATAACTAAGGAAAACATAAAACTCAATCTCCAACACAATTGTCTACAGAAAGAGGAACACCCAACATATTTAGGAATACAACTAGACCGACAACTGAACCTGAAGAAACACGTAGAGAATCTTACTAAGAAGGCATCACAAAGACTCCAACTAATGAAAAGGCTTTCCAGTACCTTATGGGGAGCAGATAAAGAAACACTTAGAAATCTCTATCTGGGATATGTTCGCTCTGTTTTGGATCATGGTAGCTCGCTCCTAGTGACATGCAGCAAAACAACTAATATGTCACTGGACAAGATACAAAATAATGCATTACGACTCATCAGCGATGCAATGAGGTCCAGTCCAGTTGCAGCCTGCGAAATTCACTGCAATGTGGAACCTTTAGAGTTGAGGAGAAACAAGGCTGCTATGGTTCTCTATGAAAGACAGAAAAGAATGGAGAGGACCACCCTAACAGAAAATTAGTAGATACGTGGACTCCAAAACAAAGAATTAAGCAGATGTCAGTATTACAACATGTTATATTAGATATGCAAGAGAAATTCCATCTACCTGAAAAATGACTACAAACTTCAAGAGTCATCAAAGAAATGCCACCAAGTACGAATTTTTAAAATCCTGAAATAAATGTAGAGATATGTGACAGAACAGATAAAAGGGCAGACCCAGTATCAGTAACACTAGCAGCAAGGAAAACAATAGATACTTATCCAGAGGATTGGATACATATATACACAGATGGTGCAGCCACTAACGCTACTTCAAAAGCTGGATATGGAATATTAATACATTATCCATTGAGTTATTGAGTTATTTGCGGGTCATCATCATTGCACTCCGAACATGTCCATAGGTGCTCAGATCCCCTCCTCAGCAGTTCCCTCAGTGTCCAGCGACTGACGACTCCAGTTCTATGTTGGTTGATAAGTCTTCTTACACGCCTACTAAGTTTCTCATTTCTGGCTGCGCCCATCTTAACTCCCATTTCTATCATCCGAAGAAGTGACGTGGATCTGTGTTTGTCGAAGTCATGTGCTCTTCCCACATCTCGGAGGGCATTGATGATGTCCGCCCGATCCATTGGTTGACCGTCCTCAACGACAGCGCAGCTAGCCAACATTATCCATATGGAACAGCAGAAGAAATATGTGTACTTGTGGTGAAGTCTGTAATAATTATGAAGCAGAAATAACAGCTATAGAAATAGCAATTTATCATTTAAATACGATATTCGATACCACGCCATCGAAGAAAACAAACAGTCATATTTACGGATCCAAATAGGCTCTGCAAGCACTGGGAAACAACACGAACAAACCAGAACTCACACATCTTATCACAGATACAGACAAACTCATTGAAACACATAACTTAAGATTGGTAATGAATGACGTCATGGAACGCACCAAGATGGAAGCTTGTCCGCGTCCAAGCCATGGTGTAAACAATGTTGACTTGGAACATCACGCTATCTGTTATCACAGCGAGTTGGCGGATTTTTTAGAAATGTAATCACGGGTTTGATAATAAATGTTTGTACACAGTTCGTTAACCACCACTGTAGATCAAATCTTTACTCTGCTGGCTTCGTTCGCAACCTTGGAAGTTAATGACCTAATTTGTGCAGCCGGTTGGTTTGGGGCGAATGTGCGTTACAATGTCACTGCTATAATGACTCAGTTTGTGACAAAACTACAGGGACATGCTCAAACAATGACAGTTGTCAGCACGAATATTTCGGGCCCCAGTGTCAGTACCTGGATCTCGTTTACAAATACGCCAAAAATCTGAACCTACTTTCCTGTTTGATAACAACGACACCACGTAATCCGGACACAGATTCTACATCAGTTGAGGCAACTCTCTTTCAATATTTGCCGTTCTATTGGTTTAAGATTTATGTGAATGACTTCACCATCCGGACAGTTTCACAGTAAAACTAAATGGTTCTGCCTCATGTAACAATGAATCACAGTTTGTAGTTAGTTCGCACGAGATTGATGTATTTTGCTCTGGGGCTTCTCTGATCAACAAGTTACAGATTGAAGGGGCGATAGTTGCAAATATCTGCTCCATCTACATTGGCGTAACACCGACCACATTACCCCAAAATCATGTGCCGAAGGTCTGTAAATGTATGGTCACTAACACCATATTGGATGCACTGCAGACAAAAAAGGACAAAATGCTAACAGACAATAAAGATATTATAGATAGATGGCAGGAATATATAAAAGAACTATTTCACGATCAAAGGGACAAGAAACCAGTTATAGAATGTACATCAGGCTATAAAATTTTAAAATCTGAGGTGAAAAAAGCTATAAAAACAATGAAAAAGGGAAAAGCAGCAGGACCTGACAGCATACAGATAGAGATGATACAGGCACTGATTTTGGCATTGAAGTGATTACAGACATATGCAACGACATATACCATACAAGATACATAACAAATGAACTAGAAACATCAACCTTCATTGCATTGCCTAAAAGAATGGTGCAGTTGAATGCAGTGACTTTAGAACAATAAGCCTAATGAGCCATGTTACAAAATCTTGCTAAAAGTTATACAAGGAAGGATTCAGAATAAAATTAATACTGAATTAGATGAGCAGCAATTTGGATTTAGGAAAAATAATATAACATAAGTAAACAAACGAATATATGCCTGCTTCATAGACTACACCAAAGCTTTTGATAGAGTACACCACAAACAACTTATAGAAGGTCTAAAAGAGATACATCTAGATGACATAGATATACAACTAATATGTAATCTATACTGGGAGCAAACAGCAATGATAAAATATAACAAAGAGAACTCTACACCCATTGATATAAAAATAGGAGTAAGACAAGGATGCATCCTATCGCCAAGCTTGTTCAATCTATACACAGAGCAAATTTTTAAAAACATCACAGAGATGCCAGGCCTACACATTAATGGAAAGATAATCAATAACCTAAGATATGCTGACGATACTGTACTACTAGCAGAAAATCCTGAAGATCTACAACAATTACTTAATGAAATAAACATGACAAGCAAAAAAACATGGACTACATATGAATATCAAAAAGACTAAAACTATGATCCTAAACAAAGAAATACTTAAAACCCACTAGTGGATATCAAAATTGAAGGAATAGACCTGGAGACAGTTCAGAACTACAACTACCTTGGACATACTATAACCAGTGATGGAAAATGTACAACTGAAATAACAAAAGAATAGGAATGGCAAAAAGCAATTTTAATAAAGGTAAAGGTAAAGTAAAGGTAAAGGGACAAGAAACCAGTTATAGAATGTACATCAGGCTATAAAATCTTAAAATCTAAGGTGGAAAAAGCTATTAAAACAATGAAAAAGGTCATCACCATCATACAAATAAACGAGACAAATCTGAAACAAGTACATGTTTCAAATACTTGGGCACAATAATTACATCAGATGGGAGATGCACCACAGAAATAAAAAGCAGAATAGCTCAGGCCAAAATAGCATTCAGAAAATGAAAAATATCTTATGCAACAAATCTATGTCAATAAAATGAGAAAGAGAGTTCATCGGTGCTATATAGAACCAATTCTGACCAATGGAAGCGAATCATGGACAGTAGACAAACAAATGAAAAGACGATTAGAGGCCACAGAGATGGGATTTCTCAGAAGAATGTTGAAAGTTCCCTGGACAGATAGAAAGACCAATTAGGAAGTTCTCAAAGAGGCCAACACAAAAAGGGAGCTCTTAAAAAACATCAGAAAGAAGCAATCAACATTTTTCGGGCACATCATGAGAAGAGGAAAGTTGGAATACTTGGTTACAACTGGCAAAATAAAAGGAAAGAGAGATCGCGGACGACAAAGAGAGAAAATACTGGATAGCTTGGTGTCATGGCATGGAAAACAGTCAACAACAGAACTGATACGATGCACTGTAGATAGAAGATTGTGGAGGGACATGATCGCCTACCCCAACCGGCAGGGTACATGATGATGATGATAGGTAAAGTACGAGACTTGAACCGGCGTCTTAGCACGCGAGTTTCCATCCATATGTGCTCGGCCGCCTATCCAGAAATGTTCGATTTCTGTATAGTGTCGCCTCAAGCAATTTTAATGTCATGAAAAACATACTAACATAAAAACAAATAACACCAGGGCTAAGAATAGCAAAATGTTACATCTTCTCAATATTCCTATTTGGTGCGGAAACATGGACGTTAGACAAGAAAACAGAACAGAGAATTGAAGCCTTTGAAATGTGGATATATAGTAGAATAGGTAGAATTGGATGGAAGGAAAAGAAAACAAACAATGAAGTCTTAAAACAACTAAAAATGAAAAGAGAACTACTAAGCACAATTCAAACAAGACAAATGCGATTTTTGGGCCATGTTAAAAGACACAACAGACTAATAAAATATAAAAGTAATCCTGGAGGGGAAAATACAAGCTAAAAGAGGCAGACCAAGACTAACATGGATGAGTAATATCAAAAGATGGACAAATCAGCCTATGACAACCTGCACCATCAAAGCAAGAGACAGAACAGAATGGCGCTCCATGGTAGCCAACCTTCGTTGCGGAGACGGCACTCAATGATGATGAACACCAAATTCTCTATACGCCACATGGCGTGACAAGGGTACTTTACTTTTTTTTTATTCTTTTGTTTTGCATAAAGTGGGGGAATTGTAAAAAGTCGCACGCAATTAACGACACTATTATTAAGAATTTGGACAACAATAGCAGTGTTTCATTTTAGTATTAACTATTTAAATTGAAGACAGCCATCTTAACATTTAAGTAGCTTTACTTTGATAAGTTTGCCACTGTCCTTGATATAAATGTACACAATGAAGTTTGTTTTTAACGAAATTGAAAAGAGGTCGAATAATATAAAAGCAGCCAAGCCGTTTTGATTTGTGTTTTTAGAGTAACCCAATGGATTCTGCTGGCGTCTGCCGCTTGTGACCAGGGTTGCCAATTTGCTTTTTTTAGGCCAAATTCCACAAATCTGGCTTTTTTGGTTTTTGTTTGGCCTAAAGAAATTCTTTGGCTTTTTTGGGTTTTTTGGCTTATTCCTGGCTTTTTTTTCTAAACCAGTAGTAAAAAAAAAGTATAAACCACAATTTCAGTAAAAGTTCTTTAAAAATATAATTATTTTGCTCCAAAAATGCATCAAATCATCTGACTTTAATAAGAATTTGGCGCACTTTTGCAAATTACTTTCACTTTCAGAATCCATAGGTCTTAATTCTTAATGTTTCATTCTAGGAATATTCTTCAAAATAGTTCATTTTCAAAATTGAAACAAAACGAACGTGTCGTGACTAGTCGTGAGTCGTGAGTCGTCGTACAGGAGTGTGCCTAGGACGTGCGCTTAACAAGTCGACTAATTATTTACATTAGTCTACGCTGTGTTTGATAAAGATATTACTTGTGTTACTCATGGCTTCTTCATCAAAGAAATGGAAAGCATCTTATGATAGCAATCGTAAGTACAATAGTATTTGGGAAGAAACATACCCATGGCTCATGAAAGCTTCTGATGGATCAGAGGCAGCATATTGTAAACTCTGCCGGTGTACGATTGTACCAAAAAGAGGAAACATCTCAAATCATGAGAAATCATCTAAGCACATGATGAGAGTTCCATCAAATAGTCAGACACAAACTTAGTGTCACTCAAAGTCCTAGACAAAATAACGATAAAGTTAAAACAGCAGAGCTCCAAATTGCTGTAAGCATGACCTGCCACTGTGCAATTCGCACAATTGACCATCTGAGTGAAATTATGACAGCACATGGCCAGGGCAGTACATTAGGAAACATCAAATTGCACAGAACTAAATGTTCATGCTTAATAAAAATATAATATCGCCAGCACTAAAAACGGATCTCATCCATGACTTTCAGGACAAGAAATACGCCATCATTTTAGATGAATCTACAGATGTCTCCACACAAAATACTTGTGTATCTTAATTCGGTTTTTCAGTGAAAGAAAACAGGAAATTCTAACAGGGTATCTTGGGCTATTCCCGTGCAAGAAGCAACAGGAAAAACATATTTAATTTGATTGATGGTGAAATAAAAAAATGTGGCCAGAGTCTCACAAATTGCATTGGATTTGCATCAGATGGAGCGTCAAACATGGTTGGCTGTAACAACTCAGTGTGGTCTAGATTAAGAAATGTATCTCCTTCATGTGTACAGCTGAAATATATTGTCATTCTTTGGCACTTTGCATTTATTATGCAGTAGCTAAGCTACCGTCAAATATAGGATTTTTACTATCAGAAATACCGCAATGGTTTTCCCACAGTAGCCTAAGACGAGAAGCCTACAAAGAATTATTTACAGTGATGAATACACCTACAGAATATGAGTCAACCAGAACTGCTCCACTGCCTTTTGAGAAACCATCAGCTACTCGATGGCTTGTGCGAGGAAAAGTTATGTTTAATATTCTGATGAATTGGGAAGAGCTAAAGGCTTATTTCATGAGTACTGAATTAGCCCAGTCAAAGTTTTACACAAAATACAAAGCACGATTGTTAAAGGACATGATGTTAGATTATAACAATTACTTGTTCTTTGTTTTCGCAACACCCGTTGTGCAGGAATTTGAAAGACTCAATGGCCTTTTTCAACAACTAAGCTGATCCTCATGAACTGTGTCAAGAATTATTTTTACAAAAGGCAAGTCTTCAGAACAGATGTATGATACAAATGGACAAAGAAAGGATATAAATCAAGTTGATTTTGGTATCAAATTTTTAACAGAATGTAATACGTTCCTACAAAAGAACAACACACTGACGCTCATCACGAAATTAAAAATGTCAAAGAAAGATGTATGTGTATGCTAGAGGAAGCTCTCAATCAAATAACATGTAGACTTCCTTCGGCGAGTAATATATTTCAAAATCTATCAAAGCTGAGTCCACGGATTATTTAAATCAAGCTTCGAGAGCAACGTTTTCAGACTTACCCTTCTTACACCTAGCAGGAAGTACATCAGCACTATTGAAGAACAATACAGAAAAATTATATTGATTGATTGGAAAGAAGAAACCATGTTTAAGAAAGATGGACTTCCTACTGACAGTGAACAGTTTTGGATTGGCATACATCAGCATCAGTCATTCAAAGAGTTAGCCAACTTTGCCCTAACTTGTCTGATCACCCCATGCAGCAATGCCATAGTTGAAAGAATTTTCTCCATTGTAACGTCAGTGAAGACAAAAGCAAGGAATAAGATGCAACTGCATTTGCTTGACTCTATTGTCAGGATTAGAGCAGAACTGTTGCTTTCAAACAAATGTTGTAAAGACTTCATCCCATCAGCAAAAATGCTCAAAGAATTTACATCAGAGAATTTGTATGCTGTAGAATCAGGTAGCTCTGATGCGGATGACGTTAATAATCTTGATCTGGAGACTTTCATGTGATGTGAGTATAGCAGAAATGTTTGGCCTTTTTTTTTGGCTTTTTAATTGACTATTTGGCCTAATTTGGCTTTTTTTCAACACTTTTTGGCCTAAAATCCAAAATATATCTGGCAACCCTGCTTGTGACTGTGACTTGTGCCGTGTGCGTCTGGTCAAAATGGTTGTGGGTATGCTCTACTTGTACTCCAGTCTGTAAGTCTAATCTACAAAATCTGCTGTTGCTTCTCAGATTTTTCTACCCTCAGTACAATACTTTCTCACTGCGCATCTGTGAATTTTAAAAAATACTTTTTGTGCTAATTCAGTTATTTATATATTTTTCATTGCCGTGGCGTGGCGTTTGTCGTGCATTTCCGAAAATTTCGTGCGACCGACACGGGCGGCTGGCGGACACGTATTCAGTACGCAGTCACTAACATACTTCGCTATCGTCGGATGATAGCGGCGAACCTTTCTGAGAGTGAGAAAAACCCAACAGGTGGCTAACATGATCCGATCCCTGTTTCAGTGTTTAAACTGTTTTCGAAATCGATGGTACCCGATACCGAACTTCTTGAGAAGAAAGAATCAATTCATAATATGAATAAATATGTGGAGCGAGGGTGGAGAAATCAGCAGGAAATGGTTCATTGGTTCACTAAAATCTCGTAATAGTTATGATATATATAAGGTGACCATACGTCCCGTATTTAACGGGACATGTCCCCTATTTTGGGCCTTGTCCCGTTTTTTTTTTTGTGGGTCCCATATGTCCCGTATTTCCCATTTGTCCCGTAAATGTCCCGTTTTTAGCAATGACATAGTGTAAATCAATAAAATCAATGATATTGCAATTTGTGAATACTTATAAACATGATTTATTTTCCACCTAGAAATTTCCAAGAATTACTCAAATTCTTGGTAGTAGCCTTCACCGCTTTCTAAGTTTCGTTTTCAATACAATCGTGCCAATTATGTTTAGACGCCTCGTACTTTCAGAATGTTTTGTTAAAGTGTCGGAGTTCTGAGTATATTCTCTTATTGTATGGATTTGTTGTTGACAATAATTATCATCGGTGGTGTTAGTTTTTTAATGTTTATTTAATTTATCCTTGTAGATTAAAAATGCCAAAAGAAAATGTGTCTTTAATAAAGACTTGGAAAAAGAATTTCCTTTTATTAAAAAGACATCATCTGAATCTGACGTTTATTGTGTGAAATGTAGTACTGTAGTTGTAAATTTTCTGTTGCTCACGGTGGGAAGACGGATATTGTTCAACATGTAAAAACAGATAAACACACAAAAGCAGACATATCAGCTTGTAGCTCAAGCAATCAAATAACATCGTTTTTTAATAAAAAGAAGACAGACGATAGTAATGAACGCAAACTAGCAGCTGTAGAAGGCGCATTCGTTTATCATACTGTCCAACACAACCACTCTTTTCGATCAACAGATTGTACTTCTAAATTAATTAAGATTTGTTTTGAACCACAATATGCGTGCGCGAGAACAAAATCACAATCTATATTGACAAATATATTTCAACGTGAAGCGCTAAGGTGCTTGCAATCTGACCTGGAATCTGTCAACTATTTAACTGTCTACTCTGATTGCTCTAATCACGGCAGCACTAAATTATGTCTGATTCTAGTCAGGTACTTTACGCCAAGTTGTGGAATCAAAGTAAAGATTTTAGAAATTAAGGAACTAGTAGGTGAGACATCAGATATTTTATCTAACTACATTCTAGAGACCCTGGAAGTAAACAATATTAAGCACAAAATGTTAGCGTTGTGTGCTGACAATACTAATTGTAACTTTGGTGGTGCTGCAAGATCAGGAAAAACAATGTTTTTTCAAAATTACAGGAAAAATTAGAAAGAAATTTAATAGGTGTAAATTGTGCAGCTCATATTGTACATAACTGTTATGCAAACTGCAACAGATTGTCTGCCTATAGACATTGAAGTAATTGTGGTGAAGATATACAGCTATTTTTATATATACACTGTTAGAATTGAGAAACTAAAGGAATTCTGTGACTTCGTTGACACTGATTATAAAAACTGTTAGGCTACAGCAAAACCAGGTGGCTGGCATTGTTACCAGCAGTCGAACATATTTTACAAATGTTTCTTCCTTTAAAGTCATATTTTCTGTCACAAGAGAAGTGTCCCAGTGTAATAAAAACATTTTTTGAAAATGCATACTCGGAAGCGTGGCTCTTTTTCATTCAATCACAGGCCTCAACATTTCATACAAGTGTGCTCAAAATTGAGGTACAAAATATTACAATGAATGAAGTGTACATTGTCTTAAAACATCTAAAACTGAAATTCATAGAAAGAAGGAATGAAGTTTTTTTACCTATTATTGTTAAAAGTAAACTAAAGAAACTACAAGAAGATGGAGATATTAGTGACATTTCTAACTTTAAAGAGTCGGCCAAGTCCTTCTACTCTGCATGTTTTGATTATTTGGATCTATGGACGCAACAGATGGAAGAAATAAAATTTCTAGATTGGATACTGCTTAAAAGATTAATAAATTGGTCAGAGATTGAAGCAGCTTTGGACAGTCAATGTGTGAAATATAACATCAAAATAAACGACGGGCAATTATTGATGAGGTGAGCTGTGCTAAGATTTATGTAACTGAAGATAAAATTAAACAATGGGAAGAAGAGGACAAACCAGTTGACAGAAAATGGGTAGAAATCTTTGACCACTTAAAAACTCAAAATATAACTTACACAAACTTGCTTAAAATCGTTGAGTTTGGTCTCTGTTTGCCTGGAACAAATGCTCCGACAGAAAGGGTGTTTTCACATATGAACAATTTGTGGGATACAAACAAAACACAAATGAAGATAGAAACATTGAAATCCTTGCTGATAACAAAGTGTAATTATGACATGAGTTGTATAGAATTCTCTGAGTACATACAGAACAAAGAAGATATTCTTAAGGAAATCCAGTCTGCAAAAAAGTACAACGACCATCAGTGACATCACAAATTTAGATGTTATCACATTCCATCATTAAAATCTGGTGAGTTAATTTTTAGTCATTTCTTTCATTTTTGTACCTTAAATTTAACAAACAATTATAACGTCCCGTATTTGTCCCATTTTTTTCTAATAGTGTCCCATATTTGTCCCGTTTTTTTCTAGCGAAAATGACAAAATGTCCCGTATTTGGGCAAAAACCATCTGGTCACCTTAGATATATATAATATATGATAATCAATAATCATATATGCATACCAGGCCTGAGGTATAAAATGTCACAATCAAATCATTAAAAATGATTAATGAATTAAATGTGTTCTGTCACCAGATTTCACGGATTTGTTTTCACTTTACAGCGAAAATAATAAATATTAATTTTATGAAATAAGGGTCAAAACATTCAACAATTTGTGATATGATGTGGATGACACAGTTAATAGCAAGACAAAGAATGAAGTACAAGAAATGATACAGAATAGTAAAAGAAAACAACTTACAAGAAAGGTCTACTCTAAGCCTGGAATAGTAAGAAAACAGAAGTAATGGAGTAATAATGCCATTACTAATGGTAATGCTTGCTATTGTGAATTGCAACACATTGACATAAAATCTATGTGGTCTCACTGAGCCATTTAACCATAGATTACGATACTTACCTTTGACGCGCATATTTAAATTTTGATTTTAATTCTTACCACTTAATTATAACATTAGAAAATCAAAGAAACGATCATCACCATCATACAGCATAAAAATAAACAGGACAAATCTGAAACAAGTGCAACACGTCAAATACTTGGGTACAATAATATCATCAGATGGAAGATGCAAATGAAAAGAATAATTAAAGGCCACAGAGATGGGATTTCTCAGAAAAATGTTGAAAATTCCATCCATGGACAGCTAAAAAATCAACCAGGAAATTCTCATAGAGGCCAACACAAAAAGGGAGCTCTTAAAAAACATAAGAAAGAAACAGTCAACATTTTTCGGGCACATGATGAGAAGAGAAAAGTTGGAATATTTTGTTACAACTGATAAAATACAGGGAAAGAGATCATGGATGACAAAGAGAAAATGCTAGATAGCTTGGTGTCATGTCATGGAAAACAACAAAATTGATACGATATTCCACGGATAGAAGATTGTGGAAAGACATGATTGTCTATGCCAACTGGTGTGGCACAAGATGATGATTCTTCTACTTCTTCTTTCCTTCCTCATTTGCCTGTCAGCGTCGAGGGGATATATAATTTATAGTCTTTTTCTCTTCTGTTCACCTCTACTGCTGTTATACTTCCTAGCGTTTCTAATATTCCATCGATCAATCATTTTTGTGGGCGACCCTTGGGTCTGGTGTTCCCGTAATCTTTATTGAGGGCTCGTTGTGTTGTGTTTTCATTACTCTGCCTTGTCATATGGCCAAACCATTTTATCTGCTGTTTTTCTATATATTCTATGGCGGGTGCTATTCCTAGCTTTTTTCTCAGTTCTTCATTTATGATCATACTCTCAGACTGTTTCCTGTCATTCGTCTGAAACATTTCATCTCAGCAGATATTTTTCTTATTGTTCTTGCATCTAGGGTCCCAGACTGGCATTGGTAGCACAGCGTTGGGATGAAGGTTGTTGTTGGGATTGAAGATGATAAATTAATGAAATGTGTGAGTCCACTAATTATTTTAATTATAAGATCAAGCAGTGTTTGAGTATAACTGAGTGTTGCCTGCTGGCCCTGTTGGGATCAATTGCCACAAAATTTGATTTTCTGAATAGACAAAGTAACACGTTTGGTCCAAGCTGTCAACTTCAGGCCATAAATCAAATTGAGACAGGAAATCAAAGTTCCCTGTGTGCCAACTTGGTTAACACACAGCTGTGTGTCAAAAGTTCAAAGAAAATACTATTTTTAGTGCTTCTAATGTTATACTTAAGTGGTATGAATTGGTTATCAAAATTTAAATATGCGCATCAAAGGTAGGTATCATAATCTATGGTTAAATGGCTCAGTGAAACGTATAGATTTTATGTCAATGTGTTGCAATTCACGATAGCAAGAATTTGGCTGAGGAATTTTCCATGAAATTTACTACTATAATGTAAAAATGAATGCTGAATCTACATATTAATTCAAAATGACCTTATTTTTCTTTAATTTAGGGACAAAGTGAAGAAAATTGACTAAACAGAAAATATCGAATTAAAAAAAAAATCCAATGAGAATTCTCACGGTCGTCATTTTTATAATGGAGCAATATGTACTTGATTGAAAACCACTTCTGGTATCCTTATAATCACGTAATATCTTATACAAATAAAATAAAACGTGAAGGCACTATTATGCTGGTTTCAAATGCCATTGCGCGGAGAAGGTTCTCAAGGTCAAATGGAATACTCGGATGTAACCGTACTGTCAGATGTGAAAGTACCTATTTTAAGTGTCAAATTACACAATTTTTTTATTTAATTAGTCTTGCACCCATGGACATTTCAACAGCCTAAACAAACATTAGATGCCAAAAAATAAAAAAATACGTGAGCCAAATCTAAGTGAGCAACACACCCTCAGGTTACACCTGGTTACGGTAATAAATCATTAAAACATGACGTTATGCATTGGGTCAGTTGGATGTCAAGCATCCCGCAAATAAAATTCAATAATAAAACTTTAAACTTCAAAACAGCTTTCATGTAACACCAGAGTGTTGATAAATGATTGACTAATCTTATAACCAAATTAAGGACCTTTTTGGATTAATTTTTTTAAAAACAATTTTTCAGTGACAAAATTATATAAGGGCATAAAAACGTTATATGTAAATTTTTTCTTGGAGGATACTTTTAAAAAAATTATCTCTAGAGCAACTTGAAACTTCACATATTTATGTAGAATTTAATGCTGAATCTAAAAATGCATGCCATAAAGTTGTATGTAAAAAAAAACACAATTTTAAATGAGATTTTCGTTCAATGGTGTTAAATAACACAATTTTTAACAATGATCGGTGGATTAAAACACTGATTAAATTTCGCCATTATGGAAGGGATATATAATGACATCATGTTATATATTTGGCCCTAAATTTTAAAATTTAGAAGTGCTGGAAATGAGACAAAGCAAAATTGGTTTATATAAAATATAGTAAGCTTTCCTGGCTAATTTTTTAAAAGTGACCAGGTCATAGCAAAGCGAAACGACTACCATGATGCATCATTGATTACTCAAAATATCTGCACATTCATTTAAATTCACTAACCATAGACATTATAGAACAATTTTGTTAAAGGCCTAGTTTAGGTACATAAATTAAAGTGATTTCCCCTTATTGGCTTCACAAAAAAACTGCAGTAGTTCTCAAATACCAAAAATTGTCTCAGTGTCCAACACTAATGCAATTTGTTTTATTTTTTGGTTAGAATTAGGAAATGGGACTTTACTCTTGTGTTGTTTCTCTTTTCTCTACAGTTATGGGGTCTTTGAATGACAGATTAGAGAACCACTGAATAAAGTGCAATGTCATTCAAGGAGCCGTTACTCTTGTGAACTGAAATAATTAATGTCCTAAACTTGGACTGTACCAAAATTTCAAACATTTAAAAAGACAATGATACCTTATTCATATGAAAATGTTATACGGTTTTAAATGACAAAAATATAAGCAGTTTTCTATTTACTAACTGAGAAATTGGTTCTTTACGCTGACGTCGATGACTCACTATAAAAGACCGAGTGACATGGAAATCAGTCTAAACATCGCACCAAATGTAAATATCAAAATCCTGCATGTAGAGCAAGAACCAGGTTACATAGGCTATATTTAAACTGGGTTCCACTAACATTGTAAAAAAAAATTGGTAAGATGTCAAGAAAATAGCCAGTGACAACAAGGCAGAGATCAGATAGACCACTGTTACTGTAGACACTAACAAATGATAGTTTAGATAAAAGTTAAAGAAAGAAGTGGTGTACCCACACTGTGCCACTATAATGTTAAAGGACAAAAATATCAGATTTCATACAATCTGGGTCACACTACCACACAGTGTTCACGTTGCAGCTTGGACGCACAATGGGAAAGCCAGTGCCAAAAGAAAAGCAGATAGATCTCCCTAGGAAACCCAACCATGATCCTCCAGACACTCCTGGAAACTCACCAGGCAATAGCCAGCACTAGCTCCCATGGTGTGGAGACAACACCAACAGAAGGCCCCTTGGAAATAATCTTTGTTGGAGCTTACAGGCAGGTTGTACCACAGGCGTAACATGCCACTGAATCTCCAGATTCAGCAAGACTCCATCCATGGAGACAGCAAACACAGGCAGTGATGATGTGTCAAAGGGTCCTGCAACTCCTGGTCAACAGTAGCTGACACAGATGAAGGGGCAACCTCAACTTCTGTCTGGAACATTAAAACAATACCCAAGAAAAGCAAGAGGCACAGCTGGGAAAGATCCCAAGAATAATCATAACATTGAGCTTTAGTTTCCTTAGAATTCAATTAATTAAAACCATTTACAAACTGTATATTTATCTTGGCTAAAATGATAATTTTAACTATCAACAGAGTCTAGAATACCAAAACCTATCCAGAAGCAGATATTAACTCAGATCACAATTTTGTAACGATTGAAATGAAAGTCAAACCGAAGAGAAACAGACTAATTCATCAACAATGGCTAAAGACATAACAGCTTTAAATCTAAAAGATGTTAAATATACTTAATATAATACTTTGGTTATGATAATTTGCACCATCAAAGCAAGAGACAGAGCGGAATGGTGCTCCATGGTAGCCAACCTTCGATGATGATGAACTATCAACATTATTAGGGGTCTAAGGGCCAAAGCACAGCATATCACTTCAATGAGACACCAGTGAGTGTAAACCAGACTTCATACAAGTACAAGAAATCAACATACACACAGACTACCACAAAACGCTGGGGCCTGATGGTCATGCAGAAGATTTATATCATTTCTTTTTATCCTAGGTCTTCTTAAAATGTTACCTTATTCATTTACAAGAAACATTTACCACCAAACTTAAACATTTCTATATTTTCTTGCTCCACAGACAAGACATTTCTAAAGAAAACTACAGACCTATTTAATTTGGCAGACCATCATGAAAGAGATTGGAGCCTCATCACGTAATATTCCAAAGAAAGCCATGGAGAGAAATTCTAACTGTTGTCATAATTCGAGCTAAAAATAGGTACATGGAATGTTAGGACTTAATGCCAAGAAGAAAAATAAGAAAATCTTATTTTAGAAGCAAAACGACTAAACATAGATATTTTAGGCGTATCAGAAACAAGATCGAAAGAAAGTAGATACATAGAAGATGATACATATACATTTATATATATATATATATATATATATATATATATATATATATATATATGTGTGTGTGTAAGATCCATATATTTTCATGTGGACTACGACTATTACCACAGTGTATACATCTCTTGTGTCATGCACTTGTCTACAGTCCTATATTAACTGGGGAATTCTGGGAGCGAGTCTGACAAGTTATGACTCACTCTTCGTTCCACCCTGAACATATTTATTTGTAATAAAATTTGTGTTACAATAATACAGAACAGTCATTTTCTGTATACATTGTTAGATATCAATCTTAAGTTCAGAGAGAGGAGAAATTAAGAAGATATACTTAAGAAGATTACATACTGTTTTATATATATATATCTATAAACAATATAGAGAAAAAAAGAGTATATGATTGTTATAAAAAAAATTTATAACAGACAAGATCCAGCATGTCAGTCACAGTAAGTTGCTGAGAATGTTATGCTATGTCACTATCGTCACTGCACTTTGAACTTCTCCTTGAAGTACTTAGGAGAAGACTGACCCACATGCATGAACTTCGTGCATTGTCTGGGATACATTTTGGGTAGATTTCTACAATTTTCCCCGGGACAGTTTGGCTTACTCTTTGCATCTTTTAAGTGGTAGTAATTTCTACAATGGTTTCATAATATCGTGAAACACAGTTAGAAATCATAATCTAGGGTTAACTGCTAACAGTTTTTTAAAAGCACAAACTGCACAAAGGACCTCCTGTTTTTTTTTTTTTAATCCTATCCGGAGGAGACAAAAGCTGCAAAGAGACCACAGATTTGAAGAGAAAATTTTGAACCCATGTATCTTTGTGTGTAGAAGCCATTGTCTTACCTCTAGACCAGCCAGACCTCCAGTAGAGTATACATATAATGATCTGTTTATTTATTTAGCATAAGTACAAGCAATTTGACTATGTCTGGTTTTATTTCTTGGATAGCTTGTTCTATGTGTGATGTGGAGTAGATATTAATGATTGCTGCTGAACAGATTATATTTGAGTTTTTGAATGTCTTGCCTTGTCCTCATTGGAAGTATATTTTTTTGAAGGTTGTAAACACTGTAATGTTCATTCATTGTTTCTATATTTTCAACAGTTGAATTGCTGAGTGACATCTATAACGAATGATCTGTGATTAAAAAAAAATGTCATTGAAAACAACAGAGCAGATAACTACCAGGAAATTGTTGAAAATCTCCTGATGTACAACTGGCCTGGCTGGAACATGTCTCATTCATTTTTGCACTCACATCTCAATTTCTTTCCACCAAATTGTGGGCAGCGAGTGATGAGATAGTGAGAGATTTCACCAAGACATTGCTGCTATGGAAAAAAGGCATCAGGGCAAATGGATCCCATCAATGCTTGCAGATATTACAGGACAGTGATATGTGATAGCTCATTGCTTGAATGCAAGAAACTAGTGAAAATCACTAGAACAGCCACTGGATTCTGATGGAAAAGGTAACATTGTTCATTTTCATAATCATCATTAAGTGCCATCTCTGCATCGAAGATTGGCTACCATGGAGCTCCTTTCCACTTTGTCTCTTGCTTTGATGGTGCAGATTGTCATAGGTTGACTTGTCCATCTTTTGATGTTACTCGTCCATGTTAGTCTTGGTCTGCCTCTGCCTCTTTTACCTTTTATTTTCCCTTCCAATATTACTTTTATTAGGCATGTTGTATCTTTTAACATGCCCCAAAAATTGCATTTGTCTTGTTCTAATTGTGTTTAGTAGTTCTCTTTTCATTTTTAGCTGTTCTAAAACTTCATTGTTTGTTTTCTTTTCTTGTTTGTTTTCTTTTCTTTCCATCCAATTCTACCTATTCTTCTATAAATCCACATTTCAAAGGCTTCAATTTCCTGTTCTGTTTTCTTGTCTAATGTCCATGTTTCTGCACCATACAGGAATATTGAGATGTAACATTTTGCTATTCTTAGCCCTGGTGTTATTTGTTTTGATGTTACTATATTTTTCATGGCATTAAAATTACTTTTTGCCATACCCATTCTTTTGTTTATTTCAGTTGCACATATTCCATCACTGGTTATAGTATGTCCCAGGTAGTTATAGCTCTGGACTGTTTCTAGATGTATTCCTTCAACTTTGATATTTAATTGTAGGTTTTGTAAATTTTCTTTGTTTATGATCATAGTTTTAGTTTTTTTGATATTCATATCTAGTCCATATTTTTTGCTTGTCATGTTTATTACATTAAGTAATTGTTGTAGATCTTTATGATTTTCTGCTAGTAGTACAGTATCATCAGCATATCTTAGGTTATTGATTATATTTCCATTAATGTTTAGGCCTGGTATCTCTGAGATGTTTTCTTGAGCATATTGGACTTGTCTTTTTCCAATCAGTTCGACATGATTCTGATAGGTCTTTTCTGTTGGAGGTGAAGTAAAAACTCTGACCTGCACGCCACATAACTATAGCATCTGGGCTATGAAGTCTCTTTTTTCTAGCTGATTACAATTTATTGGATCCATTTTCTGTAAAGCTTTTGTTTAGCCCACAGTTCTAATTAAGTTTATCTTTTCTAAAACCTTAGTGCACCCACACAGAGTATTTGTAACAGATTGTCCATACTTATGATTTGATTTATATAATGTTCTCATGACTGAGTGAAATTTAAATGTGATGATAACAAGGACTACTCACAGATTAAATCTGTCAGTTTTGTCTCATTGGTCTAATTAAATTAAATTCGTTATATTAACATCAGTTTATAGGGATGAAGCAGGAGTAATTTGCACAGAAACATGTTCATAAATGATGTAGAGAGATCAGTTTGTGATTCTCAACTTCTGGAGCATCTTATGGTAGGTTGACAGCATATAAATGTTACAAACACAATCTGGGTACTTGGTAATTTGATTAAAATAAAAATTACCTGTTTAAATATCTTGCTAGGCGTGCTCTGTACGCATGAAATGGGTAGAGTCATTGCAGAAGTTAAAAATACATAAGGTCACCTTTGTCTCTGTCCCTGAACATGCGGGAGTACGGGGAAATGAAAGAGTGGACAGGTTGGCTAGCTGTGCTATAGTTGAGGATGGTCAACCAATGGATTGGGCGGACATCATCACTGCCCTCTGAGATGTGGGAAGAGCACAGGACTTCGACAACCACTAATCCACGTCACTCCTTCAGATGAAAGAGATGGGAGTTAAGATGGGCACAGCCAGAAAAGAGAAACTTAGTGGGCGTGTAAGAAGACTTATCAACCAATGTAGAACTGGAGTCGTCAGTCGCTGGACACTGAGGGAATTGCTGAGGAGGGGACCTGAGCACCTATGGACATGTTTGGAGTGCAATAATGATGACCCACTAATAACTCAATAGCTTGCCAACCAATACACAGTGTAATCCAGCTACTGAATATACTTAATGCCATGTTTTGGTAACACATTCCTGAGTATTTATTCATCTTCGGAAATCATTTCACAGTTTACAATTATAATTACATTTGGGCCAACAATTCCGCCCCGTCACACACACACTCTGCAGCCTGGCTGCGATACACACGCTAGTTTGGCGACCAGGTTCAACTCCCCTCGCCACTAAAGTAACTTGATACTATGCAGACGATCAGGGTACACTTCCCCCTTGTCAATATCATAATTGACTAATTGTTGGACGATCAGGGTGCACTCCCCCTCGCCAACCTGATAATTCACTGGAGAATCATACTCCTGCTCGCATTGTCCTAGCTCCAGGGCCATTGCGAGCTCTTACGACACTGATTGCTAATTTTGGTGTGCTACAACACCCCTCCAAGAATCTGCCCTTGAAGTTAACAGGGAATTGCTCCCTCCTCGAAATATAGACTGTTCGTCGCACTTGGGCGCAACTACATTTCATGTGGACTTCCTCTGAAATCCACTCAGTGCTTAATCACTTCTGGATCACACTGTGTGTGTTCTACGACACGTTGAACGAGCCTTTCCTCTCTGAAAAGACTCCTCTCTGAATGCGTAGTGGTAGTGTACTACGACACGTTATATTAATGAGACACCATTACTGTCTCTAACTCTGTCTCTACTAGCGAACTCATAATCGCTCACTTCTCACTGGGAATTAATTGAATAACTAGTCCCTAATTGGTTAACACTGTCCCTCTTACTGTAAACCACTTGTGTATCTTCCGTCCTTTTTCTGAAACACTGAATTACAACACTTCTATTCTATTCTGTCACTGACACTAACTCATCACTTGAGTCTACCGTTCCTCCTCTATCCTTTTACTGAACAACTCCTAAATGATCAACAGTACCAGCTGTAACAAAACTAATACACTGCTGTCTGCATCCGATCCCAGCTAAGTATGAAAACAACTCACCTTCAACTATTCTTTTTACTGACTTAAACCCCTCGATCTCGTTTTCACATCTCTCCTAATTCCTGTGTTGCATGACCTGTTCACTATCACAATTTCCACGTGTGCCTACTGAGTTCTTTTAACTACCCTTCCATTTAGCATATTCGCAATTTATCACTGCTATCTCCTAGAGTACTTTCAATCCCTTACTGCTCTCTCCTACTTTATTATTACTGCCCTCCGCCTGCTTTACCCTTACAGGACCAGAGAATAAAGGCCGCTTGTCCAGTCCAGTTGCCACGAAGTGTTATTCGAGTTTTTATTTTGCTGAATGTAATGAATGGTTTCAATTGTTTTTAGGTGGGCAAGATGTTGAAGATCATAGGCTTGGATGACATTCCACATTAGCATATGATGACAGTGTTGACAGAATTCATTCTGTGATTTATACAATTGATTGCTTGATTGTCCAAGAAACTGCTAAGAAGTGGACATTAGCATAGGATCTTGCCATCAAAGTTTGAGTGAAAAATATTACTTGCATTGCTTTGAAAAAGAACGTTTCCAAAACATAAGGGAGATTCCCTTAGGGAGATGCAATAAGAGAACTATACAGTCACAGAAAGTGCATTTCATGAAGCATTCAATGTTTTAAAGAAAAAAAAACAGGAAAAATATATTGTCAGTACAGGAGTTTTTTTTTAAGAGGACATCCTAAAATGTTGTAAATCAGTAATACAGTCTTCATAGCAGCAGCTCAAGAGGGCAGGATATTTTCACTGAGGTGGGGCCATTATATCAACTCCATGCTGTCTAGCATATAAAGTGGAACTCAGATTATCATTAATGTTGACATACAACAATTAAAAAATGTCTACAGTGATCTGCTAAATACAACAAGGCACCTCAGTGAAGTGGAACATGAACTAACACTTCAAGCAACAATAAAAGCATGTACTAGTTGTGTATATCATTGCAGTGACAGAAACATAAACAATAACCTATACATTTAGTAATGCCAAGCATCACTCAATTTGTGTACATAAAATAGGTACAACTTTGAATGGAAACAGTTTAACAAAAAAAAAAAAAAAGAAAGAAAATGTCAGTGACAAAGCTAGCAATAAGAAAACTTTTTGTTATGTGTGACTGTTATCATTCTGCAGGAAACTGAAAGGGGGAGAGAAAAAAAAAAGATGGGAAGGTAAAGAATTGACATTTCAATGGAGAAAGTTGATGGACAAATAAGGGACAGTGGTGTCTATTCTTGATCCTTCCTGCACCATTAGACGTTACATAAAACTTGTCATGTTTTTTGCCACCCATCTCTATTCTGGGCGAGATATTCGATCTTATCTGAGTCTATGCTTGCCAACTTTGCTTCTCTTATAAGTGTTCATTTTAGTGTCTCTATAGGTATTCCACTTTTTCTGTATCCTGATGTTTTCCATAGAAGAGCCTGTTTTGGAATTCTCTTGTTGTCTCTTATCTATACATGCCCGTCATATGTCCACCTTCACTTCCTAATTGTAGATGAGATCTTTGGTTGCATGGCCTTTTCTCTTATAGCAGTACTAGTCTTGAATTCATCCCAATACACACAGAGTATTATTCTTAAGCATTTGTTTTCAAAAGCGTTTAGTTTTTTCCTCAATCTCTTTTGTTGTTTTCCAGCTTTCAAATGTGCTGGTAAGTGTTGATAATATGTTTTAGTTGAATATTCTAAGTTTGGATCTTTGCTTAGAATTTTTGATTTCCATATTTTGTCCAGGTTTTAAAAATTTGTTGCTGCTTTTGTTATCCTGCTTCTGATCTCATTCTTTGTGTTGTCTGTTACATACAGATAAATATTCACTTTATTTGTTATTGTGCATTTTCTACTGTCTGTTTGTAGATTTTTCTAGGGGATGCAAAAAAAAAAATGCATTGTCCCTTTAAGGATTTTTTTTAATATGGTTTCAGGAGATGTGTCAAGGGCAGACCAAGAAGATGGTTTCAAGACATCAAAGAAACCTTTAACTTGATAACAGAGAGTTGTGGAAGATCTGGCTAGCGATAAAGATTCTTCAGATGGGCTGTGATGAGAGAAACTGCAGCTCGATGTTGACACATTCCATTGTATTACCTTGATAAGGATATTATTTAAAACTTTTAGATAGGAAGCTTAAGATTTGGGTTAGAATAACAAGTCCCTTGATAGTAGTAGTTTATGATCAGTGAGTGCAAGTGCAGGTTTACTTCATGCCTTCCTAGACTTATGAGGAATATGATGTTATGACCATATTTGTCTATTGCCAATGGCATATTTTTGGATGATGTGTCTGTACCAAACAAAGTGTTGCCCAAATTTCCCAGAAATCTGTATTACCCACTTTTAGAGGCTTGGCAAACCCTGAAGCCTTGTCAATCCAAAAGTAGATATCCACCACTTATAATGAGTGAAAACTATAGAAGTTAATGATTAGAAACACTGATAGATATATATATATATATATATATATATATATATATATATATATATATATATATATATATATATAGTTAATTCCCCTTCTTCTTAATCCTCTGAACTCTGGTCGGAGTATAGGGTACTAAGAAGAGATCTCCACCCAATCTGGACTGCAACAAGCATGGACAACTCTTGTCAGGACCTGCCAGCCTCTTTCATTTTATCATATTTGGTGGGGGATTGTGGTTGATCTTGAGACAGAGAGGTTGTGAATTCAGATCTCAGCTACACCAGTTGGGACTTTTATTTGTAATTTCTCTCATTGGCATCTACCTCTGGTCTCAGCAGCGAGGCCCAGCTTGAAACGTCAATCACTCATTGATGCCAAAAAAATATGAGTACCACCGAAGATGGAGTTATCTGTCTGTGGGGTGAGGGATCCTTGTGCACATGGCTGCCAGGGAAAAATGGGTTAATGCGCAAAATTCAGTTCATAGTCTCTAGGAACTTCTCCGGAGGTGAAACCTGGTGAATGTTTAAATTTAAAAAATCATGTATGGCTCATTGCCATGTTTCCAATGGTCTGCCTCTTCTTCGTTTGCCAGGAGGTGTCCATGTTTAGGCTAGTTTCGGATGCCTGGTTTGTTCCATTCATGAATGTTGCCTAGCCATTTCCATCATCTTTTCAATTTTTGACTGATGTTGTTAATACCTGATCTTCTGGTGACTTCTTTGTTTATAATGTCTTGATCCACACATGTTTAGAATCTTCTTCAGACAGCTACCTTCAGATCCTCCTCCTACTGGTATCCATTGGCACACACAAAAAAAACAATTGTTACAGAGTGGGCCTAAAGTCCCCTTCCTAAGAATGTCTTGTCCTTATTGTTTCTTTGTAATTGGGTACTCATTATTTGTGATTATTATGTTTAGTCTAGAGAAGTGAGTGGTGGTGATATTGGTGTGTGGAAGGGAAGTATGGTCTTGATGACAAGTGTTGGAGAAGTTAAATATCCTGGATTTAAACTTACTGACAGAGTGAGCATGCTGCTGGCTAAGTTAAAAAGTACTGGAAGTGTTTGTGATGTATCGTACTTAAGGCAGATTTTTATCTTAGATACAAGAAGTTGTGGTGGCAAAAAAGTGTAGCAGTCTTCTTTTTTTTATTTCTTTTTTCATCTTCATTTGCCTTTTGGCGTCGAGGGGAGATTTTGTGGTTTCTTACTCATCTATTGGCATATCTCTGAGTGTTTCTTATCATCATCACTGAGTGCCGTCTCCGCATCGAAGGTTGGCAACCATGGAGCGCCATTCCACTCTGTCTCTTGCTTTGATGGTGCAGATTGTCATAGGTTGACTTGTCCATCTTTTGATGTTACTTGTCCAAGTTAGTCTTGGTCTACCTCTGTTTCTTTTACCTTGTATTTTCCCTTTCGATATTACTTTTATTAGGCTGTTGTGTCTTTTAACATCCCGCAAAAATTTCATCTGTCATGTTCTAATTGTGTTTATTAGTTCTCTTTTCATGTTTAGTTTTAAAAGTAATTAAAATCATTTGTTTTCTTTTCTTTCCATCCAATTCTACCTACTCTTCTAAAATCCACATTTCAAAGGCTTCAATTTTCTGTTCTGTTTTCTTGTCTAATGTCCATGTTTCTGCACCATACAGGAATATTGAGATGTAACATTTTGCTATTCTTAGTTTTAGCCATGGTGTTATTTGTTTTGATGTTAGTATATTTTTCATGGCATTGAAATTACTTTTTGCCATACCTATTCTTTTGTTTATTTCAGTTATATATTTTCCACGACTGGTTATAGTATGTCTCAGGTAGTTGTAGCGCTGAACTGTCTTCAGATGTATTCCTTCAACTTTGATATTTATTTGTAGGTCTTGAGTATTTTCTTTGTTTATGATCATATTTTAGTCTTTTTTATATTCATATCTAGTCCATGTTTTTTTCTTGTCATGTTTATTACATTAAGTAATTGTTGTAGATCTTTATGATTTTCTGCTAGTAGTACAGTATCATCAGCATATCTTAGGTTATTGATTATCTTTCCATTAATTTGTAGGCCTGGCATCTCTCTGATGTTTTTGAAGATTTGCTCAGTGTATAAATTGAACAAGCTTGGTGATAGGATGCATCCTTGTCTTACTCCTCTTTTTATATCAATGTGTGTTGAGTTCTGCTTGTCATATTTTCTTGTTCCTTTTTGCTCCCAGTAAAGTGACATATTAGTCATATGTCTGTATCGTCCAGATTTATATCTTTTATGCAGTCTATAATTGATTATGGAGTATTCTATCAAAAGCTTTGGTGTAGTCTGTGAAGGCATATATTGGTTTGTTTAGTTCTATGTATTTTTCAATCAATGTCCTCATGCTGATTATGGCTTCTTTTGTCCCACTGTTTTTCCTGAATCCAAATTCTGAATCCTTCCCTGTATAACTTGAGTGTTTCTAGCATTCTGTTTATCCACCTTTTTCTTGGTCTGGTGTTCTCGTATCATTTGTTGGTAACTCGTTGTGTTAGATTTAGTTTTTTGTCTTATCACATCCCTGAACCACTTGATCTTTTGTCGTTTCATGTATTCAGTAGCTGAACTCTCCATTTCTGATCTGATCTCCCATTTGTTTCCTGTCATGCACCTGACACACTTCATTTCTCTTGTGGTGTGCCAATCATCTCTGAAATTAATTATGTAGAATCTTCAGAACTTGCAACAGCTGACTGAAGATTTTCTTGGTTATCATCATCATCAAGTGCCATCTCCACATCAAAGGTTGCTACTATGGAGCACCATTCTGCTGTCTCTTGCTTTGATAGTGCAGGTTGTCATAAGCTCACTTGTCCATCTTTTGATGTTACTCATCCATGTTCGTCTTAGTCTGCCTCTTTTACCTTGTATTTTCTCCACCAAGATTACTTTTCCTTGGCTTTCTTTGAAATAGTACATGATGATGCTCCAATCTTTGTCACGCTGGTAAGCCATATTTGTCTTTTGTGCCCTGAACATGCCTCTTGAGTAGCACACTCATTGCTGTTTTTGCTTTCTGAGTTGTTGATTATTTCTGATTGTTCTGCCCCATCTACCATCACTGTAGGCACAATTGTTGTTGAAATAGATATTTACTTGTCCAACCACGAATGCACACGGTCTATTGATGATAGGTCAAACACATAAACAAAAGAAGAATAAATAATATATCACTGAAATATTGATAAAGTTAACATTCAATCCGCTCGTAAGATGTAAACATAACTACAACAGGGAACAGCAGCACATTATTTCATTGACTGTCATGTAAATCATTTCAATACGCCTGCAAGAGCCAAGCCAGGAAAATCTCCATGCAGCCGCCATGACATGTTTTTCCATTTTCTAGTCCAGTTGTATATTCAATATAAACACAACAAACAATCACGTTGTCATTTTATTGTCAACAGAAAATGTTTGCAGTATTGCTCTTAGCTCTTTTACTCATACAATCCTTTTATGAAACAGGTGAGAACATCAACATAGAAGATGTATTCATAAACTGTAATGTATTAGACATATGATATATTGTGATGTGAACATGCTGCATTGTCAACACAAATTTGCTCAAAATTGCTACACTTTCATTGTTGCATTGGCTCCATGTCAGGCTGTGTAGTTTCATGTGAAGCTGTGTGGTTATATATTTTCATTTGAGTTTTGTTTTAAACTGCTTTACTTTCATCACAGTTGTGAAGCTTGCACCTTATCAAGAATTGTCATTGTTCAATATAGCATTAAATGTGAAGAATACATAATCTTTATTATTAGTTGATTTGTTCACAGTTATATTAACATAATTTAATCACTCAATAAATACACAAATCTTTGACAATGGTTTTATTTTTTTCATATTCATTAAAAACACACAGATGCACACACAGTAAAAATGGCTTCAAATATTTTGCTTTTATTTATAGACTAAGTAAGGAGGAATGTTGCTGGAATGAAAAGAAAAGATAAATATATATATTTATACAAGAAAATGAAATTAAATGACGACCAACAGTAAATGACGATAATGGGACCATAAATACTCAAGAGGTGGGCAACATGAAATTAGGAAATTTACCAGGTCTAGATAATATTATGAGCAAAGAAGAGATGAAAGCTCTAGGAGAATATGGAGTTGCAACATTAACAAAACTGTTGAAAGGCATCCTCACATGCAGATATATATATATATATATATATACACACACACACACACTAGATCTACTGAACTATCTGTAGGTGATCAAATAAAATCTTATGTGTTGATATCTCTCCAAAGAAACCTGGTGCTATGGAATGCGATATTCTTTGTGCAATAAGTTGTATGTGTTGTTATATGACTAAGATATTACTCAATACAAATCACGTGAAGAGTGAGAAGCAACAGCAGATAAGAATGTATTGATGAACGATGTAGATTTTGTGAAGCAATACCATGAACATTTGAAAGGGACATTGAGCTCTAACCTGAACAGCAAAATAAATGGATGTACTAGTCTCAATAAAAGTTTCCTGAAGGCAATAGTGAGTGGTACAGTATGAATTTGCCTGGAATAATCATGACAAGTCACAACCTTCTATTTACAGCTAACGACGTTAAGGGGGGCTTCACAGCCACCTCGTCTGGTAGGGAGAGTCATGTGCTACAGGTGACACCCGATCGTCATCAAGCAACTGTATGCAAGATCAAAAATAAAGAGACACTAGCAATAGGAACCTGGAACATTAGATCAGCATTCCAGGTTGGAAAACTAGAAAACATCAGTCACGAAATGAAGAGAATGAAATTGAACATCTTGGGACTATGTGAAATGAGATGGACAGGGGCAGGATTATTACAACGCGACAGTGGAAATGTAATTTACTCTGGGGGAACCACACACGAAAGAGGAGTAGGCATCATGTTAGATAGAGAAAGAAGCAAAACAGTGAAAGGATTTTGGCCAGTATCAGACAGAATTCTGCGAGTAAAATTGAGTGGCAGACCAATGGATATCAACATAATTCAAGTTTATGCACCAACAAGTAATAGCGAAGAAGAAGACATTGACACTTTTTACGAGGAGCTAGAGGCGACCATGGAACAGTGTAAATCCCATGAAATAACTGTTGTATTAGGGGATTTCAATGCAAAGGTAGGAACAGCTAAAGTGCAAAATGTGGCTGGGGGCATGGCCTTGGCGAGACGAATGACAGAGGGGATAGATTGGGCAAAGACACATGAAATGATTATAGGTAACACCTGGTTCAAACAACACCCTAGGCGACTATGGACATGGCAAAGCCCAGACAAAAAAGTACACAATCAAATTGATTTTATACTGGTACAGAGAAGATTTAGGAATGGACTAACGTCTGTTAAAACAAGACCAGGAGCAGATTGTAATAGTGACCATGTACCAGTAGTTGGAAAGATAAGAATAAAACTACGGAAGGCACAGAAATCACCAAGAAATATATAATTAGAACTAGATATGCTAAGAGTAGATAAGCAGATGAGTGATAAGTACAGCATGATAGTATAAAATAGATATAATGCTATTGAGAAAATACAGGACATCCAGGAGCAGTGGGAAATGCTCAAACAATCGATTCAGCAAACATCAAAAGAAGTAATACCAGTGACCAAAAGAATCAACAAAAAGAAATGGATGACAGAAGAAATATTACAACTAATGGACGAAAGAAGAAAACATAAGAAAGAAGAACGGACATACAAAATATTGCACAAAGAGATCCAAAACAAGTGCAGAGAAGCAAAGGAAGGATGGTTAAAACAGAAATGTGAAGAAATGGAAAAACAACAAAAGAAAGACCCAAAATTTATGCACAATCAGTTAAATGAATTAACAGGAAGAAAAGAAGTAAAAGTTTCAGGATGTGTGAAATCAATGGAAGGAAATATAATAATGGGACAGGAGAAGACAATGGAAAGATGGACAGAATATATCAGTCAACTCTATGATGATGAAAGACCAGAATTAAACAATTCAAATGAAGACACAGGACCACTAATAATGCAGAGTGAAGTGGAGGACGCAATTCAACACATGAAAAGAGGCAAAGCTCCAGGTCCTGACAATATAACAATCGAAGAGATAAATGCATTAGGAGAGTTGGGAGTACAAGTCATAACAAAATTACTCAATGACATATATAACACTGGACACATACCCGAGGATCTACTAAAATCTATCTTTGTAGCCATACCGAAGAAGTCAGGCGCCACTGATTGTGAAGACCATCGCGCTATTAGTCTCATGAGCCATATGACTAAAATATTACTAAGAATAATCATGAGACGTGTAAGGAACAAAATGAAACCAGAAATAAGTGAGGAACAATGTAGATTTGTGGAAGGAAAGGGCACCAATAACGCAATATACATCTTAAGGACATTGATAGAAAGATCTATATATGTGCTTTATAGACTACACGAAAGCATTTGACAAAGTAAAGCATGTGGAAATAATCAATATGCTGGAGAAATTAAACATTGATGGCAAGGATCTGCGAATCATAAAAAACATGTACTGGCAACAAACAGCAGCTATACGAATTAACAACCAAACAGGACAATTTCAATTTATAAAATAAGGAGTCAGACAAGGCTGTGTTCTGTCACCGGACTTGTTTTCACTTTACAGTGAATATATTATGAGATCAATAGTAGACAAAAAAGGAATTGAAGTCAACGGTCACAACATAAATAATTTGCGATATGCGGATGACACAGTCTTAATAGAAGAGACAGAGAACGAACTACAAGAAATGATAGACATAATAGTAGAAGAAAGCAACAAGAAAGGTCTCAGTCGGAATAGTAAGAAAACAGAAGTAATGGTTATATCGAAGAAACAATCATCACCATCATGCAGTATAAAAATAAACGAGACAAATCTAAAACAAGTGCAACGTTTCAAATACTTGGGCACAATAATTACATCAGATGGGAGATGCAGCACAGAAATAAAAAGCAGAATAGCTCAGGCCAAAATAGCATTTCAGAAAATGAAAAATATCTTATGCAACAAATCTATGTCAATAAAAATTAGAAAGAGAGTTCACCGGTGCTATATAGAAACAGTTCTGACCTATGGAAGCGAATCATGGACAGTAGACAAACAAATGAAAAGACGGTTAGAGGCCACAGAGATGGGATTTCTCAGAAGAATGTTGAAAGTTCCCTGGACAGATAAAAAGACCAATTAGGAAGTTCTCAAAGAGGCCAACACAAAAAGGGAGCTCTTAAAAAACATCAGAAAGAAGCAATCAACATTTTTCGGGCACATCATGAGAAGAGGAAAGTTGGAATACTTGGTTACAACTGGCAAAATAAAAGGAAAGAGAGATCGCGGACGACAAAGAGAGAAAATACTGGATAGCTTGGTGTCATGGCATGGAAAACAGTCAACAACAGAACTGATACGATGCACTGTAGATAGAAGATTGTGGAGGGACATGATCGCCTACGCCAACCGGCAGGGTACATGATGATGATGATGATTTTTATTTCAAATTATTCTTCGATGCCAACGAAATTTCAGGAAAAGCATGACCGCTAGCTCAGACTGAAATCTACAATACAAATTGTGGGGAGATGTTCGCATAACGAACTTAACTTGAAAAACTTGTGCGAGTAATGGGGTTTATGAATACTAGGTTTCTAATCGGCATGGGAATGATATTAACTTTAAATACACCATAGTCGAGGTATGGAGCAATTTAGGGGAAAACTGCATTCAAAAGTAAGGCAACAAAGCTTTTATGCATTCATCATCATCAAGTACCGGGCCTACTGGCGTAGGTGATCATGTCTCTCCACAACTTTCGATCTCGGCAGCTATTTATCATTTCTGTTGTTGACCTTCTGCCAAGCCATTCTCTTAAGCTGTCTTGTTATTTTTTTCTCTTTGCATGCATTATTGTGCATTAAATCTATTTATTGTAATGGAGATAAGGAAAGAAGTTCTTCACTTAGTTATGTAGAGTCAGTATTGACTTGTGGATGTGAATCATGGACACTCGGACAACAGTCATGTGTGTTACCGGGGCCTCATTATGAGGGAAGTAAAGAATAGTGGCACTGTGACCTTCCAGGCATGTCGTAAGAGGCGACTAAGGAGGTTGATCGATGGATTGACAAGCTGTCATTGTAAAAGGTATTGTTATGAAAACAGTGCCATAGATTTTAGAAGCAGTGATCTCTGCAATATGTGCCACTTTGGCACGCAAGGTTTCTGTTTTTTGAGATTGTGGTTCTGCCCTATGTGCCGTCTTCGGCTCGAAAGGACAATAGATAGATATAGAAACATGGTTTTACCAAATAATTTTGAAAATACACTGGACAGCTAAAAAGAGTTACAAGAACATTCATTCTGAAAGAGGCCAGAGCAAAATGAAGACTTTCCAATAACAGGAGCTTGAAACAATTCTTCTTGTAGTGAGAATGAAACAGCTGGAATATATTGAATCAATTATGTGAGGAGGAAAATACGGGCATTTGCAGAAAATTATCTGGTAATTAACATAGAATTGATAAACAGTTTTATATAAAGTTGTGGAGAGGCTTGATGACATACGTCAACAGGCACGTATTTGATGCACATTTTACAAGAAAATTCTATAACATTAAAAGTGGGGATAACCGTCATGAAATGTAAATTGACAATCACTTTGATAACGCGATGTTTTATCAACGATGGAAAACACTTGCAGAAAAAATGTTTACTGAAAGTAACGAATTATTATTGTCTTTCATTATCATACAAATTATTATTACACGTGTAGTCAATTATAGGAAAGCAACAACGCAAGAGAAAATGACTAAATTAGCTCACAGTTTGAGCAGTTGTAAGTTAATATTCATACTGCAACAAGAAAAAAAAAACACGAAACAAAGCAACGGAAAGTGTAATCTGCTTGATGGTTGTGTCCACAAGTCTGCTGCTTTTATTGATCCCATTAGGCTCAGGAAATTGTTAAACTCGAGGCACTGCTGTTAGTCGTCTTCATAAAACAGACCTGTTGGAGGAGATAATATGTACGAACAATTAAAGTAAAGAGCCCCGTTACGGTAAGTGGCGCATAGAGTATGGTGTTAGTGACCATAATTTTTACAGACCTTTGGCACATGATTTGTGGGGTTATGTGGTCAGTATTACGCCCGTGCCGCTTTACTTTACCAGAAAAAATTCCGGTACCCATTAAAGGCTGGGTGAACCTGGCAGCCGTCGGCCAGGATAGAACCCGACCTCTTATCCTTTGTAGTCCAGTTCACTAACCACCGAGCTATTGCGGCTTCCAAGATAATATGTACATAGACGTTATTGTGATATTGAATTTGGCAATCTTCTGCTCTGGATTCAACACGTGTGTGTTTATTATTTGCAAGATCTGTTTCCGGTCTCTTATTATAGTTAGCTTAGTAAGGAACATCCATTACCATTATTTGAAACCACTATATTTTTTTTTTCAACCTGAGATGTGTGAAGGCGAAGTACCACATTTTCATTGCTTCATATTCTAAATTACATTAAGCTCATCATCATGTACCGTGCCTGCCGGAGTAGGTGATCATGTCTCTCCACAACTTTCCATCTTGACGGTTATTTATCATTTCTGTTGTTGACCTTCTGCCAAGCCATTCTCTTAAGCTGTCTGGTATCTTCTCTCTTTGCTTCCCTCTATCTCTTCGTTCCTCAACTTTCCCAGTTGTTACAATGTAAATATATTCCAGCTGTTCCCTTCTTATTACATGGCCAAAAAATTACAATTGTTTCTTCCTAATATTGGAAATTAACTCTTGTTGATTTGGCCTCTTTCAGAACGTTTTAATTACTCCTTTTTAGCTGTCCATGGTATTCTCAAAATTCTTATGTGAAACCACAATTCTACAGACTCCAGTGATTTTCTTGTCTGTTGTCCTATTGACCATGATTCACATCAATATGTTAAGACTAGAACTCATCATCAAGTACCGGGCCTACTGGTGTAGGTGATCATGTCTCTCCACAACTTTCGATCTCGGCAGCTATTTATCATTTCTGTTGTTGACCTTCTGCCAAGCCATTCTCTTAAGCTGTATGTTATTTTTTCTCTTTGCTTCCCTCTTTCTCTTCGTCCTTCAATTTTTCCAGTTCTCACAATATATTCCAGTTGTTCTCTTCTCATTACATGGCCAAAAATGATGATTGTTTCTTCCTAACATTGGAAATTAGCTTTCTTTTTGCTTTGACCTCTCTCAGAACATCTTCATTACTCTTCTTAGCTGTCCATGGTACTCTCAACATTTTTATGTAAAACCACATTTCTACAGACTCCAGTGATTTTCTTGTCTGTTGTCCTATTGTCCATGATTCGCATCCATACGTTAAGACTGGCTCTACATAACATTTAAGAACTCTTTTTCTTGTTTCTATTGTCAAAAATGGATTGCATAGTATTTTCCTCATTTTTTGGAAAGCTGCTATTGACTGAGCCATTCTGCATCTCACCTCTTTTGTACATCTTCTGTCTGAGGTTAACTAAGTTCCCAAATATTTAAATTCATTTACCTGTTTTAATATTGTTCCACTTGTCTTTATTTTGCACTGAGGTGGTGTCTTTTTCTTTATTGTTACCATTACCTCTGTCTTTTTGCTATTTAAGGCTGAATCCTTTATTTTTGCTTTCTTTCACTATAATGTCAAACATTTCTTGTAACTCATTTTCACTCTTAGCGATTAATACTGTATCATCAGCATAAAAAAAAAAAAGTAATGTACCCCCGTCACGCCAAGTGGCGTATAGGGAAATATGGTGTTAGTGACCCTATATTTTACAGACCTTCATCACACGATTTTTGGGGTAATGTGGTCGGTATTACGCCCGTGCTGCTTTACTTTCCCAGTAAAAAATCCGGTACCCATTTAAGGCTGGGTGAACCCTACCCCTTGTCCTTTGTAGTCCAGTTCACTAACCACTGAGCTATCGCAGTTCCCGTATCATCAGCATACCTTAGATTATTTATATTATGACCTCCAATTGTTATTCCAGGCATGTCCTTTATGGATCTTAAAATAATCTCACTATAAATATTAAACAAATCTGGTGACAGCACACAACCTTGTCTAACAGCCTGTTTTATTTGTTGAAACATTCCCAATTGGTTTCCATTTCTTATGGCCGCTGTTTGTTGCCAGTATATGTTCTATATTATTCTTAGATCTGTGCTGTCTACGTTTATGCTTTATAAAATTTTGATTATTTCTTTGTGCTTTACTTTGTCAAATGTTTTGGTGTAATATATGAAACGTAGGTATAGATCTGTTTTCACCTCTATGGCTCTTTCTACTAAAGATCTTATGATATAAATGGCGTTACTTGTTCCTTTATCACTAACAAAACCACACTGTTCATCGCTAATTTCTGGACTGATTTTGTTTCGCACTCTTCGCATGATGATTCTTAGTATTATCTTAGTCATATGACTCATAAGAATTATTGTGCGATGATCATCACATTCAATCGCACCCGATTTCTTTTGTAGGGTTATGAATATTGATTTGAGCATGTATGTGTTCATTGTTCTTGCTGAAGCCCTACTGACACGGAACGTCGTTTGAGCTGTCCCTACCTACGTACAATTGTAACCATACCACTCCCCCCCCCCTCTTTCAACTTTAAATAGTTTGTGTCTCCGTTCACAACGTAGCGTGTAGTGTCTTGGTTTAACCACCCTAATGTCACCAGCCGTGTCCACACTCACAACGTATGCGTGTAGTGTGTTGGTTTAACCACCCTAATGTCACCAGACGTGTCCACACTCATAACGTTACCGTAGTGTCTTGGTTTAACTACCCTAATGTCACCAGCCGTGTCCAAACTCACAACGTATGCGTGTAGTGTCTTGGTTTAACCACCCTAATGTCACAAGCCGTGTCTACACTCATAACGCATGCGTGTAGTGTCTTGGTTTAACTACCCTAATGTCACCAGCCGTGTCCAAACTCACAGCGTATGTGTGTAGTGTCTTGGTTTAACCACCCTAATGCCATCAGCCGTGTCCACACTCACAACGTATGTGTGTAGTGTCTTGGTTTAACTACCCTAATGTCACCAGCCGTGTCCACACTCATAACGTATGTGTGTAGTGTCTTGGTCTAACCACTCTAATGTCACCAGCCGTGTCCACACTCATAACGTTACGGTAGTGTCTTGGTCTAACCACCCTAATGTCACCAGCCGTGTCCACACTCATAACGTATGTGTGTAATGTCTTGGTCTAACCACTCTAATGTCACCAGCCGTGTCTACACTCACAACGTTACCGTAGTGTCTTGGTCTAACCACCCTAATGTCATCAGCCGTGTCTACACTCACAACGTTACCGTAGTGTCTTGGTCTAACCACCCTAATGTTACCAGCCGTGTCCACGCTCACAACGTTACCGTAGTGTCTTGGTCTAACCACCCTAATGTCACCAGCCGTGTCCACGCTCACAACGTTACCGTAGTGTCTTGGTTTAACCACCCTAATGTCACCAGCCGTGTCTACACTCACAACGTTACCGTAGTGTCTTGGTCTAACCACCCTAATGTCACCAGCCGTGTCTACACTCACAACGTTACCGTAGTGTCTTGGTCTAACCACCCTAATGTCACCAGCCGTGTTCACACTCACAACGTTACCGTAGTGTCTTGGTTTAACCACCCTAATGTCACCAGTCAACTATAAATCGTTAAGTACTTAGGTAGCTTCCTGTTTTAGAACCTAAATAACTATTGTAATATCCCCCTCCAAGTAGCATCACGATACCAGCCTACCCGTTATAAGTTCGCTCTTTGTTATTATATTTTTCCTGTTAATTTCATCTGAAAGACTCACCTGCAACACAGGCTGTCAAGAAACACGCTACATTCCCCGCCAACATTGCTCTAAATACTATCTTGGACATATCTCCCTTTCTGTTGGGCGCCATGGCTCCTAAGGCGCCCAGCTGGACACCCATGGATGACAGATTAGAGAAACCACACAAGGCGTACGTGCTAATAACCACAGATCTTTCCTGGAAGTACAGAGAGAGAGACATAACTTTAAAGAATATTTGATCTTGTTCAAGTACACATGAGCTCATTCTCTACAGAGAACGAAAAGCTAATAAAATAAAAATAACAACAAAGACAATAATAATAGTAGTAGAAGTAGTTATGATAAAAATGCACTTTCTCATTAATGTAATAATAGTGTATGCAGTCATTAGCAGCTATATACATTACACATGAACACATCTGGTAAACATCAATTTCAAGATTAACTGAACTGAAGCTTTGTGCATATAGCGGGTTTGTAAACTAGCTGATTTCGGCCATGACCTACATTCCATTGCGTCCTTGAACGAGTAACATGCTCTTTATGGAATGTAGACCAACTAGAGTGTAAGCAGAAGTATATATTGTAAAACTCAGCATTTATTACAAATAATAATTATTTTTTAGACAAGAATTTATATAAATAAAACTAGGAATAAAACATTACATTTTTTTTCATTCTCTCATTTACTTTTCAGCGTCGAAGGGATATATAATTTCGGGTCTTTTTCTCTTCTGTTAGCCTCTATCTATCTATCTATCTATCTATCTATTGACCTTTCGAGCCGTAACCGGCCCATAGGGCGTAGACCAAGATACACCTTCTCCTACATGAATTTTTTGTTCTAGCAGTTTTCTTTTAAAGATATTTTATCAAATCTCGCCATCTGTCTCTGTTCTGTGCAAGCAGTTCTATCTCATTGAGGGAGCCGACTCCTGCTGCTCTTGCCTCTCTCATCAATGTTCTTCTCAGTGTCTCCCTGGGTCTTCCTCTTTTTCTTTTACCTGTTGTTTCCCATATGAGGGCTTGCTTTGCTATTCGATTATTATCTCTTCTCATCACATGTCCAACGTATGACCATCGTCTTTTTGTATCAGGTCTACGTTTCATTAACAACATCGTTTATACGATAGCGGCTCTGTTAGCCTCTGCTGTTGTTATATTTCCTAGTGTTTCTAATATTCCGTCAGTCCATCTTTTTCGTGGTCGATCCTTGGGCCTGGTGTTCTCGCAACGTTTATTGAAGGTTCGTTGTGTTGTGTTTTGATCTTTCTTGTCACGTGACCAAACTATTTTATCTGTTGCTTCTTTATATATTCTATGGCGGGGGTTATTCCTAGCTTTTTTCCCCTCAGTTCTTTATTTCTACTCTTACCTCTTAGGCCGTTTCCTGTCATTCGTCTAACACATTTTATCTCAGTAGAGGTTATTTTTCTTATTGTTCTTACATTTAGGGTCCAGGACTGGCATTGGTAGCATAATTGGATGAAGATTGTGTTTTAGAGTACCCGATTTGCCTCTGAAGTTACTTCCTTGTTGAACATTAGTGGTGATAGCTGTCCAATGATTTGACAAGCTTTGATGCCTCTTGAGTCTATTTCTGCTGTTTGTGAATTGTCGTTTGTCACTAGATTTCTTAGGTATTTGAATTCTTCTACTTGTTTTAGTTGTCTGACGTCTATAGTTATTTTAATGAACTGTTTCACTTTTGCGATATCCATGACTTCTGTTTTGTTGATGTTGGTTTTCATGTTGTATTTTATGTCTTCAGGCAAAAGCAGCTTTTAAAAAAAAATGAGGTATTACAGTGCAACCCATTTCTGACAATAGAAACAATGAAAAGAGTTCCTAAATGTTATGTAGAGCCAGTCTTAACATATGGATGTGAATCATGGACAATAAAATAACAGATATTTTGTTTGGATAGATTGGCGATGTAATAAGAAAGGAACAGCTGGAATATATTGTAACAACTAGGACAGTTGAGGGACGATAAGATAGAGGAAAGCAAAGATGAAAGATACCAGGCAGCTTAAGTGAATGGCTTGGCAGACGGTCAACAACATAAATTATAAATAACTGTCGAAATGGAAAGTTGTGGAGAGACATCATCACCTACGCCAGCAGGCATGGTACTTGATGATGATGATGCTTTTGTGCCTGCGCTGTTGAGTCTATTTAAGTGTTCATGTAGGTCTTATACTTTTCTATATATTTGTGTCTGATCGTCTTCAAATAGAAGCTCGTTGATCTCTTCTGTCTCTGATGGGTTGACTAATTTGCAAATATAGTCCATGTATATAAATAAACAGTGTGGGGGGAGGGGGATAGTACACACCTCTGTATTACACCTGATCTAACTTCGGAGTGGTCTGTGTACCCTACTACTGTTCTGACTGTGCAGTTGCTGTTGATTAGGTTCGTTAGATGTTTACTTACTCCGTATGGTGTTAGTATCTCCACAGTTCTTCTCTGTTTACACGTTCGAATGTTTTTTTCCTGGTCAATGAAAGCTATGTACAATTTTTGATTATGTTCTGTCGTTTTTTCTGCTAGCTGTTTTAATGTGAATAGAGCGTCAGTACATTCTCTGTTTTTCAGAACTCCATTTGAGAATCACTTAACTGTAGTTCTATTATTGGTCTCAGCCTTTTTCCCACAATTTTGGGGTATAACTTTCCTACATGGCTGAGAAGAGATATACCTCTATATTGATTGCAGTTTCTCTTGCTACCTTTCTTTTTCCATATTGGTACATTGATTGCATTTTGCCAGTCTTTGGCTTTTTGTTAGTGCCATGCTGCATTGAATATTCTGTGCAGCCATATAACTCCTGTTTTACCTGCTATTATTTCTACTGGTATGTTATCTATCCCCGGGACTTTATTTCTTGGTGCTTATTTGATTACTTTTTCGATTTCATCTTTCATGATGTTGGGTTCAGTGTTTGTGCATTTTTGCGTGGTTTTTGTTGCGCTAATGGTAGTTGATGCCATGTTTAATAGGTCTTCAAATTATTCTTACCTTAGTACAGTACACTGAAATGTAGAAACGAAACAACGCAAGACTGTTTCTTCTAAAGTTGCACGACGGTGTTTTTTTCTCGTTACCGCCACAGTTTAGTGCATCTGTCCTCAGCTTTTTTTTTTTATATGAGAGGGGTTTCTTAGCCTTCTGTTGCCCTTGACCTTTCTGCATGGCCCAGCAAGATTTTGCTGTCGAGTCGGAAAATTTGTTCCCAGCTAACAGGAGCAGTCTAACACATTCTTCATGCCTGGGCCTGTATCAAGATTGGTCTTTGTTAAGTGCACAACGGGACTTTTCACATACATGAGATTGTGACTATTTTGTTGTATCGAAACATTCCCCTTTGCTAAAGAAATAAAACGTAATGTACATTGTAACAGAGGTCGAGTGGTCGAATGGATGGGAAAGTACTGCCTTCTCCCAATAGTGTGACCGTGATTGTAGGCTCAAAACAGTTATTTTTTTCTGTTTTTTTTTTCAAGAGGTGCAGGGGATGTCTCATGGTGGTGAAATGAAATCTCCGATCAGAACACTTTGTGGCGAGCACACTGGGCCCTCAGTCTTTATTCTAGTCTGTTCATTTTAAACTACGAATCATTTCAGAGGAAGAGGTATGTTTACAGCACTCGGAAAAAATGACAAATAATCAACAACAGAAAAAGTGTTTAGTTTTGTGGTCCCTAGCGTTTGGCTTCTCGTGGCAAGGCGCTGTGCCAAAGGGTACGGGTTCGATCCTGCTTCGGACAATATATTGTTCTTTGTTGTTTTTTTCTGTTGTTTATTTGTCATTTTTTTCCGAGTGCTGTAAACATAGCTCTTCCCCTGAAATAATTCGCTGATTATCGCATCGGAAGTTTCCCTCTATAATAATATTCATTTATTGTTATTATTTGTTTCATTTGAAACTCCCGTTACTGACCCTACAAATGATGCAGCAATAGTAGCACCCCCAACCTTCACTTACTGTATCGTTACCACCAACGGCCTGATCGTTGAACCATACGGAAAGTCACACTCGATTGGCCTTACACTTTGACATGTTAATCAAGGCACTTTCTCTTTATCATTGGCAGTCTTTGGATGGCCTTTGCTTTAACTCTTTTAACTCTTTCAGTACGGAAGGTTTCTATCAATTTAGCGGTAGAAATTTCTGTGGCCAAATTTTTCATGTTTTTAAATATTTTCTACATGTCTACATTTATCTAACACTTAATATATTATATATGCATTTTTAGATAATTGGACAAGGAAATATATATCACCAATAAAAAGATGAGACAAATCTTGTAAAAAGAATATGGTTTGATAACGGTTTACACTAATAAAATTGAGAGTGACGCACTGTGCGGCAAACGTATATGACCGAAATCGGTATGGCGCATGGTGCGGCGAAACGTACGGAAAGAGTTAATATTGGGTTTCCAGGTGAGCCTATAGCCAAGGGTGACTCCCCAGGAATGTGTGTGTGTGTCGGTTTGAGGTATTGTAAGGTTTCCCAGCTTTAATGATGTGTTATCTTTGTGTGGGGAGAGTGAAAAGATGTGGCTGCAGTTTCCTATTGTTTATTTGTAGATCCCATGTCTCTGTCCAGTCTTCTGCCTTCTCCACTGTTTTCTGAAGCAGATAAGAGGCTGTAGTGACGTGTTCCAGGACTGTCCAGATAGCAAAGCCGTCTACGTGTAGGTTGTTTGACGCATGTTGGTGACATAATGTTGTGATGTCATTTATGTGTATTGGGAAGAGTGTGTGTTCTATAACACTTCCCTAGAACCCCTTCTTGCAATGTGACTGACTTGTTAAGACGATTGTTTGTTTTCACTCTGGTGGTTCTTTGGAAAAGGTAGTCTTGACCCAGGACAACCATATTTTGTGTGACTCCTGCTTGTAGCACCACCCATGAGAACCATATTTTGTGTGAGTCCTGCTTGTAGCACCACCCAAGAGAACCATGTTTTGTGTGACTCCTGCTTGCAGCACCACTCAGAATACCATATTTTGTGTGACTCCTGCTTGTAACACCACCCAGGAGAACCATGTTTTGTGTGACTCCTGCTTGTAGCACCACCCAGGAGAACCATATTTTGTGTGAGTCCTGCTTGTAGCACCACCCAGGAGAACCATATTTTGTGTGACTCCTGCTTGTAGCACCACCCAGGACAACCATATTTTGTGTGACTCCTGCTTGTAGCACCACCCAGGAAAACCATATTTTGTGTGACTCCTGCTTGTAGCACCACCCAGGAGAACCATATTTTGTGTGACTCCTGCTTGTAGCACCACCCAGGACAACCATATTTTGTGTGACTCCTGCTTGTAGCACCACCCAGGAGAACCATATTTTGTGTGACTCCTGCTTGTAGCACCACCCAGGAGAACCATATTTTGTATGACTCCTGCTTGTAGCACCACCCAGGAGAACCATATTTTGTGTGACTCCTGCTTGTAGCACCACCCAGGAGAACCATGTTTTTTGTGACTCCTGCTTGTAGCACCACCCAGGAGTACCATATTTTTTGTGACTCCTGCTTGTAGCACCACCCAGGAGAACCATAATTTGTGTGACTCCTGCTTGCACCACCACCCAGGAGAATGATGTTTTGTGTGACTCCTACTTGTAGCACCACCTAGAAGAACCATATTTTGTGTGACTCCTGCTTGTAGCACCACCCAGGAGAACCATATTTTGTGTGACTCCTGCTTGTAGCACCACCCAAGAGAACCATGTTTTGTGTGACTCCTGCTTGTAGCACCACCCAGGAGAACCATATTTTGTGTGGCTCCTGCTTGTAGCACCACCCAGGAGAACCATATTTTGTGTGACTCCTGCTTGTAGCACCACCCAGGAGAACCATATTTTGTGTGACTCCTGCTTGTAGCACCACCCAAGAGAACCATATTTTGTGTGGCTCCTGCTTGTAGCACCACCCAGGAGAACCATATTTTGTGTGACTCCTGCTTGTAGCACCACCCAAGAGAACCATGTTTTGTGTGACTCCTGCTTGTAGCACCACCCAGGAGAACCATATTTTGTGTGACTCCTGCTTGTAGCACCACCCAGGAGAACCATATTTTGTGTGACTCCTGCTTGTAGCACCCCACAGGAGAACCATATTTTGTGTGACTCCTGCTTGTAGCACCACCCAGGAGAACCATATTTTGTGTGAACTCCTGCTTGTAGCACCACTCAGGAGAACCATATTTTGTGTGACTCCTGCTTGTAGCACCACCCAGGAGAACCATATTTTGTGTGACTCCTGCTTGTAGCACCACCCAGGAGAACCATATTTTGTGTGACTCCTGCTTGTAGCACCACCCAGGAGAACCATATTTTGTGTGGCTCCTGCTTGTAGCATCACCCAGGAGAACCATATTTTGTGTGACTCCTGCTTGTAGCACCACCCAGGAGAACCATATTTTGTGTGACTCCTGCTTGTAGCACCACCCAGGAGAACCATGTTTTTTGTGACTCCTGCTTGTAGCACCACCCAAGAGAACCATGTTTTGTGTGACTCCTGCTTGTAGCACCACCCAGGAGAACCATATTTTGTGTGACTCCTGCTTGTAGCACCACCCAGGAGAACCATATTTTGTGTGGCTCCTGCTTGTAGCATCACCCAGGAGAACCATATTTTGTGTGACTCCTGCTTGTAGCACCACCCAGGAGAACCATATTTTGTGTGACTCCTGCTTGTAGCACCACCCAGGAGAACCATATTTTGTGTGACTCCTGCTTGTAGCACCACCCAGGAGAACCATATTTTGTGTGACTCCTGCTTGTAGCACCACCCAGGAGAACCATATTTTGTGTGACTCCTGCTTGTAGCACCCCACAGGAGAACCATATTTTGTGTGACTCCTGCTTGTAGCACCACCCAGGAGAACCATATTTTGTGTGAACTCCTGCTTGTAGCACCACTCAGGAGAACCATATTTTGTGTGACTCCTGCTTGTAGCACCACCCAGGAGAACCATATTTTGTGTGACTCCTGCTTGTAGCACCACCCAGGAGAACCATATTTTGTGTGACTCCTGCTTGTAGCACCACCCAGGAGAACCATATTTTGTGTGGCTCCTGCTTGTAGCATCACCCAGGAGAACCATATTTTGTGTGACTCCTGCTTGTAGCACCACCCAGGAGAACCATATTTTGTGTGACTCCTGCTTGTAGCACCACCCAGGAGAACCATATTTTGTCTGACTCCTGCTTGTAGCACCAGTCCTTCCTTTCATACAGTGTCAAAGGCACGGGAGAGGTCAAAGAAGAAAAGCCATTAATTTCTTTATTTTTTTCCTGGACGGCATTTTCTTTGTCTTGTGTGAGATCTGTTAGTTGGTCCTCAGAACTTCTTATTTGTTTGTATCCTGTTTGTGTCGGGGTGAGTTGTTTCCAAGTACCAGATAAGCCTTTTGTTGATCATCCTCTCCATCAGGTTAAGGAGCTTATGGTTTTTATAGTTTTTGGGATCTTTTTTGTCCTTTCCTGGTTTCATGATAGGCTGTGTATGGGCCTCCTTCCAGGTTGATGGAGCATGTCCTGAGTACCAACTTTGGTTAAAAATTCTGAGGAGAAATCCATCGCTTTTTGGGCGATGGGGCCCAGGTGTTTGATGAATTAATACGTACATCTGCTCCTGCAGCCTTTCTCTACTTCAAGCTCAGTGTACATCCTGGGGAGCAAACAAAAAGATACTAAAGCAAGTCAACACTGGAGCAGCCAAACCCATCTATGCCTCAAGCTCCTGGGCAACAGCGGCCAAGACGGAAAAATGAGACATAATCCAAAACATGGCAATCACAACAATCCTGGGAGCAATGAAAAGCATCCCACCATAATAATTGAAGAAAAAAAAACAGCAGATCTTGAGCCTCTAACACACCGCAGAAAATACAAAACTCTCATCCAGTTTGAAAAAGTTTAAAAGGCTCACCAGATCACTGACTACACCAAAAATTTCAAAACATAAAAAAAACAGACTTTTAACAAAGAACCCAAAACATCTTGCAAGGGAAACCTTCAGATAACACTCACATTCTTTAGAACCAAATATCCGTGCCAACCGCTCACACCCAAACCATGGCCGAACTGTTAAAAAAAAATAATAATAATAATCTAAGATGTTGTAGGAATAGTCTCCAAAAATGAGCAGTCCCAGACCGAAAAAGAGAACCCCATCACTCATCATGCACCAGGTAAAATACGCCAGCGATACAATCACACGGGTTTTCACGGATGGCGTCTCATAGAAGGGAGGCAGTGTCATCTATATAATCTACACAAGTGGAAGGAGAAAAAACATATTCTCTTCCAGCCGGAGAAAGGTACACACATTTTAGAGCAGAGGCAATAGCACTCCACACAGCGATACAAACTCTCCACACACAAGAGGCCCCAAGTCCAAAAATTGTCATTATTCTTAATGATGCAAAGTCAGTCAAACAAGCATTGTCACGCCTAAAACAGTACAAACGCATCCAAGGAATAAAGAACATAGTTCGCTGTCAGAAAAGGTAGAACTAGTCCTGTAATTTATACCAGCACACTGTGACATCCCTGGAAATGAGAAAGCAGGTAAACTCACAAAAGCAGGTGGAAGCCTTGAACAATCCAACCAACGTCAGAGCCTAAAAAACATATATAAACAATCCTGAATCAAACTAGAAAAGCAGAATGGAGGGAGTTGCACGGAAAATATGAGCCAGAACATGACAGCCTAAACAAGCTTAGCAGACATGAGCAGACCAAGACATTTAGCCTTCGAACAGGTCGTTGTGGCCTCAGAGCACATCTACACAAGATAGGACTCAGTGACGTTGCAACGTGTGACTGGGGAGCATTCAAACAAAGACCGGAGCATACACTACAGGACTGCAGCACTCTCAACACTCAAACACAAATCTGGCCCACAGAAACAACCTGACAGGCTATGGGGAACCGGAGGTGACCTCAAACGCACTGTCTTGTTCGTGACCCAAGTTGGTCTAAATGTCTAAATGCTTAGCAATAGCCGATCGCAGAATAAGAAGAAGATCACGACAGTCCCACCAAAGCCCTTTATATTTCATACGTAAACTGCGCTAAAGAATAACTGACCAAAACGTATTCGGGGCACTCTATGGAAACTATTAACAATAAGAAATTAAATGTTAAATAGCTCTTTAAGGCAAGGCGCTTGTCAGCAACTTAGTTGAAAGCCGTCAGCAACTTAGTTGAAAGCCGTCAGCAATTTAGTTGAAAGCCGTCAGCAACTTAGTTGAAAGCCGTCAGCAACTCATAGCTGATGGCGAGCGCCAGCATCGATGATCCAGAACCATCCAGACCCTATTCCACCTCTTTGCGGTGCCACCAGAAACAAACTATCTAGTCTGGCCAAACGATTAGAGACTGAAGTGGGAAGGAAACTAGATAAAAAAAAGTCGTGCGGAAGTCGGATGTTTTGGGCCGAAAGGCGCAGATATCACAGTTCTATTGCAAACCTCAACACAGCGCATCTACGCTCACTTAACGTTCTTTCAAAGGCGGATGACGATGCGGTTAGTCAATTCCTTTAGGAATCGTGGGTGAACGCCAAAAAAGAAATAAAGAAAATGGCGATCTGTTAGTGACGTGCCTTGTGTACTGTGGACCTTGTACATGACAAAGCCATGCACGCGTCTGCAGTAGGTACATGTACTTGTCAGAATTACTTCCAAAGTTGTTTTTGGCCTTCCTGTAGTCAAGTACATGATGGTAGCGAGAGTCGTATCTCATTAGACGGTAGCCATACAAGACCATTAAGTCTTCCTTACATGAACTTGTACAAGACCAACAAGTCTTCAATGTCGAACTTGTACAAGACCAACAAGTCTTCAATGTCGAACTTGTACAAGACCAACAAGTCTTCAATGTCGAACTTGTACAAGATCAACAAATCTTAAATGTCGAACTTACACAAGATCAACAAGTCTTCAATGTCGAACTTGTACAAGACCAACAAGTCTTCAATGTCGAACTTGTACAAAACCAACAAGTCTTCAATGTCGAACTTATACAAGATCAACAAGTCTTAAATGTCGAACTTATACAAGATCAACAAGTCTTCAATGTCGAACTTATACAAGATCAACAAGTCTTCAATGTCGAACTTATACAAGATCAACAAGTCTTCAATGTCGAACTTGTACAAGATCAACAAGTCTTAAATGTCGAACTTGTACAAAACCAACAAATCTTCAATGTCGAACTTATACAAGATCAACAAGTCTTAAATGTCGAACTTATACAAGATCAACAAGTCTTCAATGTCGAACTTATACAAGATCAACAAGTCTTCAATGTCGAACTTATACAAGATCAACAAGTCTTCAATGTCGAACTTATACAAGATCAACAAGTCTTAAATGTCGAACTTGTACAAAACCAACAAATCTTCAATGTCGAACTTATACAAGATCAACAAGTCTTAAATGTCGAACTTATACAAGATCAACAAGTCTTCAATGTCGAACTTATACAAGATCAACAAGTCTTCAATGTCGAACTTGTACAAGATCAACAAGTCTTAAATGTCGAACTTGTACAAAACCAACAAATCTTCAATGTCGAACTTATACAAGATCAACAAGTCTTAAATGTCGAACTTATACAAGATCAACAAGTCTTCAATGTCGAACTTATACAAGATCAACAAGTCTTCAATGTCGAACTTATACAAGATCAACAAGTCTTCAATGTCGAACTTATACAAGATCAACAAGTCTTAAATGTCGAACTTGTACAAAACCAACAAATCTTCAATGTCGAACTTATACAAGATCAACAAGTCTTAAATGTCGAACTTATACAAGATCAACAAGTCTTCAATGTCGAACTTGTACAAGACCAACAAGTCTTCAATGTCGAACTTATACAAGATCAACAAGTCTTAAATGTCGAACTTATACAAGATCAACAAGTCTTCAATGTTGAACTTATACAAGATCAACAAATCTTAAATGTCGAACTTATACAAGATCAACAAGTCTTCAATGTCGAACTTATACAAAACCAACAAGTCTTCAATGTCGAACTTGTGCAAAACCAACAAGTCTTCAATGTCGAACTTATACAAGATCAACAAGTCTTAAATGTCGAACTTATACAAGATCAACAAGTCTTCAATGTCGAACTTGTACAAAACCAACAAATCTTCAATGTCGAACTTATACAAAACCAACAAGTCTTCAATGTCGAACTTATACAAGATCAACAAGTCTTAAATGTCGAACTTATACAAGATCAACAAGTCTTAAATGTCGAACTTGTACAAAACCAACAAGTCTTCAATGTCGAACTTGTGCAAAACCAACAAGTCTTCAATGTCGAACTTATACAAAACCAACAAGTCTTCAATGTCGAACTTATACAAAACCAACAAGTCTTCAATGTCGAACTTATACAAAACCAACAAGTCTTCAATGTCGAACTTATACAAAACCAACAAGTCTTAAATGTCGAACTTGTACAAAACCAACAAGTCTTCAATGTCGAACTTATACAAAACCAACAAGTCTTCAATGTCGAACTTATACAAAACCAACAAGTCTTAAATGTCGAACTTGTACAAAACCAACAAGTCTTCAATGTCGAACTTGTGCAAAACCAACAAGTCTTCAATGTCGAACTTATACAAAACCAACAAGTCTTCAATGTCGAACTTATACAAAACCAACAAGTCTTCAATGTCGAACTTATACAAAACCAACAAGTCTTCAATGTCGAACTTATACAAAACCAACAAGTCTTCAATGTCGAACTTATACAAAACCAACAAGTCTTAAATGTCGAACTTATACAAAACCAACAAATCTTCAATGTCGAACTTGTACAAAACCAACAAATCTTCAATGTCGAACTTGTACAAAACCAACAAATCTTCAATGTCGAACTTATACAAAACCAACAAATCTTCAATGTCGAACTTGTACAAAACCAACAAATCTTCAATGTCGAACTTGTACAAAACCAACAAATCTTCAATGTCGAACTTATACAAGATCAACAAATCTTCAATGTCGAACTTGTACAAAACCAACAAATCTTCAATGTCGAACTTGTACAAAACCAACAAGTCTTCCCTGTCGGGCTTTGAATAAATTTCTTCTTCTCAATGGATGCACACCAGTATACAATTTTTAAATTTATTTTTCTTACCGGTCTTTGATTTTGGGGCTGTGCTCTCTCTGGTATAGTGTTGATGTGGGACTTTTTATGGAAGGTGAGAGAATAGCATGCTCCACATAAAAACATGTGTATACACAAATAACACAATAGACTACAGCACACGCGCATGTGTTCTCACAGACTTACAGAAATGATTCCGTTTTTCAGCACAGTTCCTGTGTCACTGAGTATGATATTGTCACCTTCCCAGTACCAGATGCCTGTCAGGCCATCCGTGACGTTGGCTGTAACGTTTGCCAGGTAGTCTTTTAGGATTTGTCTGTTGTCGATGTACACTGACAGGTCGACGTATGCCTACGATCAGACAATGACTTTGTTTATGACAATGTTAATTATCATAATTACAAACTTTCTATTTGACACTTTGTACACGCGTTAACAAATACTTATTTGCGTGCTGTTATAATGAACCAAATCTCAATAATACGTCAACTGTTAATAATTTCACATTAATTAATTATATTACTAATAGAGCTTTGGGAAAAGAACATAAAAGAGAGGAAAAATGAAAAACTTTTTTTGAATTTAGTTCATGTATATATATCATCATCAAGTACCGGGCCTAGTGGCGTAGGTGATCATGTCTCTCCACAACTTTCGATCTCGGCAGCTATTTATCATTTCTGTTGTTGACCTTCTGCCAAGCCATTCTCTTAAGCTGTCTGTTATTTTTTTCTCTTTGCTTCCCTCTGTCTCTTCGTTCCTCAATTTTTCCAGTTGTTACAATATATTCAAGTTGTTCTCTTCTCATTACATAGCCAAAAAATGATGTTTGTCTCTTCCTAACATTGGAAATTAGCTCTCTTTCAATATAGGCTTTGAAAGCACTTAAGAAATGCAACACACAGGGCTTTCTTCAGCCGGAAAGCTTTCCACTATACTTTTCAGATGTTGTCCTTTCTATGATAACGTTTTATGTACATAGCAAACTGTGATTGCTTGTCTCGTATTTTCTTTTAACTGTTAAGACTTTAACCATTCTAAGATGCATGTTTTATGTATATAGTAAATTATGATTGCCCGGACTCGTAGTTTTTAAAAAAAATTTAGTAACGATTGTAGATACTAGATACGTATATCAGTTGGTACTCGCACCAAATTTGTAATAAAGATAATTAACTGGACTGAATGATCGACACTCCCTTGAGGTCGGTCACGCCTTTAGTAAAAAATTCTTATCATGTCTGCCTTCTCCCTACTAGTAATAAAGACATAGCTACATCAATCACTAATTTAAAACAAAAGAATGGTTTCATTCTCATTATCAAAGACGCTGCAACCTCAGTTTGGTTATTTGAACCTCAGTTTGGTTATTTGGACCTCAGTTTGGTTATTTGAACCTCAGTTTGGTTATTTGAACCTCAGTTTGGTTATTTGAACATCAGTTTGGCTATTTGAACCTCTGTTTGATTATTTGAACCTCAGTTTGGTTATTTGAACCTCAGTTTGGTTATTTGAACCTCAGTTTGGTTATTTGAACCTCAGTTTGGTTATTTGAACCTCAGTTTGGTTATTTGAACCTCAGTTTGGCTATTTGAAAACTTGTAAACGAAGAGTGATCCTTTTTTTTTTAAATCACAAAGCTGTAGAAGTAGTTGAAAATTTCAGCTTTAAAGGAGTGACCTCAGAGAAGAGGGTATGCTATTAATGAACAGATGCGATTCGCTCTTTTGATCTTTTTCTTGACAGATGTAAGTAAATCAGAACTTCAAAGCCTCGTATAATACGATTTTCTCGTTTTATAGAATGTGGTTAGTCCCGGTATACCATCCATCCATAATTTATATATATATATATATATATATATATATATATATATATATATATATATATATATATATATATCAGGTATTACGAGCAACATAATTGTGTACCACAAATTCATTGAGGAATGTTTTTGTTCCAACCAACTGCCCAACGACTCGACAGTCCTCCTGGTCTACTCCCATCAGGAATGCCAGCGGCCAGAAGATGTAGGAACAAATCAGCTGAAATAAAAACAGATAATAAAAAAATATAGTCAAGGATATAATTATCAAGAAACCATTGAACTAATCACATGGCCAAGGAGATACAGAAGTGAATTGAGTTTAATGCATCGGACAAAAACACGAGCTGTTCTTTTTTCTTCTTTACTTCCTGATTTGCCTTCCAAGGTCGAGGGGAAATATAATTTGCGGTCTTTTGATCTTCTGTTCGCTTCTGCCTCTGTTATGTTTCTAATATTATAGTGCTTCTAATATTCTATCGATCCATCTTTTTCGTGGCCGACCTTTGGGTCTGGTATTCTCGCAACGTTTATTGAGGACTCGTGTTGTGTTTTGATTACTCTGCCTTGTCAAGTGGCCAAACCATTTGATCTGTTGTTTCTTTATATATTCTATGGCGGGTGTTATTCCTAGCTCTTTTCTCAGTTCTTCTATTCTGATATTGTCTATTGGCTGTTTCCTATCATTCGTCTAACTCATTTCATCTCAGTTGTGTTTATTTTTCTAACTGTTCCTGCTTCTAGGGTCCAGGACTGGCATTGGTAGCACAACATTGGGTTGAAGATAGTATTGTACTGTGCCCGTTTTGCCTGTAGAGTTATTTCCTTGTTGGTGAATAGTGGTGATAGCTGTCCAATGATTTGAACGAGCTGTTAGCTCTAATAAATGGTTGAAGTGACGAGCCGCAATGGTTTCCTTGTTGTCACGATTCCTGCCAGAGACGATGGGAGTTGTCTACCCACGGAGAGAAGAGTCACCCGATTGTGAAAAATATAATGATAACAATAAGCGAATCTGACTTGTATAGTCTTTAAATAACATCGTATGTGTTTTTGCATATGTAAATAAGGGGTCAAACGTATATCATCATCATCATCGTCATCATCAAGTACCGGGCCTACTGGCGTAGGTGATCATGTCTCTCCACAACTTTCGATCTCGACAGTTCTTTATAATTTCTGCTGTTGACCTTCTGCCAAGCCATTCTCTTAAGCTGTCTGGTATTTTCTCTCTTTGCTTCCCTCTATCTCTTCGTCCCTCAATTTTTCCAGCTGTTACGATATATTCCAGTTGTTCTCTTCTCATTACGTGGCCAAAAAATGATGATTGTTTCTTCCTAATATTGGAAATTAGCTCTCTTTTTGCTTTGATCTCTTTCAGAACATTTTCATTACTCTTCTTAGCTGTCCATGGTACTCTCAACATTCTTCTGTGAAACCACATTTCTACAGAGTTCAGTGATTTTCTTGTCTGTTGTCCTATTGTCCATGACTCACATCCATATGTTAAGACTGGCTTTTCATAATATTTAAGAACTCTTTTTCTTGTTTCTATTGTCAAAAATGGATTGCATAGTATCTTCCTCATTTTCGGGAAAGCTGCTTTTTCCTGAGCCATTCTGCATCTCACCTCTTTTGTACATCTTCCATCTGAGGTTAAAAAAGTTCACAAATATTTAAATTGATTTACCTGTTTTAATATTGTTCCACTTGTCTTTATTCTGCACTGAGGTGATGTCTTTTTCTTTGTTATTACCATTACTTATGTCATTTGCTATTAAGGCTGAGTCCTTTATTTTTGTTTTCCTTCACTATAATGTCCAACATTTCTTGTAACTCATTTTCACTCTTAGCGATTAAGACTGTATCATCAGCATACCTTTGATTATTTATATTATGACCTCCAATTGTTATTCCAGGCATGCCCCTTATGGATCTTAAAATAATCTCACTATAAATATTAAACTAATCTGGTGACAGCACACAACCTTGTCTAACACCCTGTTTTATTTGCTGAAACATTCCCAATTGGTTTCCAGGTCTTATGGCGGCTGTTTGTTGCCAGTACATGGTCTTTATTAGTCTTAGATCTTTGCTGTCTACGTTTATGCTTTCTAAAATTTTGATTATTTCTTGGTGCTTTACTTTGTCAAATGTTTTGGTGTAATCTATGAAACGTAGGTATAGATCTGTTTTCACCTCTATGGCTCTTTCTACTAAAGATAGTATGCTATGTATGGCATTGCTCGTTCCTTTACCTCCAACAAAACCACAATATGCATCGCTAATTTCTGGATTGATTTTGTTTCGCACTCTTCGCATGATGATATATCAAATGTATATATTATATATATATATAAAGACAGAGAGAGAGAGAGAGAGAGAGAGAGAGAGAGAGACGTATACGTGGTTCATAGAGAACCGCTTTGACTTCCCAGAGAGCAGCTCTTAATCATGAAGGAGAAAAATTGTGAAGACACCAAAAGTGCTACACAAAGTTTCCCCAAGCCGACAACGGAAGTGTCTGTGTAGGACCGAAAGGCGCACAGATCGTGGCGTGTCGTAAACTAGCGACACAACGCTAGCTCGCCTACTTAACCGGTGAACGCTGAACAACAGATCTCAGGTAAAATAACATTTTTATACGAGTATAATAATATATATGATGATATAATCAATGATTGTAATAAGTAACGTAATGTAATGATCTCTCATTGAAATATTCACACATTCTTACATTTGACAAGAGGAAGATCAACAATAGAGATGCTTTAATAAGAGTTTACAGTCACATGACCATATTGTTGTCATGAATTGGAATAACATTGCGAAAGATACCGAAATAGAAGCTGCAAGCGTCAAAGTTACTTTTTATAATGGACTTGGCTGATAAACCGTGTATGTGGATGCGCAGATGTAGTCAAATCAGCAGAATGACGACGCAGGTCGAGGTGCTGTTTTCCGTAATGGGATTCCACCGCGTGACAGGAGGCGTTCACATTGAAGACCTGTGACTAGGAGATTAAACTTTGAGAGATTTACTTTCCGTTGAGATATAGCACATTCTTGTTGTATAACTCGCTATAGAGAATATAATATTGTCAAACCGTAAATATCTTTTGAGCCACTCAATATTTGTAAAGTCACGTTGAAACACCTGACGAAGCCGGTCACGTTAGAAAACTTTTGGAAGCTTTTAAGGTTGAACTTAAGTTTTCTTTGATTTTAATAAAGCGCACGCGCACACAATAACGCACTCATTGTTGTTCATTATAAATCTTAGCGTCAATATTGCCAAAGTAAACCGCCTTTCAGCAACATTGTATTTTATTTGATGACTTTACCTTCACAATAAACCCCTCTCCCAATGAGCAGCTGAAAGAAAACATTCTGGATAGTCCATCGTTATGACGTCAGCCTCAGGATAGGAAGAACTAGGGTTCAAAGCCCATCATTAGCGGTGGTGATTTTTCATAAACAGGAAAAAATAATCCGTGGCTTCCTTATGACGTTATCCTCCCCTGATCTCTTGGGTAGTGAGATCCGATGTCTAGCCTTCTCCGCCATAAACAGGAGATCCAGTGTGCACTTGAACATGTTAAAGAACCCTTGGCTGTTAAAATCGCACAGAGTAGGTCATAAATATGGCCTCCGTCAGGGCAACATTGTCAGAAGAAACGTCCCCACATCGTGGATCTCAAGTCGTACTACAAAGTTCGTGCTCGTTGGGCCAGAATTCCTGTCGGATTTTCTCGAAGCTCTCCAGGAGGATATCGGAGTACCTGCTGGTTCGCGCAGTGTGTGGCGATGACGATGATCCTAACAACAAACTTACCTGAAAGGTCAGCTTCTCATAACCGACACGGTCCCCCAGCCAGGTGAGAGTGGCGTTAACATGTAGTGATGACGATGATCCTAACAACAAACTTACCTGGAAGGTCAGCTTCTCATAACCGACACGGTCCCCCAGCCAGGTGAGAGTGGCGTTAACATGTAGTGATGACGATGATCCTAACAACAAACTTACCTGGAAGGTCAGCTTCTCATAACCGACACGGTCCCCCAGCCAGGTGAGAGTGGCGTTAACATGTAGTGATGACGATGATCCTAACAACAAACTTACCTGGAAGGTCAGCTTCTCATAACCGACACGGTCCCCCAGCCAGATAAGAGTGGCATTAACAAACTGCAGCATGGCGACGAAGGCAATGAGGTTGACTGCAATGTTAGCTACCAACTTGATAGACATGGAAGCTCCGTTAGACGCAGCCTCGATAATGTTCCGTTCCGTTCTGGTGTGGGGTGGACATTGAGTGCCATATTAGAAAGCTTGCTATTATCTCTTGTATACATATTTTTACATTATCATTCAGATACAATGTTCTATGATATTTTATTTAAAAAAAAAAACCAAACACTCTACAATACAACCTTCATCCCAACGTTGTGCTACCAATGCTAGACCTGGACCCTAGATGCAAGAACAATAAGATAAATAACCTCTACTGAGATGAAATGTGTTAGACGAATGACAGGAAACAGCCTGAGGGGATACGATCAGATAAGAAGAACTGAAGAAAAAGCTTACAATTTACCCCGATGTAGAATCTATAAAGAAATTACAGATAAAATGGTTAGTCCACGTGTTAAGGCAGAAATATCAAAACACAACACAGAAAGCCTTCAATAAACGTTGCGAGAACATCAGACCCAAGGGCCAACCGTGAAAAAGATGGATTGATGGAATATTAGTAACAATAGGAAAAATAACAACAACAGGTGATCAGAAGAGCAAACGACCACAAATTATATCTCCCATCGTCGCTGAAAGGCAAATGAGGAAGAAAAGAAGAAGATGAAGATTCAGAGACAAAATTATATATTTTATGTTATTATTTAGAGGCAACGTTCTATGGTATCTCATGTTATCGCCCAGAGACAAGTTTCTATGGTATTTAATCAAATCACTAAGGGATACAATTCTTATCATCATCATCATCATTGAGTACCGTCTCCGCATCGAAGGTTGAATACCATGGAGTGTCATTCGGCTGTCTCTTGCATTGATAGTGCAGGATGTCGTAGTTGAATTGTCCATCTTTTGATGTTACTCATCCATATTAATCTTGGATTGCCACTGTCTCTTTTTCCTTGTATTTTTCCTTCCAAAATTACGGCGTGCTGCTGTGTCTTTTAACATGCCTCAAAAATCTCATTGCTTTGTTTCAATTGTATATTGTAGTTCTCTTTTCATTTTTAGTTGTTTTAAGACTTCATTTTTGGAATATATTGTGATAACTGGCAAAATTGAGGGATGATGAGATAGAGGGAAGCAAAGAGAAAAGATACCAGACAGCTTAAGCGAATGGCTTGGCACAACAACAGAAATGATAAATAATTGTCGAGATCGAAAGTAGTGGAGAGACATGATCATCTATGCCAGCAGGCATGGTACTTGATGATGATGATGATGAGTTGTTTATGATGTATTCTATCAAAAACTTTAATCTATGAATCGAACATATATTGGTTTATTTACTCCTGTGTACTTTTCGATTAACGTCTTCATGCAGAATATGGCTTCTTTTGTCCCACTGTTTTTCCTAAATCCAAATTGCTGTTCTAATTACATATTGATTTTATTGCTATCTCTTCCTTGTATAATTTTTAATAACATTTTTGTTACATGTCTCATTAGGCTTATTGTTCTAAAATCAGTGCATTTAACTGCACCATTCCTTTTAGGCAATGCAATGAAGTTGATGTTTTTAGTTCATTTGGTATGCAATCCTGTATGGTATATGTCGTTGCATATATCTGTGATCACTTCAATGCCAAAATCTTATAGTGCCTTTCATCATCATCATCATCATGTGCCGTACCGGCTGGCGTTGGCGATCATGTCCTTCCACAATGGTCTATCCACAGTGCATCGTATCACTTCTGTTGTTGACTGTTTTCCATGCCATGACGCCAAGCTATCCAGTATTTTCTCTCTTTGTCGTCGACGATCTTTCTTTCCTTTTATTTTGCCAGTTGTAACCAAGTATTCCAACTTTCCTCTTCTCATGATGTGCCCAAAAAATGTTGATTGGTGCCTTTACCATCTCTATTTTGATGTTGTCAGCTTTTCCCTTTCTCATTGTTTGTATAGCTTTTTGCATGTCTGATTTTAAGATTTGATAGCCTGACGTACATTTTAAAAGTGGTTTCTTGTCCCTTTCGTCATAAAATAATTATGTTATATATTCCTGCCATGTATTGATTATATCTTTGTTGCCTGTTAGCATTATTCTTTTTGTTAGCAACACATCCACCTTCTGTAGCATTTTTATTTTTATTAGTCATTCTCTTTATTTCTATGTGCATACCTTTTAAAAGTTTATTTTTCACGGTTTCGATATCTAGAAATCTTTGGTTGAGCCTGTCTTCTTATGCATTTTTGCACATTTCATTATCTATTTTGTTGTATTGGGCAGTGTTCTTCGCTTGTATTCTTCTTCCATTATTGTATTTTTCTTCCATTTTTTTTCCAAGATGACGTCAGTTTTCAGTTTTTGTTTCTTGTCCTTTTTCTTTTTGGGTAAGATGTCGCAAATTTCTTTCATTCTTTCTATATACATTGCATTTGGTTGTAACTTTTTCATCAGGGTTTTTCTTTTCTGTACTGCTCAATCCCTTCTACTAGCAGCTTTTGATATGTGATCTTTACCTGTATTGTATTAGTATCTTTAATATAAAAAAAAATAAAGCTGTTACGTCTAGTGGTATTGTTGATGAAGTAGTCTTTTGTTTGTTTCTCTTTAGTTTGACTTTCATTTTAATCATTACATGATTGGGATCTGAGTTAATATCAGCTCCTGGATAGGTTTTGGCTTTCTTAACGCTGTTACGGAACCTATCTTTTATCATTATTGTAGCCTATTTGATTCCTCTTCTTATCTCCAGGACTTTTCCATGTTTTGAGTTTCCTTTTCTCTTGCTCAAAGTAAGTGTTACTTATTATCAATTTGTTTTCTTCACAAAATTGTATTGATTAACTTATTGATTAAATTATAAAGTTAAACTTGCTTGCACACACATTGTTAACTATAGCGATCAACAATGTGTGTGCAAGCAAGTTTAACTTTATAGAACTCGTTAATTCGAGAGATGATAGACTGTTCTGGGTCGTGCTCGTCTGCCAGCCTCAGCCATTAACATTTATTATGTTTCGCTTCTCAGTCACAACTCACTTTAAAACGTCCTCCCTAAGAGACAAAACCATAGATACACAATTTCAATTTATTTCGTTATCTCTTATCAACTAGTCGGTGTCTCTCTACTCAAGTGTTTATATTTTCATAGCTCAGATATGTTGACGGACACCCCACGTAGTAAAGCCGACATGATTAGACATACCATGGTACGACAGCGTTGTTCACTACATGTTTGTCTCTACCACAAGAGTGCATGATTGATCGTCCAATATTTACTTTGCGATATAAAAGGTACTTGAGTACAGTAAGCCACATAGATTGGAGTTTGTAAGCGTATATCTATGGAAGGTGTAGTATAATTGCTGCAACTTGCCCCTTTGCCATGTTGTAAACGTCACTGGCTTTGTGTCTTGTCTTCTCTGTCTCTGGGTAAAACAGTTTAGCTATAGCGAGTGCAGCTGGTGCAGACATAACAGACGCCGACAACAAGTGATTGGCGGGAACCTGTGACAGGGAACATGTACAAAACAGGTCAATAGCTTGAAATAAATTAATAAACTGCAAGTTTTGAGGTTTTTTTTTTTAATACTTCAGACATCTCACACGAGGACTAAGTGTTTCTGAGCACGACTCTTTATTTATAGGTGTCTACAATTTTGTGAACACTTGATTACCCAAGTACGCTCTTATCTGCGCAACCAACGTGATCTACGCTTAAGAAAGAACAACGGGAACATGCAATTATATTATAGTCTTTTTTAAAAAAAAACTTTCTTCTCTGTTCTTTATTGTTTTGTTAAATTGAATCTTTATTTAGACAATGAAAATAAGATAAAAAAAAAAAAAAACTACACAAAACAGGGTGGCTAGTGAATAGGCATACTAAGGCAAAGAGGTTCATTTCCTCAACATTATCACTTGTAATCTTCATCAATTCTTTAACATACATATTTTTTTTCCTTGAGAAAAAAAGTCATCCCAGTGTTGAGCAGCGCATATTATTCAATGTTGAGCTTTTTAAAATCTGGCCATTAACACAGTCATTATATAGAGGATTCTAAGGGCGAAATTAAAAATGTTCAACTTTAATGTTAAGTCAGTCCTATTATATATATGACGGTGAAAAATGGAGAACAAAAACGGCAATTATTAAGATACAGGCCTTTATTAATGGATGCTTGAGCAGAAATAAAAGATGGAAATGGCAAAATAAAATCATTGACATAGAATTATGGAAAAGTACCAGTCAGACATCAGTGGATAAAGAGATACAACGAAGACGGTGGTGATGGATACAGCACACACTGTGGAAGCCAACTGAGAGTATTACACAACAAGCCCTTTCCCCAAGGAAAAAGACAAAGAGGAAGACCAAAATATTTTTGGAGAAGACAGATGGAAGCAGAGATGAAGATGATGGGGAAGACATTGAGTGATCTTAAAAGAATGGCAAGAAACAGAGCGGCTTGGAAACTGTTTGTTGAAGACCTATGCTCCGCAGGGAGCTGAAAGTGTTTGTTGAAGACTTATGCTCCACAGGGATCTAAAAGTGTTTGTTGAAGACTTATGATCCACAGGGAGCTGAAAGTGTTCGGTGAAGACCTATACTCCACAGGGCGCTGAAAGTGTTTATTGAAGACCTACGCTCAACAGTTCCACAGGAGTTGAAAGGTAGAAGAAGAAGATTCTAGAGGCGTGACGGCGTTGTTTCCGTTTTCTACTTCTAGTACGAACAATAAAAAAATACAAATCCCCGCAAACCTTTTTCGCTTCAAATTTGGATGTGTTAGAGGTGATGGCCAATAAAGGTCAAGGATGTCCTATAAAGTATTTAATGTTGAAGGCAAGTGAAACTTTTCAGTTCTAGACCACATTATTAGAAGTTGTGAGGAATAGTGTCCTTATTGTTATTGTTATTGGTTATGGAAGGCCTCGGTATCACAGCAAACGAATTAAAATCCATAATTGCTCAACCGCCCGTGCCAGTGGAATCATCCGAATTACTAACTCATCTCCCAAACAAAGAAAGGTAACTGTAGTCCCCATCGTAGCAGTCTCAGCACACGCCAAAAGACATAAGGCGGTAAGTGAACACAGCCAACTGTTCCCTGTCATACGATATCATCATTCATCGTAAACAAGCGGGATATCGAAGCAGGATCAAAACGGATGAGACACACATCTCACGGTGTGCACAGAGCACTTAACTCAGTAGCTCCTGCAACAAGCCGGACTTGGAATATAAGGAAACTGCAAGAAGGAACACTTTTCAGACATATCCTTCAATGGTTCCTGCCGCCTATCCACCATATACCATGGGAGTTCACGTCCTCCCGAAAATGATGATCGTCATAGCACTTGATGATGTTAGGCCATCATTGATGACTCCAATTCCAAACATATAGACACACAGTGGTGGTAAGTTATCATTTCCAATCCAACAGAAGCCACATGACCTGTAGTTAGTAAAACCACAGAGAGAATATGATTTTGTGACCTTCACTGATTCACTCTTAGATGTGAATGTGTAGTTTACACAAGAGGAGAAGTTTTCAACGACAGTAATCCCATTTAAGGCAATTCTGGGATAGCAAGGAAAGTCTCCTTTATAGCAGCAGAACTTGATGTTCTCCGCTCCCTTCTTGTAGCTGCCGCCACACGATTCTGATGTCTCATTAACTTGGACATCATTCAAGAACAATGTCAGATCAACATTCCATAGATATGGCTCTGCTGATGAAATGCTTGGTGCAACAGTTGTATCATTCATACTGGAGGCTCCTGGTCTGTGGTCATTAATATCACAGACGGCACATGATGTTGTTATATTCAGTATTTCTTTCTGGGGTGTGAATATGTGGCACACACATGGAGAGTGGTTTGTGGTCACAGTAATCCCATTAAAGGCAATTCTAGGGTAGCATGGCATAGCTGTTTCAGTACAGCACAATCCTGTGATGTTTTCTGTGTTTGCTATAAAGCTGCTGCTACACAATCCTGACCAATTATAGGTGTGGACATTACTCACTTGCAATGACAAAACTGCTTTGTTTACATCATAAACATCTGGAAGCGAATCATTTATGGGACTAATAGTACAATTTATTCTTCCATCGGGGATATCTTGAGTCCCCCAAAAAAGGTATTTGGTTAAAAAGCACATATGCTTTTGAGTTAAACACAAAATGAGCCCACTTCATAGATTCAAAATGATCCTTGCCAATGCCATCCGTTTGCACAAGTTAGGTCCTTAGCTACCAAGGTCACAAACGTCCGAAACGAAGCCATCGAATTAACAATTTTATCTACAGCGAAGGTTAACGAACTGTGAACAAACATTTATGTTCAAACCCTTGAAAACATTTTCAAAAATCTGCCAACTCGCTGCAATAACATATATCGTGGTGTTCAATGTAAACATTGCTTAGTCCATAGCTCGAATATAAATAAGCTGCCATTTTGGTCATAGTGTCCTTTTGCGGTGTCAGTACTTCTCGCAAATCACAAGTTGGGCTGGCACTTCGTTCTTCCAGCTGCCTCGACTAATCTTCGAGGCACGTTTACAACTACATCATTGACGTCATCTAATTAGACTCTATATCTAGCATAGACTCCCGAATATAGCTAAGTACAATATGTCTTGTTGCAAAAGAGCGTAATCTCAATTTCAAAAAAATGAATTCAGCTTACTATCTAATGTCATTAAGTGATAGTCTGATAAAACGTGGATAAAGATAGTTTTCAAATGAACAGGGGTACTGGTTGGTCTCGAGGTAAGATGCCGGCCTCGAGGCAGAGAGGTTTTGGGTTAAAATCCCAGCTACACCGGGATTTTTATTTATGATTTCTCTCTGCGGCAACCATCCCTCGTCTCAGCAGCGAGGCCTGGCTTGAAACGTCAATTACTCATCGACGGAAAACATATGCGTACCTCCAAAGTTGGAGTTATCTGCCTGTACGGCGAGGGACCCCTGTGCACACGGCTGCCAGGGAGAAATTAACACGCAAAATTCAGTAAAAGCTGGCGCACGAGAAAAAAAAATGAACAGGGAAATAGGTGGTTAATGAGTGTAAATGAACAAGGCAGTAGATATAAACACGTACTAACAGATTGACAGTTATAAATAGCAGTTAGTAGTTCTGTAGATATCTACATTAAAAAACAGCTTGACGATAACCTGAGAACGTAACAACAATATCTTTGTTTACGTGGTAGAGGATGTATGCGGCCATGACAGACCCGGCGATAGTAGCAAAGCCTCCAGTCATGACAGCATGGATCTCTGATTTAGTCATTTCTGCCAGGAATGGCCGGATCATTAGCGGGGCCTCCGTCTGAAAAGTTCAAACAACGATGGAAGTAAGTAAAAAGAAAAAAAATAATGAAGTGCCCCGACACGTCAAGTGGCATACAGGGAATATGGTGTTAGTGACAATAATTTTTACAGACCTCCAGCTTATTATTGTTGGGGTAATGTGGTCAGTATTACGCCCGTCTCGCTTTACTTTCCCAGAAAAAAATCTGGTAACCATTTAAGACTGGGTGAACGCAGAAGCCGCCGATCAGGATCGAACCCGACCCTTTGTCCTTGGTAGTCCAAACGATGGAAGTTGCAATCATTAAATTAGTTGTTGAGAGTGACAGATATTTAGGATGCTGGATTATATTGATTATTAAGCTACAGAACTCATGGGGGTGGGGGGGGGGTATATATATATATATAGAGAGAGAGAGAGAGGGAAACATGCTTCTTTTTCTTCTTTTTTTTAATGGAAGAGGGGAGATGTGAAAAGACCAATGAATGAAATCGAGGAAAATGACAAGAATAAGCGACACAGTGTAAATCTCAGTATCTTAACATTTCATTTTGTGAAGGATATTTCTATGAGTTTTTCTTCATAGCAAACAGGACTGATGATGAATACACATCACCTGAATTAAAAACATCAGTACAGAGTGTAAAAGTGTACAGCTTCAAGCAGTGCAGATAATTATATTCTTCTTACACACAATGTAGATAAATGCATTTTCCTTACACAGAGTGTAAATAATTACATTTTTCTTACACATTGGAGATATTTACATTCTTCTTACATGCAGTGTATATAATTACATTTTCCTTAAACATAGTGTAAATAATTACATTTTTCTTACACATTGGAGATATTTACATTCTTCTTACATGTAGTGTATATAATTACATTTTCCTTAAACATAGTGTAAATAATTACATTTTTCTTACACATTGGAGATATTTACATTCTTCTTACATGCAGTGTATATAATTACATTTTCTTTACACACAGTGTAGATAATTATATTCTTCTTACACACGGTGTAGATAATTATATTCTTCTTACACACAGTGTAGATAATTACATTTTCCTTACACACAGTGTAGATAATTATATTCTTCTTACACACGGTGTAGATAATTATATTCTTCTTACACACAGTGTAGATAATTACATTTTCCTTACACATAGTGTAGATAATTACATTTTCTTTACACACAGTGTAGATAATTATATTCTTCTTACACACGGTGTAGATAATTATATTCTTCTTACACACGGTGTAGATAATTACATTTTCCTTACACACAGTGTAGATAATTATATTCTTCTTACACACAGTGTAGATAATTATATTCTTCTTACACACGGTGTAGATAATTATATTTTCCTTACACACAGTGTAGATAATTACATTTTCCTTACACACAGTCTAGATAATTACATTTTCCTTACACACAGTGTAGATAATTACATTTTCCTAACACACAGTCTAGATAATTACATTTTCCTAACACACAGTCTAGATAATTACATTTTCCTAACACACAGTCTAGATAATTACATTTTCCTAACACACAGTGTAGATAATTACATTTTCCTTACATACAGTGTAGATAATTACATTTTCCTTACACACAGTGTAGATAATTACATTTTCCTTACACACAGTGTAGATAATTATATTTTTCATCTGCTGTTGGATGGCGACTTTGTTAGATCTAGAGACATGTGGTCAAAATCTACACTCGCAGTTAGCTCTGGTAGGTTTGGTAAATATTACACATCTGTACTGCTTGGCCAGATGACTCAGATCTGACGATAGGTGACTGTACTCCAGTCTGTTCGACGTACATTGTGGATGGCCTGCCAAATAAACCACTTTTCTATCAATTATGTTTATAAATAATCAGGTTTATAAATAATCAGGTTTATAAATAATCAGGTTTATAAATAATCAGGTTTATAAAATAGCCATGGGGTTGGCTGTACCAACCTGTCCGAGGAAAATGTTCCCTGCAGCGTTGATAGACTCCGTGGGAGACGTGTCCAAGCAGAATGAGAGAAACCTGCCCAACTGTTTGATGACGACCTGCATGACGCCCAGGAAGTACAATATCGATACGAAGGTACTAAAGTACACGACTACTGGAAGTACCTGTATGAGATGGGAAAGAGGTAACACAAATGAAGTAATCATCTAGAGGCGCAGTCAATGTTACATGTAATCAAACAGGATAATTCCGGTCAAAGCCAGCAATAGCTTTCACAGCAAATATTAGTAATGGCCATTACGTAAAGGAGAAACAAATTAAAGGGGCGGAAAATTAATTTTTGTAGACTTCTTTGAAAAAAAAAACATAACACCAGTAAAATAATGTTCACCTAACCTGATTGTTGGTAAAAACGTCCATCGGTAAAGTAATCACTATTGTGAGATTGTAAATACGTCCATCGGTAAAGTAATCACTATTGTGAGATTGTAAATACGACCATCGGTGAAGTAATCACCTATTGTGAGATTGTAAATACGACCATCAGTAAAGTTATCACCTATTGTAAGATTGTAAATACGACCATCAGTAAAGTTATCACCTATTGTGAGATTGTAAATACGACCATCAGTAAAGTTATCACCTATTGTAAGATTGTAAATACGACCATCGGTAAAGTTATCACCTATTGTAAGATTGTAAATACGATCATCGGTGAAGTTATCACCTATTGTGAGATTGTAAATACGACCATCGGTAAAGTTATCACCTATTGTAAGATTGTAAATACGACCATCGGTGAAGTTATCACCTATTGTGAGATTGTAAATACGATCATCGGTGAAGTTATCACCTATTGTGAGATTGTAAATACGACCATCGGTAAAGTTATCACCTATTGTGAGATTGTAAATACGATCATCGGTAAAGTAATCACCTATTGTGAGATTGTAAATACGACCATCGGTGAAGTTATCACCTATTGTGAGATTGTAAATACGACCATCGGTAAAGTAATCACCTATTGTGAGATTGTAAATACGATCATCGGTAAAGTAATCACCTATTGTGAGATTGTAAATACGACCATCGGTAAAGTAATCACCTATTGTGAGATTGTAAATATAACCATCGGAAAAGTTATCACCTATTGTGACAATGTAAATACGATCATCGGTAAAGTTATCACCTATTGTGAGACTGTAAATACGACCATCGGTAAAGTTATCACCTATTGTGACAATGTAAATACGACCATCGGTAAAGTTATCACCTAATGTGAGATTGTAAATACGACCATCGGTAAAGTTATCACCTAATGTGAGACTGTGAATACGACCATCGGTAAAGTTATCACCTAATGTGAGATTGTAAATACGACCATCGGTAAAGTTATCACCTATTGTGAGACTGTAAATACGACCATCGGTAAAGTTATCACCTATTGTGAGACTGTAAATACGACCATCGGTAAAGTTATCACCTAATGTGAGACTGTAAATACGACCATCGGTAAAGTTATCACCTATTGTGAGACTGTAAATACGACCATCGGTAAAGTTATCACCTAATGTGAGATTTCGTAATCGAAATAAAATGCAAATAAAAATAGATACGGTTTTTAGCTGAAGGTCTTTATCTTATCATTTACGGGAAAGATCGTTGTTGGCTACTCCTGTGTGATTGGATAGACAAACAAAGCAAACGTTATGCTGTTGCTGCTCTCTCTCGCGTAAATAAATATTTTATAAAACGGATACAGCATTTTTAGTTTAAATTGTAAACCAATAAGAACCAAAGTAACAATTCTTCTACAAGCAGCTACATTGAGTAGTTTAAACATCACATGTTGACTATTAATGATATAACTAGTTATCGGGTTCTTGCTTTCTATTCCATTCTGATTCGATTCTACGGAACTATATTCTGATTTTACTTTTCCAATTAGGGACGGTTCTACCCTTGTTCCCTTGAGCCTATCACATCGCACCTCTCAATTAACCCTTCAGAAGCAAAGCATTAGCTCTTGTATGAACAAGGGAGACCTCGGGACATTCTTTTCTTAAAGAAAACATTTTCTCAAAGAAAGATATATTTTCTATACAAATTGAGAACCAATTAAGTAATAAGTAAAAAGACCTTTACTACCTACTTTATTATACATTTTTATAACCAAATTCGGGGCTTTGAAGGAATAATCACAATAAATAGAGAGATACTTAAAATAGGTAATTAATTTAAATACGCCGCGCCACATTGTCACTGTAATCACAGATACTAGTTACAACTGCACAGACAATCCACTGTAATCACAGATACTAGTTACAACTGCACAGACAATCAACTGTAATCACAGATACTAGTTACAACTGCACAGACAATCAACTGTAATCACAGATACTAGTTACAACTGCACAGACAATCAACTGTAATCACAGATACTAGTTACAACTGCACAGACAATCCACTGTAATCACAGATACTAGTTACAACTGCACAGACAATCCACTGTAATCACAGATACTAGTTACAACTGCACAGACAATCAACTGTAATCACAGATACTAGTTACAACTGCACAGACAAAGGTGGTACTGCCAAGACTAAGCTATATACGGACAAGTAAAACCATCCCCTTAAGAACAAAGATAGGATTATTACGAACAATCAGGATTTCTATAGGAATGCAAAACCTGTTGATCTCTGACTCACTTCTGATTTTGTAAAAAGAAAATAGGCTCTGAAGACGAGGCGATATATAAATATCTTGTGTATAACTTATGTAGATGATACCATCAATGAGGAAGTGCGCAACACAATGCAACGATCTACAAGAACTTATGTAGATGATACCATCAATGAGGAAGTGCGCAACACAATGCAACGATCTACAAGAACTTATGTAGATGATACCATCAATGAGGAAGTGCGCAACACAATGCAACGATCTACAAGAACTTATGTAGATGATACCATCAATGAGGAAGTGCGCAACACAATGCAACGATCTACAAGACCAATTAAAGATTCACTGTCAACAGTGACAGAACAAACATTAACATTCACGGACATGTTACAAGATCTGCAGACCTTGCAAAGACCATTTTCAGGGCACAGTACCAGACAAAAGACAAGTTGAACAAAGAAATCAGTTGGAAGACAACATCAACTAGTGAACAGCATTAACCTTCATCCCAGAAAACAGATCTTTACTGTGAAGGTTGGACACATTACGATGACGTCACAAAAACTATATAAATGTCCGCCTAGATGACGGAAATAATAATGACATGATTATTGTCTACATAATGTTAGAGTGGTGGCCATCGTTTTAGGCAAGACGTATTGTGAAGGAAAAAAACAAAACAAATTGCTTTCTTATCAACACAAAGGCTCCTAATTTGAAAATGCTCTCACACGACATACATATAAAGTTATAGTTGACTAAAATGATTCCTTCAATAGACTCTGTCACTAAAGATTCCTTTAACAGACTCTGTCATTAAAGATTCCTTTAACAGACTCTGTCACTAAAGATTCCCTTAACAGACTCTGTCACTAAAGATTCCTTTAACAGACTCTGTCATTAAAGATTCATTTAACAGACTCTGTCATTAAAGATTCCTTTAACAGACTCTGTCACTAAAGATTCCTTTAACAGACTCTGTCACTAAAGATTCCTTTAACATACTCTGTCACTAAAGATTCCTTTAACAGACTCTGTCATTAAAGATTCCTTTAACAGACTGTCATTAACGATTTCTTTCTTTTGTTCACTAACTTTAGTTTTTTGCTTTGCAAATGGAATAGCAAAATAAGACCGCCAAGCTCTCAGTAGATTACAATAATTTTCTGTTATGTTTATAGTCACTTGTCTTCGTCTAACGGCATTGGTATGGTGACGTGAGTCTATCTCAGTAAAAATGTACGATACATAACATTATCTAACATTAAAGGAAAATGGGACACTCATAAGTTCATGTTATTTTAGAGAATTTAAATATCTGTCGAGCACAAAGCGAGAGCGAAAACTAGAAAGACACTGGTCACCTCAGTAATAATGGCAGTAATATTATAGTTAATGTAATACTTCTATAAAACATCACCTTGAAAGCAAAGTAATGATTTATGTAGAGATCTCCGAAGACAAACTTGGAGCCTGCGTCAGTGTAGGCCAGGAATTCGGTCACTCGGTCTCCCAGCCACTCAAAGGCATCCCGTCCCCACCAAGTTCTCAAGATAAGAAGAGCAAAGATGATCTGTAGAGCCACTCCCCAGAACACCGGACGCCATTTTACCTGCAACAAACATAATGGACTTCAGGACAATGACAAACTTTCAGCTAATTTGTTTCTCAGAAAGGTAACAGTTCATCACGAACTTTGGGCTTCGCATTTTATGATCTTTGGTCTTCAGATTTTGTGATCTTTGGTCTTAAGATTTTATGATCTTTGGTCTTCAGATTTTATGATCTTTGGTGTTCAGATTTTATGATCTTTGGTCTTTAGATTTTATGATCTTTGGTCTTAGAATTTTGTGATATTTGGTCTTCAGTATTTATGATCTTTGGTCTTAGAATTTTGTGATATTTGGTCTTCAGATTGTATGATCTTTGGTCTTCAGATTGTATGATCTTTGGTCTTCAGATTGTATGATCTTTGGTCTTCGGATTGTATGATCTTTGGTTTTCAGATTGTATGATCTTTGGTCTTAGAATTGTGTGATATTTGGTCTTCAGATTGTATGATCTTTGGTCTTCAGATTGTATTATTTTTGGTCTTCAGATTGTATGATCTTTGGTCTTCAGATTTTATGATCTTTGGTCTTCAGATTGTATGATCTTTGGTCTTCAGATTGTATGATCTTTGGGCTAAAAGGAAATCATTGACATTGTGCAGGGCGAGGTAGTGTTTGGAGACGAGCGGTTGTTCACTTCCCATTTGTAAGTTTCATATCGACTGAACTGGTTAGTCGTCTCCCGCGACGATTTCCTGGCCATCGAGAATAGGCCAGCACGGCAGCTATGACGAACCTTCTGATCTGATAAATTAATTAATGGGGAAATGTAAGGTAAGGTAAGGTAAAGTACGAGACATGAACCGGCGTCTTAGCACGCGAGTTTCCACCCATATGTGCTCGGCCGTCTATTCAGAAATGTTCGGACATTTCTGCATAGTGTCGTCTCAAGCATCGAAACTCAGATGCGAAGCGACATTCCTCACCTTCCCAGGATAATACCCTGGTACCCATTTCTGCCAACGGCTGGGTCGACCGTGGGGGTAATTTTTTTTTTTTTAAATTTCCAACCACGAGTACAATTCACACTGCTCCCAGCGGGAATCGAACACGGGTTGTCCGAACGTCGGTAGTCTAGTCGGGTGGTTTTCCCAACTAGGCTACCGAGGCCCCCAACAAATGGGCGAATGTGAGCGAAGTGGGGAAATGTGCGATATATATATATATATATATATATATATATATATATATAGAGAGAGAGAGAGAGAGAGATAGAGAGAGATAGAGAGATAGAGAGATAGATAGATAGAGAGAGAGGAATATATAAAAATGTAGAGGCCAAGTCAACTGACAGCACCAGTGTTGAAGTTACAAGCGAATCATAGCTGATAGTTTGCAGCAAGATCGTAAACCAGTACCATCCAGACCCTACTCCATAACTTCGTGGTGCTCTAGTAAAGAGACTAACCAGTCTATAGCTTGTTTCATAACTCGTGCCCAACTTTTAAAATCAATAGCTTTTTAACCGCTTGTTGTAAGTTGTTCAACATTTGCATGTAAAGTTATAATGATTAGAACCGAACAGGGAATTAATTTCCTTTTTGAAAAAACATTTGGTTATTATTGTTGCTTATTTGACTTATATAAATTTATAACGACCCATTGATGTAGTCAAAACTTAATGTTTACAGTATTTTAAGTTAAAAATAGCGAGTAAAAATCCATACACGGTAAAATTGATGCTATTAAGATATGGCTCACAAAGGAGCACATACAATTTAATAACATGCACTTAAAACCTGAATTACTATCTCTAGTAAAGCAAAAACAAAGGACAAAGATTTTTCAAATAGATAAGATTATCCAAGAGCACGGTCATATAAGTTTGAGGCTGCCACCTTACCATGCTCATTTAAATCCAATAGAACTAATCTGGGCAAAATTAAAAGGACAAGTGGCAGATGAAAATACAACATTCAAAATATGCGATGTAAAGACTCTTGCTAATCTCGCTTTATTAAATATAGACAAAGATTATTGTGCTAAATGTGAAGACCACGTCTTAAAACAGGAAGAGGAATATTGGAAAAATGATGGTTTGTGGAATGTTCAACCCCAAACAGTTATTAATCTTTTAGACTCGTCTGATTCAGAATGAAAGTATATAGCCCCCACAATGTTGGCCCCTATATTACCTTAATATTAGTTCAACAAACGGTCCTTTTCAGGACCACACAACTATGAAAATTGGACATATATTATCGTCCGTCCTCGAACTGAGAAGACAATAATTCTCCTGGTATTTCCCCATTACGGCCACGCGTTTACCTAGTGAAAATTAATCATAGACCAGCAACTACGGCAATTTCTATTATTTAGGGGTTCACAATTTACAATTTTGACAAACATCAAAGTAATTCGCCGCTTTAAGAAAACTGCAGCTGCAAGATATTTGTTAAATATACATTTAAAGGGTCTTTTGCATTCTAATAACATTTGGAAAATTTCAACAGTTTTTAACAAACGGTTACTGAGCAATAGCTTTTTGAAGTTGGGCAAGTGATTTGAAACGAGCTATAGTCGACGCAGTGAGTAGAGATCGAGATGGAAAGCAACCCGGTACTCAAAAATGCCATGCTGAAGTCGTATGTGTTAGGCCGAAAAGCTCAACTATCACAGTACTACTGCAAACCACAACGCATAAAGACACCTTTAAGGTCGGATGACAAAGTAATGTATTCCTTTAGTCATCGGGTGAACGCAAGCAAGCAAGCATATGAAAACAGTTATATGGAAATTGAAAGTGATTGTTTGACTAAATTTATTAAGTGCTATTATTAATAGTATTACTATTGCAAAAAAGAAAAGAAACTATGGAAAGAAAGATATTAATTAATACATTACTCGCAAACAAGTTGTCTCATACGCTAACTTTCGTTCCACTTCTCTTATTTAACTTAAGAGTTTTCTTTGGTCTCCTCTTGTTATTTATTTTCTGTTTTTTCCACTTCTTCATGTCGACATTATGTTCGCGAAACATCTATGACACCGCCACTAAAATAAAGCCGCAGCTTACAAAACTTGTATGATCAGTTCACTTTAATATGGCAGAGAATCATGAACAACATATGCAATGTAAGAGAAAGGACTAAAGCATTCTATATGCGATGTCAGCGCCGTGTTCTTTTTATCACCTGGATGGACACAGTGAAAAACGTTGAGGTTTTTACTCGCACAGGCCTCCCGAACATCTACACGCTGCTCAAACAACGTAGGTTACGCTGGCTTAGCCACTTACACCGTATGAAAGATGGCCACATACCAAAATATATACTTTATGGACAACTAGCAGATGGTCAAGGAACTAGGGGACGCCCAAATCTGAGATTTATAGACGTGTGTTAACGTGACATGACGACTCTGAACATGAACCCTGCAGCCTGGGAAGAGGTAGCTGCAGACTGCAATCTTTGAGTTTCAATCAATAGCATCACCATCATAATCATCGTAAGTAACAGCCAATACCTTAGTAGACTAGCATTAACAATACTTTATGTAGACTAGCATTAACAATACTTTATGTAGACTAACATTAACAATACTTTATGTAGACTAGCATTAACAATACTTTCTGTACACTAGCATTACCAATACTTTATGTAGACTAGCATTACCAATACTTTATGTAGACTAGCATTACCAATACTTTATATAGACTAACATTACCAATACTTTATGTAGACTAGCATTACCAATACTTTATGTAGACTAGCATTACCAATACTCTCATTTACATTATGAGAAGAAGATTGCCTACCTTGGATGGATTATAAGAACAGATGAAGCACACAGCTAGAAAGAAAACTAGTCCCCCGAAGCTGATCAGATTCTTTGGTCTGTCAATAGCTATCTCAATAATGACGTACACTATAAAGGCCACAGTCAAAAGTATAGGCAAAACAACTGCGAACCTGAAAAAAAAATATATGTGTTATAATTTGTTAGCACTAATCTGGTCGTCGACTATACAAACCGACGTTTCCCTCCATAATAGTATTCATTTATTATTATTTGCCTCTAATGTCGAACAATTGTATAGATAACATCGTCGTAGAAATAGTCAAACACTTCTGATATATTTACGTTATACGTCATTATAGTAGCAATCATGCGTTACAAGGGCATACAGGAACATTGTCATTATAGCTCGTTTCAAATCACTTGCCCAACTTCAAAACGCTATTGCTCAGTAACCGTTTGTTAAAAACTGTTGAAATTTTCCAAATGTTATTAGAATGCAAAAGACCCTTTAAATGTATATTTAACAAATATCTTGCAGCTGCAGTTTTCTTAAAGCGGCGAATTTCTTTGATGTTTGTCAAAATTGTAAATTGTGAACCCCTAAATAAAAGAAATTACCGTAGTTGCTGGTCTACGATTAATTTTCACTAGGTAAACGCGTGGCCGTAATGGGGAAATACCAGGAGAATTATTGTCTTCTCAGTTCGAGGACGGACGATAATATCAAGGTATACCTGTATGTCCAATTTTCATAGTTGTGTGGTCCTGAAAAGGACCGTTTATTGAACTAATTTAAGGTAATATAGGGGCCAACATTGTGGGGGCTATATACTTTCATTCTGAATCAGACGAGTCTAAAAGATTAATAACTGTTTGGGGTTGAACATTCCACAAACCATCATTTTTCCAATATTCCTCTTCCTGTTTTAAGACGTGGTCTTCACATTTAGTCCAATAATCTTTGTCTATATTTAATAAAGCGAGATTAGCAAGAGTCTTTACATCGCATATTTTGAATGTTGTATTTTCATCTGCCACTTGTCCTTTTAATTTTGCCCAGATTAGTTCTATTGGATTTAAATGAGCATGGTAAGGTGGCAGCCTCAAACTTATATGACCGTGCTCTTGGATAATCTTATCTATTTGAAAAATCTTTGTCCTTTGTTTTTGCTTTAATAGAGATGAAAACAAATGAAAAGACGGTTAGAGGCCACAGAGATGGGATTTCTCAGAAGAATGTTGAAAGTTCCCTGAACAGCTATAAAGACCAATGAGGAAGTTCTCAAAGAGGCCAACACAAAAAGGGAGCTCTTAAAAAACATCAGAAAGAAGCAATCAACTTTTTTTGGGCACATCATGAGAAGAGAAAAGTTGGAATACTTGGTTACCACTGGCAAAATAAAAGGAAAGAGAGATCGCGGACGACAAAGAGAGAAAATACTTGATAGCTTGGTGTCACGGCATGGAAAACAGTCAACAACAGAACTGATACGATGCACTGTAGATAGAAGATTGTGGAGGGACATGATCGCCTACGCCATCCGGCAGGGTACATGATGATGAGAGATAGTAATTCAGGTTTTAAGTACATGTTATTAAATTGTATGTGCTCCTTTGTGAGCCATATCTTAATAGCATCTTTTGTACTGGATGACGTCGGGACTTTATCTTCAAGTGCAACAATGTTGTGGTACGCTGCATTGTCCATTATTAGGCAAGATGGTCGATCTAGTGACGGGAGAACAGAATTTTCAATCCAATGTCTAAATATGTGACCATTCATCTCAGAGTGACAATCCCGATTGTCTATGGATTTTGAAAGAAAAATGAGCTCTGCATTCTGTATTGGTCTATGTTGTCGACTACCTGCATGAGCAATTATCAAGCGCTGTCCTTTGCTGCTAGGTATTAATCTCTTAATCTTTCCATCTGATGACTGCCATTCCCTTTGGTTAGTGTTGTGAGCATTGATCCATGTTTCATCCAAGTACACAAAATCATAATCTTGCTTGCGCACCTCTTTCACTTCACGTAAGTACTTGCTTCTCATGACTACTATATGTGGCTTCTCACAGATGATGTTTCGTCCATTGGAATACTTTCTGAATGTAAAGCCTGCAGCTCTCACATTCCTCCATAATGTAGACTTTGATATTTCAATACTGTTGTTCTTTTTCAACGAAATTTTTAATTTTCTTATTGTAACAGTTTCATTCATACCCAACATTTTGCGAATTTCACTTCTAATAAGTTCACTGTCGAAATTATCCAACATTTTTGCTCTTCCTTGTGATTTTGTATATTTTGAACATTGACGGTCACGTGCTTGAATCCAGCGATTAAATGACCGTTTAGATAAATCCAAAATATGTCTTGTCCTATTCTCAGGGTTTTCTAAAGAATGAAATAATCTTCCTCATTTAGCCTCTTTGCAAAAATAGTCATACATTTTTATTGCGATGTTTTGTAAACTGCAGAATTTCATTTTAAGACTCATGATAAATGTTATCGTTCCACGTCTCCACCTCTGAAAGAACGGAAATGGAACACACAATTTCTCATGTTTTTTACAAGTGTCTAATTGTGTCAAAAAACCACGGTAAAAGCGTGCAAACACGTCAATTTTACCGTGTATGGATTTTTACTCGCTTTTTTAAACTTAAAATACTGTAAACATTACGTTTTGACTACATCAATGGGTCGTTATAAATTTATATAAATCAAATAAGCAACAATAATAACCAAATGTTTTTTTTAAATGAAATTAATTCCCTGTTGGATTCTAATCATTATAACTTTACATGCAAATTTTGAACAACTTACAACAAGCGGTTAAAAAGCTATCGATTTTAAAAGTTTGGCACGAGTTATGAAACAAGCTATAACGTATTTATTCTGGGATAGGTTGTCAGTCGCATTGCCATGCGTATTTATTCTAGGCGAGTTTCTCATTTATATTGTCATAAGTACTTATTCTAGGCAAGTTTCTCATTTATATTGTCATAAGTACTTATTCTAGGCGAGTTTCTCATTTATATTGTCATAAATACTTAATCTAGGCAAGTTTCTCATTTATATTGTCAAAAGTACTTATTCTAGGCAAGTTTCTCATTTATATTGTCATAAGTACTTATTCTAGGCGAGTTTCTCATGTATATTGTCATAAATACTTATTCTATGCAAGTTTCTAATTTATATTGTCATAAGTACTTATTCTAGGCGAGTTTCTCAATTATATTGTCATAAGTACTTATTCTAGGCGAGTTTATCATTT